>BSBK01000317.1:0-600000 GCA_027943335.1 Chamaecyparis obtusa | reverse complement strand
GATGAGCCATGCCATGACAAAGGCATTGATGTTATTCATACATATGCATCTACCAAAAACAAAGGACTAATGGTTGAATCCACTTCAAATCAAGCATCTAGTTCTAGTCAAGAGATTCAAAATGATGCACCAAGTATAGAAATTGAAATAAATCAATGGGTAGGTGAGCCGCATGTTCCATCATGGAGACCTACTATGGAAGAATCAAACGCTAGATTTAATCCGCATGATTTTTATCCAATGGAAACCATAGTGGAGTCTAGTGAGGAGGAGTTTGATCCTTCTTCTTTAGAACACTTAGAGGAAGCCCATGTCTGAGATTTTGAAGATACAATGTATGAACCTTCCAATAATGTGATAAACACTTTAAGCCCCATTGAGACAAATCCAAGTATTGACCCATTAATTCTCATTCAGCTGGACCTAATTGAATGGGATGCCATTGAACCCAATACCTTGCCAACTTTCTTGAATGAAAACATGTTGTCCCAATACCTCAACATGGTTGAACCTTCTTCTACCAAGGACTATCAAGAAGAAATGATCAAAGGGAGCATCCAAACTCTTAATCCAAGAAAAAATGAAAAAAATAAAAAAAATAGAAAAGGAAAAGAATCGAGTGTTGAAAACCACTTTGTGGCAACATTAGATCCAAAACAAAGAAATAAAGAAATAAAGGATGTTTCTAAAGGTGAAAAGCCAACTGAGGCACCTTTGGAAGGGAGTTTGGATGTTCTACCAGACCACTATGAAGAAAGGTCTCCAATTCTAATCGAGCCAATAGAAAAGATAAACATTGGATCAAATACAAAGCCCAAGATTATTCACTTAGCATCATCCCTATCAAGTGAAGAAAGAATAGAATTCATTGAGTTCTTCAAAGAAAATCAAGTCAACTTTTCTTTGTCTTATGATGATATGTTGGGTTTGGACCTGAACTTGATAATGCATCATCTCAATATAAAGGAAGGAGCTAAACCAGTTAAACAGAAACTAAGGAAAATGCACCCGCATATAGCCCTACTTGTCAAAGTAGAGTTAGAGAAGCTATTGAAGGTTGGATTCATAAGAGCCATTGATTATGCACAATGGATATCCAACATAGTGCCGGTATCAAAAGCGGATAAGTCTATCAGAATCTGCATGGATTTTAGAGACTTAAATTTAGCATGTCCTAAAGATGACTTCCCATTACCAAGCATTGATGCTATTGTAGACTTAACAGTGGGACATTCCATGTTTTCACTCATGGATGGATTTAGTGGCTATAATAATATCAAGATAGCCCCTGAAGATCAAGATAAAACTACTTTTACATGTGCATGGGGTATATTTTGTTGGAATGTCATGCCTTTTGGCTTGAAAAATGTCGGAGCAACCTATCAAAGAGCAATGACTACTATATTCCATGACATGATGCATAAATTCATGGAAGATTATGTTGATGACATTTTAGCTAAGTCACATTCAAGGAAATAACATCTTCCCATATTGGCAAAGATTTTTGAAAGATTAGAAGAATTCAAAGTAAGACTTAACCCAAAGAAGTGTGCTTTTGGAGTCCAATCCAACAAACTTCTAGGTTACATTGTATCCGCTAAAGGAATAGAGGTTGATCCTGCTAAAGTAAAGGCCATAATGGAAATGGAAGCACCCAAAATATTTATTCAAATGAGATCCCTACAAGGAAGAATACAATCCATCAAGAGATTCATCTCTCAATTGGCAGAAAAGTGCCACAATTTTAATCAACTTTTGCATAAAGACACGATATTCAAATGGGATACCAAGTGTGAAGAGGATTTTAATCGACTAAAGAAGTACCTTATGAATCCACCAATATTGATGCCACCTATCAGAGGAAAACCTTTAATCTTGTATATTTCAGCAATAGAGAATTCATTGGGGGCACTCCTAGCACAAGAGGATGAGAATGGAAAAGAAAAGGCAATCTACTACATTAGTAGAACCTTAGTCAAATATGAGCTGAATTATACTTTCATGGAAAGAGCATGCTTGTTTGTAGTTTTTGCTTCACAAAAATTACACCATTATATGTTAGCCCATAAAATAAGGCTCATTGCTAAAATTGACCCTTTGAAATATCTACTAAGCAAAACTGCATTAAATGGAAGGTTAGCAAAGTGGGTGATGATTCTAAGTGAATTTGATATAGAATATGTTGATAGAAAAGAAATTAAAGGGAAATTCATAGTAGACCAATTAGCAGATGCACCACTTCATGATGATCATCCTATACAAGTTGAATTCTTGGATTCAAAGATTGTGAAGGTTGAGGCAAAAACATGGCAGCTTTACTTTGATGGTTCTTACACTCACCATGGATCAGGAGCAGGCATACTTCTAATCATGCCTCAAGGATCTACTATACCTAAGTCATACAAATTGCTATTTCCATGTACAAATAATATAGCAGAATATGAAGCCTTGGTTATTGGAATCATGCTAGCCTTAGAATGGAAAGTAACAAAACTAAAGGTATATGGAGATTTGCAATTAGTCATAAATCAAGTCAATGAAGAATATAATACTAAAGATGACAAATTGGTACCTTACAAAACAATGGTGGATAACCTCAAGAAGTATTTCATTATCATCACATTTGAACAAGTGCTAAGGGAAAAGAATAAAGCAGCGGATGCTATGGCAACTTTGGCCTCACTTTTATAGATGCCTGATCAGAGTGCTCGATATGAGTTCTTGGTAGAAGAAGAAACTCAACCCACGTATGATCCAACCCATCCTTATACCATTTGCCTACTTACTACAACTGAATCACCTTGGTATGGACCAATTTACACCTATTTGAAAGACCAAACCCTTCCTATCAACCAACATGAAACCAAAAGAAGAGTTTCATTAGACAAGCCTCCAAGTACACTATAATTTCTGAAACATTGTATCGAAAAAGTCTTGACGGAATGCTCCTTAGGTGTTTAGAAGAGGAAGAATAAAACTTAGCCTTATGAGAAATTCATGAAGGAATTTGTGGTGTTAATTTTTGTAGCTTCAATGATATGATCACTTAGATTACATATAATACTTAAATGTTGATTAATAATAATATATTATATTTGTGTGTGTGTGTGTGTGTGTGTATGTTATATGTTATATTATTATTAATATATATTCTTCTAATATATGATTGATTAATGAGACATTATAAAATGAATAGACATGTCCCATGAAGGGACATGTCTCTCATAGCCTCATTCCTAATATAAATAAGAGAGATTGTTGCATTTGGAAAACACATAAATTATAGGCAGTGCTATTACATTTGCAGTGATCCTAAAACTTAACATGGTATCAGAGCCAGGCTGCAAATGAGATAGGTATATAGTAATACTGAAGAGTCATAGGTCAACATTGGAAGATCTAGATTTGGTAGCCTCTGTGTGTGCACAGCCTCCATTTATTTGAGAACTATTATTGTTGTGAAGGGATGTGACATTCATGGAAGATATAATCACTGTAGATGGTAGATTCATATATGAAGAATCGAGGGAGATATTATTTCCACAATGTTATCCATGATCTTGCTGATCTAAGGAAGTTTTACATAATTCCATAATCAGGAGCTTCCTTAATCTAATCTGAAGGATTATATTGATGTGTGGTTAATATTATCAGGGAAGTTCCTGTAGTGTCGAACAAACTACGTATTACAAAGAGGCAATTTTGATCATTGATTTTGGAGAGTCTTAACTACTTTGCCCATTCATTTACTTTGTTGTGGATTCCATGGGAGGATTTTGCATTTCTCATTTATCTTGGCACCTACTGCGAATAAGTTTATCTTGTGGCATGTGCTTTCTTTGTATCATAGGTCAAGCATATTCCACAAAACTTGGAAGTGCTTTAAATTGTCCTGCAGCATGTTTCAAATTTTTTTCAGGATGAATACCCACTAGAGATTTGTGTTATCAGATTGAACGCCCATTAGCATAAAATGCATTGGTACCAGAGGAATTAGTAGAAAATACCTAGGCTAAGGTTATTTCGTGTCACTAAAGCATGATTTGGTTGATTTTGAGTTGGTAAGGGTTAAGGCTCAAAGGATAACCCTGATTTTGCATCTTTAAGGCTTAAGGGTTATAACAATGAATAATCCAAATCTAAGTTGAAAAGGAGACTCTCCATAAAGGTAAATGTTTCTAACGAAAGCCAGGGCTATACTGGTGATTTTAGGAACACCTAATAGCGGGAGGAATCAACCCAGCTTGTAAACAATAAATCCCAATAGCCTTATCTCTGCTTAACCAGATTGACAATAGGATGGGGATCTTCGACAGCCCTTGTTTGGTATAACACCTTCCTATTGCAATTCTATTGCAAATTGAAATGAACACCGCTAGTGAAAAATGCATATTCAGATATTTATTTCAATACTTTTGTAAATAATACTGGTAGGTTTATTTCAATAGTTGTGTAGATAAATAATGAAGCCTATGGTTATAAGTTGTTGAAGGGCATTCTAGAAAAGAGCTTGATACAGACTAAAGAACAAAGACTCGACCTGCTAGAGTGAAGTCAGAAGGTTGATATTAGATTCAGAGGGAGTATAATAGTTCATCTAAAACAACCTTGGACAAGGAGGTGAGGAGGTTGTTACAAGACCTTAAAGCAAGCATCCAGAATTCTATGATCATAAGAAGTCTACGCTTTTATGCTATCTCCTACATAACTTGGGATTCACCTAGAGTGATGCAAACTATATAAGATATATAGTGCATAACTATGCTATTCAAGGTAAATTATCCCTACAGAACATGTGGCTGATATTCTCACCAAGTTTCTTGCTAGAGGTAAGGTTGTGTACCTTCAAGATAAACTTGACATGTTGGAGAATGAAGCCTTAGATGAAAAGGAGTTTCATCTATTATCTTGTATGTTATTGCATTCTTCTCCTTGAGAGAGAAGTCTAAGGTGAAAGCCCTTGTTTCCACCCTTTGGGATGAGCATGGATCCACCCTCTGACATGATTCAAGGTGGATTTCATGTGTGTGACTCCTGGACTTATGGGCCCTCCTGTGAACATTGGAGAAAGGTGATGACTTTTCGACAATGAACACTTGTATTTGATTACAAGATGATGATCTTGTAATGGGGATTCATTATGGTAGATGGTTATCTATATGTGCACATACCATAATAGGGTTATATGTAAATAAAATGTAATGTTTTACTTACTATATCCTTGTATCACAATTGTGGTGATACGAAAATTAGGTATCACAATGCATGGTGATTCCTCATATCGATGTGATATGAAAACTAGGTGTCACAATGCATGGTGATTCCTCATATCGATGTGATATGAAAACTAGGTTTCACAATGCATGGTGATTCCTCATATCGATGTGATATGAAAACTAGGTGTCACAATGCATGGTGATTCCTCATATCAAGGTGATATGAAAAAAAAAAAAATTAGGTATCATGATCAAAAGTGATTCCTCATATCAAGGTGGTATGAAAACTAGGTATCACGATCAAAAGTGATTCCTCATATCACATGTTGGTGATATGTAAAATTGGGTATCACATATTAGGTGATATTGAAAACTGGGTATCATATGTTAGGTGATTCCACATATCACATGTTAGGTGATATGCAAAACTGGGTATCACATGTCAGGTGATTTGTCATATCACATGTTAGGTGACATTGTAAAACTTGGTGTCACATGTTAGGTGGTACTTCATATCATGAATTATGTAATATATGATTTCTTAGTATCCATATGAATCATATTAGGATCCTTGTGAACTTAGTATCATATATTGATTGGACCCTATGAAACATATCACATAGTGACATGTCTCTACGTAAACTTAGTATCCATATGATAGACATCGTGAGATGTATTATCATTAGACATACCATGGATATTTATGAGCTATGGTGAACATCATGTGACTTGATATTCTTGCATATACCATATCTCCTTATATCATAGTGGGGTGATATCTCCTGTCTTCAAAATTAATGATTTATTATCTTGATGGATTCTATTTTCTTTAGCTAAGAGGGACTGTTGATGTTGTGTATGGCTATAGTTAGAGTCTTATGTGTTGACAAGGGAGACCACAACACATTATGTTTTGATCATCCTCCTTAGCTAAGATGGAGTGTTAATGTTTGTAGCTTCAGTGATATGATCACTTAGATTACATATAATACTTAAATGTTGATTAATAATAATATATTATGTTTGTGTGTGTGTGTGTGTGTGTAAATATATATATATATATATATATATATATGTTATATTATTATTAATATATATTATTCTAATATATGATTGATTAATGAGACATTATAAAATGAATAGACATGTCCCATGAAGGGACATGTCTCTCATAGCCTCATTCCTAATATAAATAAGAGAGATTGTTGCATTTGGAAAACACATAAATTACAGGCAGTGCTATTACATTTGCAGTGATCCTAAAACTTAACATGTGGATCACATTCAAATGGATTGTCTTTAGCTAAGAAACTTCTTAAGATAGGATATTTTTGGCCTACCATGGAAAAATATTCTTGTAACTTTGCAAAGACTTGTAAGAAATGTCAATTTCAAAGAAATTTGATACATGTGCCAACGCAAGAACTTCATCCAATGACCACACCTTGGCCATTCTACCAGTGGGGTCTAGATCTAATAGGAATGATACATCCTCCATCTTCAAATGGGCATAAATTCATCATAACAGCCACAGAATACTTCACTAAGTGGGTGGAAGTTGTACCCCTATCAACTTCAACAGGAAAACAGATATCCTTGTTTATCCTAAATCACATAATTTGTAGATATGGCATACCTCATGCCATCATAATGGATAATGCAAGACATTACAAGAACAAAGATATAATGGAGTTGTGTACTAAATTCCACATGATACATCATTCATCTTCAATCTATTATCCTCAAGGTAATGGACAAGCTGAAGCAACAAACAAAAACATATTGAAAATCTTGAAGAGAACAGTGGATAATTCTGGTAGGGATTGGCATATCAAGATAAACCTGACCTTGTGGGCTTATAGAACAAGCATAAGGATGCCAACAGGGGCTACACCCTTCTCCTTAGTTTTTGGAACAAAAGTAGTATTGCCTTTGGAGGTAGAAATTCCATCATTAAGGATATCTATGCATGGTTTGATCAATGAAGAGGACTATAGGGTTGCTAGACTACAAGAACTAGAACTATTGGATGAAAAATTGAAAGAAGCCTTTGATCACTTAAAGGTGTATTAGAATAGAATGTCAAGATCTTACAATAAACATGTCAAGCCAAGGACATTCCAAATAGGTGATCTAGTGTTAAGAGAAAATCTCAAGAACCAAGCAGAAAGGGAGAAGAAAGGAAAGTGGGAAGCCAACTAGTTAGGACCATTTCTTATTATGGAAGATTTTGGAACTGGCACATACAAGTTATCAGATTGTGATGGTGAAGAATTGCAAGAACCTATAAATAGCATACATCTTAAAAGGTTCTATACATGAGGTAGACAAAAGGGTATAAAGAGTATCAGATGGAGAGCATCATATTTATTGTACATAGTTCAATAGAGATCTTGAAAATCCCAAAAATATTGGAAAATTTGAAAATATCAAAAATATTTGAAAAACACAAAAGATCAAAAACAGTGGAAAATTGAGCATGAAGAAAGTTAAAAACATTCAAAAAAGATGTTGTCTTGGTGAAAACCTAGTAAATAGGCACCTTGATGATGTGGAAAAAACAAAAAAATATAAAAATATAAAAAAATACAAAAAAATTGAAAAAGAAG
This sequence comes from Chamaecyparis obtusa, assembly GCA_027943335.1. Lineage (NCBI taxonomy): Eukaryota > Viridiplantae > Streptophyta > Pinopsida > Cupressales > Cupressaceae > Chamaecyparis > Chamaecyparis obtusa. Next base: position 592,175 of record BSBK01000317.1, on the reverse strand, counting down.
AAAGTGCCTTGGTGAAAACCTAGCAAATAGGCACCTTGGTAGCAAAAAAAGAAAAAAAGTTGTAAAAACAAAAAAAAAGAGCTTGATCCATTCAATCGGTGAAAACCTGGTAAACAGGCGCCATTGAAAGTCCAAGTCAGTTGCATACTTAGCAGGTCACCTTGTAAATATTGCATTCGCCAACATTTGTATATATCATAATAAAACCCCATAGTTGCATTTGTGAGTACCTCAAGATTTTGGTCACCTAATCGAAAAAATTGTCCTAAGTCCCACAAATAAAATCAATATCAAACTGGGGGCAATCTACTCAAAAGGAGCAAGGATTCATCAAAAAGCTTTATTCAATCAAGGAATCAATTCATCACACTCGAAAGAGGAACACTTAATCAAATCTACATCCTAATCCAATGTGAGCCTAAAATGAAGAAAACTGATCCAAGACTAATTAAATGACCTTATCTTTATTAGGATTAAAAAATGAAATGGATAGAACTACACTTGAACTATGGATTTGAAAAACATGGCAAAAAAATTTTCTAAGCGTTGAAATAATTGATGAAATTATCTTTTTCTAGCAAATTGATGAAAGTTTTAGACTAGATGAGCTATGATGAAAGGATGATATTTTCTTGATTTCTGCATGACTGTCTTAAAATCAATGTTTGAAACCATGTAAATTGTCTAAGGACATGATCATCAAAGAATCATCGAGGACTTGTACATAGAATAAAATGGATATTTCTGCTTGTCTACGCAAACAGATCTCTTGGCTATTTTGATCTTCCATATCATAATACCAACATCCATTTGCAACATAGAATCTGACAAAATTGGTATTTTCCCTCTCATGATTGGCTTCAATCAGTGATAGGCGTACCGAAGAGACTGATGGGAAAGCAAACAAAGTGGCAAAAAGTATTCATATCATCATAGTTGAACTAGTGATGATTGTACTAGCAATGGGATTCCAAAAATGCTCAATGATGAAAATAAGCTCCAAATCTTGAATAATGATAGTTAGCTACATCCATGTTAGATTAAGTGCATTATATTTTGTTAGCTTTTTTTAGTTTAAATTTCAAGGGGAACAATACAATAGAAGGGGTTTGAATCAAACATCATGATCCGTTATTCCAAACAACAAAAATGAGATTATCTTGTGCATTCATGCATAGCATTAATCATTAATCATTATTCATCCAAATATAGAAAAATAAGAAAAGAAATCATTCTTCATACATCATTTGCATACATGTAATTAAAGATAGACATTGCATACATTTGAAAAATCAAAGAAAACATATAATCATCCATTTGGCCATAAAAACAATTTTGCATCCATACATGAACAACAATAGAAAACATCTCATAAGCATCCATACATCATTGCATTCATCTATCTATATCATAAACATAAGATACATTGCATCCATCGCATCATCAAAAGTAAGTGCATCCTAAACATCATATAGCTGCATATAAAGATAATCTCATAACATCAACTCATCAATGAGACTGAAGGAATAGATCATCATATATCATCAAAAATGTGTTCATCAATGGATCTAGTACATCAAGTATATCAAGATATAATCTCATGAAAGTGGTACATCACAAGTTTTGATCGATCAAAAATAGGAAATGTGCAACGATAGAACATCACTGCAAGATCAATTTATCAATAATCAATCATGACCCTATAGCACCAGAACCATCTGGACCTCTACCATCCTGTGAGGGAGGAGCCTGAGAAGTGCTTGCTCCATCCTGTCTCTGCCCAATGACTGTTGATAGGAACTGCTGCATCAAGGTGGCAACCTGATCTAACTGGCCCACAATAGTGGACATCTCTGCCCTCATAGACTATACCACTCATACTACTACATCCTGTGAACCCTATCCCTGATCCTATGGTGGCTGACCTGGTGGAGGCATCTACTGTGCTGAAACTTGTGGTGCCTGAACCTGAGGGGCACCATCATCCTACTATGCCAAGGCCACTCTCTGTAATTGTACTAAAGGATCTAAACCTCTTGGAACTTGCTGAGCAGCATCAACATGAGCCTGTCTTTGTGCTCTCTGCTAGTGATGTACTCAATCCTGTCTCACTACGGCTCAAGGATGAACTATAGGGACTACATATGCTCATCTATCTCTAGCCCTATCTCAAATTTGTATATTTCTCACATGGCCTCTACCTGCTACACCTCGAGGACCTCTACGTCCTCAACATCTCTAATGTCTACCACCCCCATGCCCATCATCACCATCACCACCATGGTGAGTGAGCATAGGCTCCGCTGGATCTATGAAATGAATGAACATGTTTCAAGACCACCAGTCTTGATACTCATGGGACATCCTGGTGTCAACTATCCCTGGTAACATCTCCCATCTACAGAAAGGCATCCTGGCAATCTGACTCGTAGAAAAATAATAACCAATACATGGACCCCATAGAGATCTCTCGGCCTGTACTCAAGCATATAAGGCATTGCCCAAAGGCATCTCCTAAATCCTACCATACTGTCTGGAGACCTGACCAAAATAGAATTGCTCAATAATAGTATCTGACCTGCCAATCATCCAACGTGGACAGAACATATATGGTAACTTGTCATCATCCTCCCACCAACCCTCGCAACCAAGATAGGGGCACCATGTCACAACATCTAGATCATCTATCTGACGTCTCTAATAATCCAAGTCACCCAAATGATTTTGAATCACCATCCTAGTATACAGATAAGCATAAGGATATCTGTGAGGTCATCTCCTATCAGAAATAGGCCTAGTAATGGGAAGATGCTCCCAAATCCATAACTGTAGAATGATAGCACCAGTAGATAATGAAGAACTCCCTCTGTACACAACCTCATGAAGATCATGATATAGCTAGGCTAGCACACAAGAACCCCAATCAAAATGTCATGGATGTGCTAGTAGATCCCCCAAAATCTGCCCCAACCCACAAAGAAGCCACGACCTCGTCGATCTGGAAGAAGTAGTCCACCAATCAAGGCACCAAGAACTGATGGCAATACAGAGAATGAAGCAAACTATGGCTAGGTAATCATATCATCATCAATATAGTTGTCTCTGAACACTCACTAGCAGACAGTCAAATCATACATAGAATCATAATATACAAGATCTCCCTGACAAGGAATCCCTAACAAATGATATACGTCCTCTGGAGTAATCATCATCTCACCATGAGGGAGATGGAAAGTATTATGGTCAGAGTGCCAACACTCTGCCACAACTGTCATCAAACCATGGTTCAGCTGGAACTGGGGAAGATCAAGAAGAAAGCTTAGACCACATAACTCTACCACACACAACTCAGCATTAGTCAATGTCTTCCCAAGGTCAATAACCCAGGATAGAACTGAACAAATATATAATATAGGATCGTCAGCCTATTTGACAAAAATGAGAGAATCATATCAGCATAATATACCAAGGAACATCTAAAGTCAATCAAATTTATTACACAATCCATTTGCTCATCATGAGTACATCAAAACTCCTAACTCTTTATCTTGAGGAGGGAAAATCGTTGGTTTACATCTCTAGATCTTGAGGGTAAACTATTAAATCATCATCCTATCATAACATATTGATAACTAAAATTCATTGGTATTCCTATACTGCTATTCTAATCAATTATTTCGATCAAACATAACTGACCTACCCATATTACTCAAATCAATCATCAAGACGTACTAATTTTTTGTCAAAAATAGTCAAGTACAACTGAAAATTTTGTGCAACATGTTGCAGGTGTGATTTTCATCATCACAGGCGACATTTATCTTACACGACACAAAAATTTTGACAGGCAACATTATTTTGATGTTATGCAACAAAATTTTCATAGGCGACACTCGTTTAAGCTACGCAACAACTAATTTTTGACAGGTGACATCAAAAAGTGCTAGGGTTTTCAACGCGTAAGTAGATGGTAAACTCAATTTTTTACCTAGGTCTACGCATGATCAAATTAACCGTGAGTGATAACAAAAATGTGTTAAGCGACACTAAAATTTTCTTAAGTGACATTAAAAACCATGGATGCGAGAGTTAAAAATGCTAAGCGACATTAAAATTTTCATACGCGTGAATAAAATAATTCAAAGCATCATTGAAATTGGAAAAAGAAATAAATGCTACTTAAGGTATAATAAATGCACTATCAAAGGTCAAAAACCACTTACCAGAGCTCCATAGTCAGGTGGTCTAGCATATCTCCGACACCGCTCAAATCGATGCTCCCGAATAGGCACAACCATCATGAAAAATAGCAGGGGACCAGAGCAAAATCACTGAAGAAGAAAGTAAAAATGAATAGTAAAATTAGGTTTTTCAACCTATTTATGCTAATTTGACCTAATTCTAGGGTGAAAATTGAACTCTGACCTATATTAATCTATCCCAGTTAAGAGAGGCAATTTATGAAGTGGGGCATATCAAAAGTGTTTTTCAGAAATGAAAACATATCAATCAATCTATCAAATTAAAAACAAACATATGTTTCATTTCTGAGGGGGCATACCATCACATTATTAGATCAACAATATCAATCACATCAAACGATATCAATGACCGATCAAAAAATTCAAAGGGAAATCTTTTATCAAAAAAAATTTTGTAATCAAAAATGAAATGGGCATCATATCAAATCAGATCATCATATCAAGAATGATCATCACAGGACCACATCAATCAAGAGAGTTTCATATCAATCATTATCGGCATAAATTTCATATCAAAAAAATCAAAGGATCGACCATCGAAATACATTAAGAATGAACATCAAAGATCAACTATTGTTGAATCAGGACCTATCAATCAAGCCAAATCAAAGTATTCTTTGAATCGACATGCTTCACACGTCAACTCAAAGAGGGGCATTTGTAATCACCTAAAAATGGACAAAGACAATTTAATGATAATTCAAAGCAAATGAAGTCAAGTCAAAGCCAATCAAGGACATAATTGAATCGATTGAATCATAATGCATAATTAGCCAATCAAAATGAAAATTGAATTCTAAATCAAGACCAATCAAAATTGAGAGCATTTTAATCAAGTGCAATCAAATCAAAATACAATTAATTTAATTAATTGTATAGTCTTGGATTAAATTAATTCAATCCATTCAAGAGGTGCATGGATAAAGAAAATCAATTAAATCAATTAATTAAAATCAATTACTCTCAACAAACCAAAAGGAGAGGAAAATCAATCAGCCAATGAGATTAAAAGAAAGACACTCACATGGATCAAGCCCAATTGAATCTCAATCACTCAAAGTGAGAGAGAATCTTAGCCATTCATCTTGTCTACTTGTCCCAAGCTTTGAGGACACAAACTTTGCTTTGTCTTCAAAGGGTGGAACCAAAGACTTAACCCCAACTCAACCATGATCAAATGCAACCACACCCCCTCACATTGGGAAAATCTATAAAAAGAAGGCTAAAATCCTTCAAAATTCATCAACCACCTATCTGAGAATTTCATCAAACCTCTTGCAATTTGAATTTAGAAAGCATTTTGAGAGCAATTTTAGCATTTCATATTGATAATTGTTAGCATTTGCATTGTTTTATCATTGTCATTCTCATATTAGAACTGTCATTAGTGAGCTTTTTGAGAGCTTCATTATTCATTCTAATTAGAGAGCCATAGGATGCTCAATTAGTCTTTGATATTGTGAAATATTTGCTCAATTGTGGTTGTATTTAGTTCTTATTTCATTTATTTGTCATTGATTAACCCTAATTCTATGAAGATACATTTATTTGTATACAGGTATGTTAGATTCAATGACCCACTACCCCACCTATTTTTAGAAATATGATGATTTATTATTTGTGCAACTAACCAATTGTAAGGGAGTAATATATAAGTACCCAATTTTGTACTATGTGTATTATGTCAATATTTAAGTCTAATGATATAGTATATCCTTAAAAAGACTATTTATATATCATATCCATAAAAGACTATTTATAGAACATGATGATTGAATTTCATTTACTTATATTCATAAAAACATGTGCATTAAGGCCTCGCATAAGCCTTAGAGAACTTTTCCCAAATTCTCACTCGCATTTTAAGTAATTAACACATTGGTTTTGTAACTTTCCTAGTGGTTCGATTTCTAATAAAATATTTTAATTTCATTCTAGTAACATTGAAACCACCCACTACTAAACCAAACACTCACCAACCCTTTACCAAAAAAGAGTAGGCATCTTAATTTACCCATTCAACATATAATACACAAGCCTGCCTCTTCTATCTTGCAAAATCCCAAATTTTATCTAGACCGCAACAACAACAACCCAATTATCTTCCTTGTGCAAGTCTTGTTCATAAATACAAGGAATATGCAACTTTGAGCTCTAAAACTTTCTTATCTAACTATTTAGTAATACTACTTACCTCATGTCTTTTCTAATTTTGTATGGGCATTTGCACTATCTTGTTGTCACTCTCTTTAGGGGTTACTTTCAATTATTCCAAAAGAGAAACCAAATTGGGTATATGAGATGCTACAATATAATAATCTTTTTAGAATTCTTAGGTACTAAGAGGGGGCATGAATCAATGCAAATAGATAACCTACTAATTTAACCACAAGTCTGAATACCTTTAACAACTTTCAAATAGAAAAACATATAAGTGATGCAATGAAATAAAAGTAAATAACAACAAACATCCACACATGCATCACACATAACACACTATTTTTTCTCATGGAAACCCTTGGTTAGAGGGATAAAACTACGGTGGGGACGACACACACAATCCCTTCACTACAATAAAAAGGGTTTACCCTGTTAGGAACTACAAATACCCTTTCTGAGGGTTCACCCTATTAGGAGTGACTAGTACACTATTAGGAGTAAAATTAGATCTGCTAAGATCTACCTTGGTAGAGGATTTAAAACTATTTCTATGAGTTCACCTAGTTAAGGGATTTACAATATAAAACATGTTAAAGTCCACCATGTTAAGGTATTTTTTCTTATTGCATCTATTAGGGAACAAGAAGTAATGATCTATATGTAGCACTCATTTCATGTCAAATCCAATCTATTCTCATCTCTCTGTTACTACTCTCTAATTTTCCTCTCATAATTTTTATTACAACCCTAGCAGTCATGACTTTCGCTTCACACTGTCAATCAACAACTTTTACAATAGGAGCAATACCCAATAAATACTTTACTTGCACCACCTTAGTCTTCTCCAAAATTCAACCTTGAAACTTCATGCTCAAATACTTCATGTCAAATCACATATCATGATGTACAAAACAATTTTCCTACACCACGTTGGCCCAATATAATATCTACATGTGATATTTCCAAGAATAGTCAAAACCTTTTGACTATCCCAAGAATCTTTTGGAATCTTCCCTTCTTTCTTTCCTCAAGATATTAAATGATATCTCATCAAATCCTTAACATATAATACACGTCACCATACCAACTATATTCACCATAGTAACCATACCGGTCACCGATCAAAGATCTACCACCAGTATCTCAATAACATAAGCTCTTCAACATGTAACCTCTGATGTCATTGAAATTCTTGCATACTGATCATCCAAATGAGTTGTGGTCACAACTGTGATATCTTAAGATTCTATCCATGCTATATCTAAGACCAATCCACATAATTCCTTCTCAAACATGATCGCTACCAAAATCTCCATTTGTAGTTGTTATTCTTGTACACTGCTCATTATACTTAGTTGATATCTACTTACCGATCCAACACTGACCTTACAGATTATCCTATTCATCTAATATGACTATGTTTGCATCAATGAAAACCAAAATATAAACCACCTTTTAATTCTCACCAAATCATCATAATGCCAACAATCTCCCTCTTTGGAATTAATGGCAAATAGTGAGTAAAAATATGTCTAACTCTAAATTACTCCCCTTGACACTATACACCATAAACTCATATACTAATACATATTTTTTCCTATCCTTTCATATCTCCCCCTTTTCTCAACAATGACAAAGGTTCACATCATGTCAAATACATCTTTTAAGTTTTTCTTTTTTGTCTCCTATGATATCTCCCATGACTTCTTCAAATGGTCCATCACAATGATTTGACCATAAAGATCAGATTCCAACTCCTCCATGGAATCCAAAGTACTCATGTTAGGTACTCTAATTATGGCTTCTACATTCTTCACATTCTATTGTGTTACCTCTACTATAGGGGCTATGTGTTAGAAAGTAGTCACACTTCTGTGAATCATTACATCCAAGAAACACTCAACAATGAGGTCTCAAATAGCAGTTCACAGCTCTCTATTCATGGAGTGTAGAGGTTGTATTATGAGGCCCTCAGATCGACCTAGTTAAACCCATGCAAGTACACCAAGAAATGAGAGATTCAAGGATAAGAAGCAAGAGTGCTAATCTCCATTGATCATCAAGTTATTGCATGTAAATGAAACTAATCTAGATGATAACGATGCAAGAAATAAACTACTCTATTAAAATTCAAGTTTTACTCTCCTTTACTAATTAACTATGTGAAGATTAAACTAAAACAATAAGGAAACTAAACTAAGATGCTATGAAGATTAAGCTAATGTAAATATGAAAGCTAGAATGTAATAATCTTCAAAACTCCAAATATCACCAAGAAAACCTGCAGCATAACAACAATATGAAAATTTGGGATCTGAAATGAGAAGGAGAGGGCTCCTTATATAAGAAAATGTGGAAGAGAATGCATCTCCAAGAGCAATGTGGGATAAATTGAAAAGAGGAAACAAAGCTCATTTTTTTAGAAAGTGTGGAGAGAAAATGAATTTTCTTTATTTTTAATTATTTGTTTCCCTTTTTCATCACAAAAGAGCTTTAAGAGGATTTTTTATTTATTTATTTAAAAGAATTATTCTCTTTTAATTAAATAAGATAACATTATATATTTAAAAGGGAGATATTATTTAAACAAGATAAAATCATTTTATTAAAAGGGATTTTAATTAAATAAAATTATTTTATTTAAAAGATATTTCTTTCAATTAAATAAGGCTATTTTATTTATTTAAGAGAGAATCTTTCTTTTAATTAAATAAATTGATCAAACCTTAGGAAATATTGAAATGATTGAACTAATTAGGATTGATCAAAGGAATTGATTTGAATTTTGCAAAGTATTGATTCAGAAATTTGATAATTTAATAAATGGGGCCCAAAGTCTAGGTGACCATTTTAGGGTGTATACATTTGTCCGTCTTTGACTAATGTGAGGTCAATTTTGGGATCACATGTAGTCAAAGAATAGAATTGAAGTGTGAGATCGATTTGGGATCACAAAACAACCCAGATGTGTGTTCACCGAATGGGAACACATCAGGACAAAGATAAGATGATTGAAAAAGACAAGGCCAACGCCCCTGTAAATAGGTAATTGTCAAGTCTCAAGCAAGGTTTGATTGATAGGTTTGATAAAGTTGAATCAAGGATTGAAGTTTGATAGGTACTGCCCCCTCATGATCAAAATCAAAATGAGATAGAGGAGAAACAGTAAATTGATAAAGTTGATCAAATCGAACTAAAGATAAGGTTCTTGATGTAAGATGAAAGATATGAGGATCACAGAACCAAGGTAGATCAGCAAGCATGAAATATTATGCCCCAAGGTTGAATTAGAAGAAAAGAAGTGGGGTGAAAGTGAATGGAAGATAGAAGTTTGGAAGAGGTGGAAAGAAATGGAGAGAAGAAAGAGGATGTGCCTCAAGAAAGAGGATGCCTCAAAATCAATCAACTGTTTAAGATAGAAAATTTTGATTGAGATCACGAAAGAAGATAAGAAAATGAAGATCAAAACGTGATCACAGTTGATTAAAAGTCCACAAGAAAGATGAAGGAAACCCTCTCAAACTCATAATGCAGCCTAAAAATGCAAATTAATCATGAAGTCTAACAATGCAAGCTACATGAAAATGCAAAGGTGTACTTGCAATAGGGCAACTATAACATAGGATTTTGTGTTCATTATTCATTAGAGAATGTAAAGAACTTATTTTCATCATTGGGCCATTATTAACAGACATCAAAAAATCACACTATGAGCACTAGTCACAAACACAACTGTGAAGATATGAATATGATTTATATCAGATGGGAATGTGGAAATATTCTAACACGAGCATCAAATACATAAGGGTCAAGATGACTTCAATGTTAGCTTACCCAATTTAATGTAGCAAAAACCACTCTTGCATCAAGGCATAGATGCCAGGATGACCATAAGAATGGTTGTACAAAAATAGTCAAGGATGATGCCTCAAATCTCTTAAGTGTGTCAAGGGAACAACAAGAGACACTCAAGAGCTTTGAGACTGCTCCCACAAGTAGAAAGTAAACCAAAACATGCCCCATGCCCCAATTCCTCTAGCTATGCATCATGGAGAGACTTATTAGACAAGGACACTCAATGAAAATCAATAACAATCAGCACACAAAGAAAAGATCATGTCATAGCTCATGCATTAAGTGTTGTGTTTAAAAATTTAAGTGTGCTCACTGATACTGAGTTTTGAGGATAAAGGTCGAATGCTTGCAAGTAGGTAAAATCACTTGACAAAACTAGATAAGACCAAACTGATAAGTGTTGAAAAACACTCGATGTCAGGGGTTGTGTTGAAAAACACAATTCGGGTGGTGTTGAAAAACACTGTTTGTGAGGTGTCCTAAAGACTGACGCGTCCAAGAGACCAAAGCTAACACAGTTATGACCCCTAAACAAAGACAAATACCAATTCCAAACTAAGGCAACAAGGACAAGGCATGATGGAGAAAGGCTTAGTGTCAAGTATGCATGCTAAGAAATAGGGGTGCAAAGGTCTCAAGTAGCGCCCATTTCCAGGTTTTCACCACTAGGATTTTATTGCAATTTTTTCAGGACTTTTTATTTATTTATTTTTTGTATTTTTGCTACCAAGGCGCTTGTTTCCAAGTTTTCACCAAGGCAATTTTTCTTTTTTCTTTTTTTTGAATTTTTGAATTTTTTTATTTTTTTGGTGAGACATCAAAGCGCCCATTGCTAGGTTTTCACTAGGATGCCCTTTTTTTTTAGGACATTTTCTGATTTTTAGAATTTTTTCAGCATCATATATGAATTTTTTTGGTATTTTTTCAGGATCAATAAATATGTACAAAGGATGCCCCCAGACAGAACAGGCATCATAGATAGAACTTCTTTAGGTGCAAGATATTGATAGGCTCAGGGAGCTGCTCCCCCTCTTTAGTCAATAGTAAATAAGCACATGTCCCAAAAGTTGTTGTGACGATGTAGGGTCCAAGCCAATTAGGTTCAAATTTTCCCTTTTGTTCTCTATGTTGTTGGTTCTTAGGATTTTCTCGTAAAGCAAGATCTCCCACTTGGAATGCTCTAGGGAGAACCTTTTTGTTAAAGGCTTTGGACATCCGCTTTTGATAGACCCTCATATGGTCAAATGATGATTTACGCTTCTCATCTAGAAGTTCTAACTCTTGCAATCTCATGGCATGGTAGTCTTCATCGGTAACTAGACCTTTGAGAGAGACTCTAAGTGAAGGAATCTCAACCTCTAAAGGTAACACTACTTCAGCACCATAAGTAAGGGAAAAAGGAGTAGCCCCTATTGGAGTACTAATACTCATTCTATAAGCCCATTGTACATGCTAAATAGTGCACTTCTCTAAGTCATTACTTCCAAGGGAATCCATGGATGAAAAACCTTGAGAAAGCGACCTAGAGCTCCCTAGGCATGGAGTCACAAGGATGTTGATGATGCTCTCAGCTAGAGCTATTGAAGCATGCAACCTTGCTAGTAAACCACACAATGGGAGATTCAAAGAGATAAGGGCAAGAATGCCAATATCCTCAAGAATCAAGATGAGAATGCAATGCAACTATACTAAGAATGAAGATGCAAGCTAAGCTATGAAAAGGAAAGTATTACAAGCCTTACTAATTAATCTATGTGAGCTAATCTAGAGCATAAAAAAAACTAAGCTAGATGCCATGAAAGCTATGATGCAATAATGAAACTAGAATGCAAGAATGATCTCCAAAAGCTCCAAAGTCTCCAAGAAATCTTGCAGCATAGGATTAGCATAAAAATTTGGGATCTAAGAATGAGAAAAGAGCTCTCCTTTTAAAGGAATTGAAAAGGAATGGACCATGGAGATTAAGAGCTAAAAGATTTAATCAAGGGTGGAGCTTGAAAGAGGAGCAATCCATGTGCACAAATCTCCTCCAATGAGAAAATAAGAGTTGACTTCTGTGTCCATATGAGACAAAAGGTGCTTTTCTTCTTTTTGTAAAATAAGAATAATGCTTTATTTGTGCAACTTAGGATAAGAGGAAAAGTGGAGGCTTTTTATTTAGTAAAAGGGGAGGAAATATTCCTTTTAATTAAATAAAGACTTTAGGATAAAATGGTTAACCCATAGAAAATAATCAAAAAAGATAAAATAGGATTTGATCAAGGAAATTGATATAATTGCAAAAATCTTGATTTTTTAAAATATTGATTCAGGGATTTGATAAATTGCTGAATGGGGGCCCAAAGTCTAGGTGACCATTTTAGGGTGCATACACCCATAAGGTTGGATTTATCTATAACTGCCAATCTCTATCATTCTTATGAACTGTTCGATGGAGAATTTTGAGAATGGTTTTATTTGAAGCCTCTACTTGTCTATTTCCTTGCAGGAAGTAAATGGAGGACCAATGTTGTTTTATCTTGAATTTTTGGAAGAGTTATCCAAGGTCCTTGTTTTTAAACTGACCTCCATTGTCAGTGATTATCTCTGAAGGCACTCCATATCGACAGACGATATGGTTCAAAATGAATAGGGAAATTGTCTTGCCTGAAGCAACAGAGAGTGGAACAGCTTCTACCCATTTGGTAAAGTAATCAATAGCAATGATGATAATTTTATGTCCACTTGATGAGTTGGGATGAATCCGCCCAACAAGATCAAAGGCCCAGCGCTGAAACGGCCAATGAGATATGGAAGGAATGAGCTCCCTGCCTAGAGCATGTATTAGGTGACCATGTTTTTAGCATTTATTGCATGATTTTGCAAAAGCTACTACATCCATCTGCATGGTAGGCCAATAGTACCCCACCCTAAGCAACCTTTGAGCCATGAAAAGACCATTAGAATGTCCCCCATAGATGCCCTCATGAATATCAACTAGTGCTTAACTGGATTCCTCCTTTTCTAAGCACCTAAGAAGTGTCCCATCTAAACCCCTCCTATACAAATCACCAGAGATGAGGGAATGGTGAGAGGCATTTCGGGTAAGGTTTCTTCTTTTAGAGAAATTAAATGTGTCAGGGATGATGCCATCATGAAGGTATGAGTAAATGGCACCGTATCGGGATGATTCATGACTAACAAGGGTAAAAATTACATGGCTTTCTTGTGAGTCATAGATGGGATAGTGTAGCTCTTCCACCAGGAATTCAAATCTAGACTCATGCTGCTCTAACTGAAGAAGTGAAGCAAGTGTAGCCATAGCATCAGCTGCTTTATTTTCTTCTCTGGGGACTTGTTGAAATGTAACAAATGTGAAATACCATCTCAATGAATCGACCATTTTCTTATAAGGTATCAGTTTGTCATCTTTGGTTTGGTATTGTTCATTAACTTGGTTGACTATCAATTGTGAATCCCCATAGATGTGCAGTTTTGTAATATTCCATTCAATAGCTATCTTGAGTCCATTTGTCAAGGCTTCATATTCAGCAATGCTATTTGTACATGGGAACAATAGTTTGTAGGACTTAGGAATTGTGTACCCATGGGGAGAAACAAACAACACTCTAGCTCCTAAACCATTCTGCATAAAAGAGCCATCAAAGAACATCTTCCATGTTCTCTCAGTCATGTACATAAGGTGCTCATCCAAAAATTCACCTTGAATAGGCATGTTATCTTGAATTGGGAAATTGGCCAATTGATCTGCAATGGCTTGGTCTTTTATAGCTTTGTGCTCAACATACTCTATGTCAAATTCTGAAAGAACCATCATCCATTTAGCAAGTCTACCTGTGAGGGAAACCTTATCGAGCACATACTTGAGAGGATCAATTTTTTCTATGAGGTGTATTGTATGCGCAAGCATATAATGTCATAACTTTTGGGAAGCAAACACCATAGCAAGGCAAGCTTTCTTAATACTAGTGTAATTGACCTCATACGCAATAAGAGTATGACTGATTTAATATATGGCTCGCTCTTTTCCATTTTCATCAATTTGAGCTAATAATACCCCCAAGGAAGATTTTGTTGCTGAGACATACAGTATGAGTGGTTTTCCTAGGATAGGAGGCATCAAAATTGGAGGATTTTCCAAGTACTTTTTTATTTGGTCTATGCTTTGTTGGCAATCCTCATTCCAGACACATTTGACTCCCTTATGCAAGTTCTTATTGAAGGGTTGGGCTCTATCTACTAGTTGTGAAATGAACCTCCTTATAGATTGAAGATGTCCTTGAAGACTCCTCATTTGGCTAATGTTTTTGGGAGGTGGCATATCCAAGATTGCTTGAACTTTTTCTGGGTCTACCTCTATTCCTTTGGCTGAAATGATAAATCCTAGAATTTTTCCAGAGGTGACTCCAAATGCACACTTTTTTGGATTTAATCTTAACTAAAATTTCTCCATATGATCTAGAATGACTTCTAAATCATCCAAGTGTATGCCTCTTTGTTTAGATTTAGCCAAGGTGTCATCCACATAATCTTCCATATTCTTATGCATCATGTCATGAAATATTGTTGTCATAGCTCTTTGATATGTATCTCCTGCATTTTTCAATCCAAAAGGCATGACATTCCAACAATAAGTACCCCATGCACAAGTAAATGCAATCTTTTCCTAGTCCTTAGGAGCTATTTTAATCTGATTATATCTAGAAAAAACATCCATCAAGGAATAGATCTCATAACCCATAGTCATGTCCACTATCATGTCTATGTTAGGGAGTGGAAAATCATCCTTTGGGCATGCTCTATTGACATCTTTGAAATCTGTGTAGATTCAAATGGATTTATCATGTTTTGAAACTGGTACAATGTTGGATATCCATTCTACATAGTCAATAGCCCTTATAAATCCTGCACTAAGGAGTTTTTCCAGTTCTGCTTTGACTAAAAGAGCAATGTGGGGATGCATTTTCTCAACTTATGTTTGACTAGTTTAACACCTAGAGCTATGGACAAGTGATGCATAATTAGATTAGTGTCCAACCCTGGCATGTCTGAATAAGTCCAAGAAAAGTTGACTTTCTTTCTTTGTAGGAACTCAGTGTAGGCTTCTTTCTCTTGAGATGATAAGGATTGAGCCAAATGTACAATCTGTGGAACCTCTTCTGTACCCAAATTAACTGTTTGTGTAGGTTCAACAAGCACTGATAATTTGTCCTAAAAATAACTGGGGAGATGATCAAGTACCTCATCTGTAGGCACCTCTGAGAGGTTTCCACCTTTGGATACATCATTTATTTTTACTTTTTTCAGTTCTAACACTGCCATACAGTGGTTTTTGCCATCAGAACTCCTATTCTTTTTATTTTCTTTTCTCTTTATTTTTTGACTAAGGTACTTGATGTCTAGTTCAGTCATGTTGGTAGTCAGTTCACTGGTGGAAGAGACTACAGGTTCAATGGCATTTAGGTAATAGGTTATCTCATAGTCATTCTAGAAATTTAAGAGCTCAAGCTCTTGATAACATTTGGACCAATCAATGAGATGAGGATTAGTAAGGGGTAAGTCAATGGTTGGTTCAATGTTGTGGATACAGATGGTATCATCTCTAGTGACCACAGAGTTAGAGTTTGTCAAGTATTCTTCTAAGTTACCCAAATCAGGATTCGGCCTAACAAGTGAAGAACCGTCCACTAATGCAACCCATGGGTTACAATCCTCTAGCCATGCACGTGACTCATCAACTAACTTGGGTTGAGGACTATAGGAATGGATGACATCAACACCCATGTCAACTGTGGAACAATTAGAGAGAGAGTCCCACTCATACTCATGTGAGTCTATTTCTGAATCTCGACTAGGATGTTTACACCAAAAAGGCTTGGGATGCCTTGATGTAGAAGCTTCAATGTCATGAAGGGTAACACCTTCTCTTGGGTCAATGTCTGATCCATCTTCTTCTACGCTTGCAACTGTTGCATGAGTGGTTGGATTATTTGAATCTCCCCAAAGGAGACTAGTAGAAGGAATCCAATCGTCACACATGTCTTGTTGATTTATCAAATTTGGTAAGTACTATGATTCATTGTCACTATCTGACTCATCAAGGATAGGAACAGTATTCTTGTTAATATTCAAAAAACCTAGGCCAACCGTCTCCTTAGACCTGCGTCCAAAAAGAGCATAATTGAGAGGTTCGGCTCTAGCATCTAATCTATGACTGAGAGGGCCACGTCTAGGATAGCCCATTTGTTTGACCAATTTATATCCTCTCCCATAAGCCTTAGGAGAAGGAGAGAAGTTCTCATTGTGCATATACTTCTCTTTGTAGATCCAATCTTTAACAACTACTTCTTCTTTCTCATCCTGGATAGGCACTGAAGACTCAACAAATGTGTCAAACAAAGTCATGGCCGAAGAAGAAGGTCTCATCTCTTGAGAAGGCTTACCATAAGACCTAGGGGAAATGGGCATCTTTGTAAAGGAGTTAAGTTGGTATCCCCCCATTCCAAGGTCTATTGATTTGAACTTATCTTTTCACTATGCTCAAGTTGCATTGAAATCCTCTACTTCTATGTTGAGGGGAACATGGGTCCCTACCAAAATGGAGTTGACAAATAAGGTTCTATCCCTAGGTATACAAACTTCTACTCCATTGTAGGGGAACTTAACACACTGGTGGTAGGTGGATGGCACTACTTGCATCTCATGGATCCAAGGCCTACCAAGAAAGATATTGTATGCCAGAGGACCAGCATCAACAATTTAGAACAAAATGTCTTTCTCAATAGGGCCAATCTTGACAAGAAGAACAACCAACCCCTTGGAACTCCTTTCTACCTCATCATAGGATTTTATAGTGATCTTCTTTCTGGTATCGATCACTTCCTTAGAATAACCCAAAGCTTTTAATAGACTCAAAGAATAGATATTGAACCTAGCACCCCCATCTATCAACACACACCTAACATGGGTTTTTTGAATCATGACTTCAATGTGAAGGGACAAATTATGTGGGTGACTCAAGGCTTTATCATCATCTTTTGAAAATGTAAGGTAGTGAGGACTGGTAATATGATTAACCATGCCTTGGAATTGATTGACATCTAAATTGTTGGGAACATTGGTTGTATGCAAAGCATCCTCAAGGACATGTTTGTGTCTTGGGGATGACTCTAAAAGCTCCAAGATTGAGATCTGAGTTGGGGTTCTTAGTAACTAATCAACAAGATTATAATTTGGCTTGGGGTTGATAGCTAGTTTTGTGGTGGCATTCTTGGATACCACTTGCTTTGGTTTATTGGGCTGACCTGAACTAGGCCCCCTAATGACAACAAGGTGTTGACTCCTTGTAACAGCATTAAGAGCCTGGGATGACATCCTAGAGAGAGGACCCCTCAGCACCACAATAGGTTCTTCATCAAAGATAGAGGGAGATTCATAACCATAGTGATCCTTGTTCCTCATCCTGTTGACACTTTCTTCCACAACTTCAAGCATGTTAACAACATTTTCCGTAGCTGTGTAGGTGTAGTTAGTCGCAGCCTTGCCATCCTTGGTTTTAGAGGTTTCCCCCTTCTCATACTTAGGCAATGGCTCTTTAAATGCTTTGTGATTAACATTAGTGTTCAACCCATCCACCTTAAGCTTTCCATTCTCAATGAGATCTTGGATAATGTGCTTGAGTTTCCAACAATTCTCAATGGTATGCCCAATGCCATTATGAAACTTTCAGAAAGCCTTTTCATCCCACCAATGTGGCTTAATGTTAGGTATGTAATGCTTTGTGGGGTCTTGTGGATGTGCAAGATTGTTGGCAATGAGAATTTTGAAAACATCCTCATATGAGTCACCAAGTTTGGCAAGTTGACATTTTTCTTTCTTGGGTTTCTCTTGATACCTTGGCCTACTCTCTTGTTGAGGAGGTGCATTGAGCTTCATAGCTTGAACTACACTGGACAAGTGAAGGACACCTTGATCCTTAGGTTGGGGAGATTCTACCACTCTGTCATTAACCACTTGTTTTTTTTCATTCCAATGCACATTCTTCCCCTTATCCTTGTTGGAATTATTATTGTTTTGACCATTGTTGTTATTGTTGCCATGTCTGGTCAAAATTCCTTGCTCTTTTAAAACATCCTAAATTCTGCATGTGGTGTCAACCATGTTATCAAAGGAATTGAAGATCATCTTTTGAACCTCATACCGCATTTTGGGTACCAAGTTTCTGACAAGGATGTCAATTTTCTCATCTTCATGAATGGTCCTAGGATAATGAGAGCACTGTCACCTCCACCTTTGCAAGAATGAGATAAAGGGTTCCCCTTGGTTTTGCTTTAGGTTACATAGGTCCAACATAGTGACAAATCTTGAAAGATTGTACGCAAAGTGTTGAAAAAATCTATGAACAAGCTCTTTGAAAGTCTTGACGGGGGGAGTTATGTTGGTAAACCATTCCATTGCTTGCCCGTTAAGACTCCTTGGGAGCAACCTCATCAAATAGGAATCATCTTGGTGAAACTCAAAGCTCATAGTGTAAAATTGGCGCACATGATCATGTGGATCACCACTACCATCATATTTGTCATATTGAGGGAGTTCAACCCTTCTGGGAAAATCCTTCATGCTCACACTCTTGTCGAAAGGATTAGGACAAATCAAGCCCAGTGAGAATGAACTCTTAGGTGCCAAAAGCTTCTCCATCATTTTCTTCATTTGTCTGATTTCCTCTTCTTGTGATGGATTTTTTTATCCACATCAAAATTATAAGGGACTCTTGCACCCTTGTTGATTAGACTTTCAAGGAACTTATCTTTGTTTTGTTCCAAGTACTTTTCCACATATTGTTGGAAGAGTGGCTCTTGTTGCATTCTCATGAAGTCCTAAGAATTAAGATCAAAGTTTGAGCTACTGCCCCCATGTTGAGAACTATGATGAGCATGTTGTGAAGGTTGCCTCAAGTTCCTAGGAGGTGTTTGTCTCCTATAATGGGCATGTTGTGAGGTCCTTCTTCCTCTAGGACTAGGAGATCTTGAAGGGGTTCTTGAATGCCTTCTACTATGTGGTGTTCTAGAAGGAGTGGAGGAAGGAGATTTGTTGCCACTATTGGCACCCCTATTGTTGAATTGGGTATTAAGTTGTTGGGCTAAAAGCCTATCTTGCTCTTCTTGAGAGGATTTCCTTTCCAATTCTAATAAATCTTGTCTCTCCGCCTCAAGTTGTCTAAACTTTTCTTGCTTCACAGCTTGCTCATCTAGAAAGGCTTTCTTCTTGTGCTCAATCCTTTTAAGCCTTTCACTTGTATACCTTGAGGTTGTTTGAAGTGGAGAGTTTAGTCTTGACTATTTGTACAAATCATTGGTATACATTACATTGACATGAGCATCACTAAGTTCATTGTCTTGGTCTTCATGTTGTGACCATTGTTCTGGGTGAGCTCATCTCTCATGCCTTTTGGCTCTTTGATGTGCATCTAGGTACCTAGTATTGATGGGGGGTGAACCAGGTTGAGCGTCATGAGAGGAATTACCAAATAGAATGTTGTCTATGTGTCTTTCATAGAGGTCATCAAGGTTTTGATCCATAGCTTCCTTCTCCCATTGAGTCATGGTATAACTCATATCCATACCTAAATGGGAAGATGCTAAGGGGGTCCTCAACTTAGTAGACTTGCTCTTAGGTGATTTTTCAAATATGGGTTCCTTTCCCTTATGCTTTTGATGAGTTTGGACTAGGGGTAATTTGACTAAAGACAACTTGAGTTCATTTCCCTTGACTCACTTGATACCTTGTCATAACCGACATGAAAGGAAAAGCACTCGATGATAAGATGACCCTAAGATATGTTGGTATCAAACTAGGATAGTAAAAGTGTTCAATTGTCCAAAAGAGAGATGGTGAGATAGAAAATTGTAAAAGGTGTCAATCAACACTACCACAGAGCTGCCCAATCAATGGATAAGTATCCTAGCACATATGGATCAGGTGGATGATTTTAACCGAGTTATATATGAATGAAATTGATTTTGGGTGGAAGTGAATTGGACAAGAGACTACTAAGACTCTCCAAGTATGTTATCAAAGAATCCAAGGGTGTATCTACTCAACAAAGATGATTTTTGACTTACTAATTCCAAGAAAGGTTACTTGTAAAATCAAAGGTCACTAATTCAAGAGGTCAAAAATACAAGAATCCCAAGTGAAAACAGGTTTCCAACAGTAGGGTGAGTAGCCTGATCTGATCTAGATCAACTAAGGAGGACTGAAAATGACCAAAAATAGCTCATTGTTTTGACAGCCCAGGGTACAGGTTCACGCAAGGGAATGCAGTCTTGCATGAGGAAACACCAGGGGTCGCGCGAGGAAATGAAATCTCATGTGAGAAAATACCAGGCTCATGTGAGAATGTGCACAGCCAGGCGACAAAATAGGATCAGGCCGCTTAATCAGCAAGTTTGTAAACTCAGGAACTCAATTTTTTTGTTCATTTTAAAAGATTAACCAAGCATATTAATAGATTTTCAACATTTATAAAGCACATAAATCAGCAACCATGAAGTTTTAGCAAGAAAACATCTTCAAACAATGAGCAAGGGACAAAGCAACCTTGCTTATGAACATGAATATTGACTTAGTATGCTATTCCTTAAAGATTCTACTTGTGTATGTTCTCCAAAATGTTTTTCCAATCACACACATAGTCCTAAAAAGAAAAATTTGGTTGCACTATAGTTTTTAATAATGGCTTGACTCTGCAACTTTTACAATTTCAAGAAGGCGAACTCCAATCCAGGTGCACCGGGGTTTTGACACATTCTGAGAACTTAATCAATCGGAGATGCTGAGGAGATCTGACAGCCCATCAAGAAATTGTACCCATGGAGATTTCTTCCACAAGGACATTTGTATAGCGGTTGTCACTACCACGGAAAAAGTGGCTATCGCCGCTTGAGGTTCCGTCAACGTGGTTTACCCAATGAAGGGAATGTCCACTATGGTTAAACCTCTCTAAAAGGTGACTCACAACAAGGACCACATGGTAACTTGGCTTAGATCCAAGGGTCTAAGTTTCTGTTACTACCCAAAAAGGGAGTAGAGCATAATCCTCTATCATTTTCTCTTCACCCAAACATAGAAGATAGATTCATTCTGACACGCTAAGACTAAAACTATCTCGCCAAGATTCATAATGTCAATTTTTCATGATCTATCAACCTCTCCGGAGAGAGAATGCATCAATTGAAAAGTCAAAGACTACAAATCTAGTAGAACGCAAAGACAGTTCTAGTAACCTCCCTACCTACAAGGGTTCTCTCATTGAGAAGAGTTTCATTGGAAACCCACTCTCTCAAGAACCATGAATAGTGTTAATAGGGCCTACTTATCTATGTGGAACACTTATGCAAGAAATGAATCTATATTCTTTTTAAAGTCCAAAATCAAAATGTGGTTTATGAAAGTGATAAATCACTCAAGCCAAACACACAAGAGATTAATTTTATGCCCAAAACCAAGTGTTATAGAGATCAACAAATTACCTTGGGTTCCAAGCAATGCGAGGTCACTGATGTGTCACCTCAGAGAATCAAAATCCAGAATAATCTCAGCAATCTGGAAAGGTCAAAAAATAGGAAATAGCAAGTAAAACTAGCAACTCTGGAATTCTAGGTCTCTGCTGTCGTGGAATTCCACACGAGATAGTACCCAGGGTTGCATGAGAAAGTACCAAACCATGCGTGAGAAAGCACAAGCCCACGCGAGAATGTACAAAGGCTCGCATGAGAAAGTACAAGAGCTCATGCAAGAAAGAACACAGGCCCACATGAGAAAACCCCTTTATCATGCGCAAAAATACTAGTACCAGAAAAACTTCACGCAATATAGTTAGAAACTTCACGCGAGATTTTGCAACAGTGATGCATAGAAGTATAGATAGAAAATTAAAAAATCATAGTTTTGATAGAAAAAGTGCTAAAAAAAGAAACAAAAAATAACGTCCCACAGAGAATACTAGATCTGAAAAAAAAAAAAAAAAAAAAAAAACTTGAAACCCTTAATCTCAAAAACTGCTTCAAAAACACCAGAATAGGCAGCAACAGGGGAGTTTTGATAGAGAAATGATAGAAGATTGATAGAATAGAAGGGAAACCCATTTCAGGGCCCCATAGTGGGTGCCAAAAATGTGTGCTAGAAAGTAGTCACACTTTTGTGAATCATTACATCCAAGAAACACTCAACAATGAGGTCTCAAATAGTGATTCATAGCTCTTTATTCGTGGAGTGCAGAGGTTGTATTATGAGGCTTTCAAATTGACCTAGTTAAACCCATGCAAGTACACCAAGAAATGAGAGATTCAAGGATGAGAAGCAAGAGTGCTAATCTCCATTGATCATCAAGTTATTGCTTGTAAATGAAACTAATCTAGATGATAACGATGCAAGAAATAAACTACTCTATTAAAATTCAAGTTTTACTCTCCTTTACTAATTAACTATGTGAAGATTAAACTAAAACAATAAGGAAACTAAACTAAGATGCTATGAAGATTAAGCTAATGTAAATATGAAAGCTAGAATGTAATAATCTTCAAAACTCCAAATATCGCCAAGAAAACCTACAGCATAACAACAGTATGAAAATTCGGGATCCAAAATGAGAAGGAGAGGGCTCCTTATATAAGAAAATGTGGAAGAGAATGCATCTCCAAGAGCAATGTGGGATAAATCAAAAAAGAGGAAAAAAAACTCATTTTTTTAGAAAGTGTGGAGAGAAAAGGAATTTTCTTTATTTTTAATTATTGCTTTCCCTTTTTCATCACAAAAGAGCTTTAAGAGGATTTTTTATTTATTTATTTAAAAGAATGATTCTCTTTTAATTAAATAAGATAAAATTATATATTTAAAAGGGAGATATTATTTAAACAAGATAAAATTATTTAATTAAAAGAGATTTTAATTAAATAAAATTATTTTATTTAAAAGATATTTCTTTCAATTAAATAAGGCTATTTTATTTATTTAAGAGAGACTATTTCTTTTAATTAAATAAATTGATCAAACCTTAGGAAATATTGAAATGATTGAACTAATTAGGATTGATCAAAGGAATTGATTTGAATTTTGCAAAGTATTGATTCAGGAATTTGATAATTTAATAAATGGGGCCCAAAGTCTAGGCGACCATTTTAGGGTGTATACAGGGGCTAAGTATGATTGTAGCTCAATTAGTGTGATGACCCTTGTGTCTTGTTCTCCCTAAATCTACTTCACCTTATGTGTGATCATTTTCACTTTGGCACTATATAATCTTCTGCAAAACTTGTGATTGGATCAAACTGATCAACGAAAGTATCAAGCTCCTTTTGTGCTTCTTCTCTTCTCTTCTCCAAGTCCTTGGTGAAATCTAAAAGTTTGGACACTTTATTCAGTAATTGACCAACCTCCTTTATGGTGACCTTAGTGTTATCTACTAGACCTAAAAGTGTCGCCTTATCTTTAGCAATATTCTCTACCAACTTTACTATTTTATTCTTCTCATAATTAGACTCATCCAACTTCATCATTGCAGTCTCACTAGTAGGTGTTTGATTAGCAATGGCAGTTATCAATGTATCTAATTGATCAATCATTGTTACCTCTATATCATATTCCACTTCTGGAATTAGACTAGATAGAATATATGTAGCTTCCTTCAATACTCTAGCCTTCTTCTTCTTCTCTTTGGCCTTGTCTCTTTGTGCTTTCAACATCAAATATTTAGAAACCTTAATTAGCTCCTTAGGGAACAATTTAGTGATATCAATAGGTGTTTGAATATCTTTAACTTCTTCTTATTCTTCCTCTTCTTCTTCAAACACCTATTTGATTGTCTTGTTTTCACTTGATTCTCCCAAACTCCTTTTTATTGAGAGTAAGTCCTCAACTTCATTGATATTTTCTTCTTTCTTCCCTGTCAATAGTTCTTCAGTATGTGCATGTACCTTTGGTGTATCCTTCTTTACGAAATTATCTTAAATCAATACTTCTTCTCCACTAGTTTTTCAAACATCTTGTGTTTCAATTTCATGTACTTTCTTAGGAATATTATAAATAACATCACCTATTATCTCTTCAGGACTGAATGTGTCATCAATTTTCTCAACATCAAGCTTATAATCATTATGATTTTCATCAGTATCTTATTGTTCCTTTTGTTCTACTTCCTTTTGTGCTTGCAACTTTTTGTTTCATATCTCCATTGTTTCACCATGAACACTCTATGTGTCACCTATAAGTATTCTTGCAGCTCTATTTTTTATCTTGAAATATTGTCTATAAGCCTCAATAATTATATTTTCTTCATCAAGATTCAACTCAGAAGTTACTTTCATAAGTTCTCTCTCCATGACCTCTCTATGCAATTTAAGTGTAGTTTTCCATCTTCCATCAATTGATTTAAATAGTTCTTTAGGTAGGACTTTGAATAGTTCACTTGGACTTCTGCATAATTTGTGTACGCTCCATATGATAGCCTCCTCTGATTTTCTTTTTTCTTTATCACTGTATAATTCATAGATTCTTGCAACACTACCCATTCTACCACTCTCCATTATGTCCTTGAGAATGAAATCAATAGTAGGGGCTTTCTTCTTACTATTCTCATTCAACTTCTTCACTTATTTTGGCTTCCTCATCTTCTTCTTTGTATTTCTACTCACTAACCTTTACTAGTCTCACTGGATTTCCTTTTTCTCTTGTAAGTCTTCTTCAATGCTAGTGTCTCCTCTTATTTTTTCTCCTCTACCTTAGCAGATGTAGAAAGAAAATTATGTGATGGTTCATCAACTTCAATTTCTTTAATAATAGAAGTGCCAGCCTCTATGTTTTTAGCAGTCTTTTCCATTTTCTCTATCACTCTCCTTATTTTTCCATATATCACTGGTATCTTTAGCTCCCTCTTAATCTTAGGAACAGCCTCTTCAAATATACCAAACCTAGGTGTGGTAGCATCTATAGGTTTAAATAGTAGTGCATTTTCATGAAGTCTTACTAGATTACTGTCTACCTCATAACCCATCGTAGGAACCCATGATGTTTATGGTTGCACCACTTGCAAAATACAAGTGTCGGTATCAACAAGAAAGCATACATGTTCCTTATATTCCTCTACAATATCAATTAGGATTATTTATCATTTATGCATTTTAGTTTGAAAATCCTCGCAGTAACCCCACATAACATTATCAAAGTTACCTCCTAATTCTCTAATGAACTCAATTATTTGTACTATCACCGGTCTATCTGTATCCCATTGAACTGTACCTCTACTAGGAAAATGATTTTTAAAGTAGAAAAAGATACATATCAAAATTTATCCATACTTGAATGATTGTTTCTTTTCCTACTTAATTTTATCCATGTTTATAGTGAATTTCCTCCTCGGTATCTAGCATAGATCATATTTTGCATCCTCCTTTACCATTCGGTAGGAAGAATGAATTAATCCACTGAACACATTGTTCATATGACTAGATTGATAGACTCTATATCCAATAACCATAGATGCATATATAACATCCTTATCTTCTATGTCATTAATTATCATAGCTTGGTAGTCAAGTTTGGATTTGGTTAACCAGGTAACCAAATTAGTAGCAATCGTCCTTAGGGTAGCTGACTCATTGGTAGCACTAAATCTAGTAACTCTTTGAATAATCTCCTTTGTGAGCTTTTGTGGTCTATCCAACCACAAAAAATTGATCGTGTACATGTCTCAACACATATCGAATCCATTCATGATGAAAGACATTAAGTATATCCACTACATATGCAAAACCCTTTGTCTTGAAATGTTTGTGTTCATCCTTCAACACATGATTCTCACATAATCTTTCATATTAATTGTTAATAGCATCCTCTCCTAGTTCATCAAGTTTATAGTGAATGTATGATTGGATGTATTCAACTAATACAACTCTAGGTTTTATGGAAGATAGGGCACCCATCATATCGCTCTTTCTTACCTTCATTGGATGAATTTTGAACACGGGTCTGGTTTCTTCAGCAATATTAACCAAAACAATGGTATTCACACTTCTTTCAATGATTCAATTTAGATATCACACCAAAAACTTATCACACAAGAAAAATATATCTTGCTTCACTGGTTAGAGTTCACAAATATTATCACAATTCACCACTTGTAATTTCTCAATTCACTAGCATCGATCACTTTAAACACACAAGTGTGCATAAGAAAGTAAAGTGACAAATGAACTCACCCTATCCTTATTTAATATTGAGAAAATAGTCATTGCATATCAATGGTAAAATACTATTGTTCCCAATGGTAGGAATAGTGTCATGTCACTAGTTAAAGCATATCTACCAGTTGATGCTCTTCCAATGGTTAGGACCCGTATCAAATAGGTATACACTATGAGATCTCAGTACGGTCAACACAGAATCATTGACAACCTCAAAACCTTTAGAAAAACCAAAAATAATAGAAATTTACACCATAATGTGCATATGAATCTTACCACTCTTATATCTAGGGGATCAGTAAAATATTTTCCTTTAAGTGCTCCCCCTAAGAAAATAATATACTTAGTTTGAAGATGAGTCCTCTGTACCAGAGGATGGTGAATTCTCTTCATATGTCTTGATCTCTTCTTGTTTCTCTCCTTTCCTCCAAATCTTCTTCATCTCACATCCAAATTCCTCAACCTATAATCTTCTTTCCCTTCTTGTCTTCTGATCGATTGGGTGACCAATTCCTGAACCAACAATCTCTTGTAAGGTGATCGATCTTATGACATAGAAAATATGCCATGTCGGTTGACCTCCAAGGTCTATCATTTCCTCTATGTGTTCTCATTCTACAATTCACTACTAGATGACCATAGTTACCACACACTGAACATGTGACATTGAATTTCATTTCCCTTCCATGAGGGCTTACCAATTTGATCAGAGACCTAGGAACATACACTTTAGACCTACAATCCTCAGCTTTACCTCCATATTTGTTACATGCATAACAATATCCATCAAATATACCACCACTGGATCTACTGCTTGATCTAGATCTACACTCATAAGTATTATGACCATAATTATGATAATTGTAGAAATAACCATCAAATTAATATGGTTTATTCACCAATTTTCTCCTACACACATTTGCAGTATGACCAAGCTTTCCATAGTTATAACAAGTAGGTCTTTTAGGTTTCTTACATGAATTGCTTGGATCTACCTTCTGATCTACATGTGGCTCCTTAGGTTCAAATTTGGATGACTTGCCAATTTCAAATGTTCCTTGACCTATGTAACCAAGACTAGTTAGATCTATATGTGTCTTATTTGTCTCTTCAGTTGTTCATCAATATTTTGCATGTTTTCATTGTATTGTTTCATCTTTTCATTTTCTTTTTTCTCAGTTTACAATTCCTTTTTTAATTTCTCATTCTCCTCTCTAAGCCTTTCATTTTCTCTTAGAATATGATGATTCTCCTTATTTTTGTCATGAAGGTGCTCATGCATGATAGCATTCCCTTGAGATATCCTGAATAATTATTCCTACCTTTCCTTTAATGCACCCTTAGCAACTTTATTTGCATCACCAACTTTTCTCTTTCCTTCAAGGTCTTCACACATCCTGACAGAGTGACTTTCAAGTTCTCTTTTCAGATTTTCCACTTCTTTGAGTTTCTTGTTCTTATCCATTAGATATGCAATTGCTTCCTCAAATTCTTCAAACATACTACCTTCATATTGTTTCTCAATGTAATCTTGGCTTTCATTCAATTGCTCAATAATTTTTCTTCTTATGGCAAGTGACTTCTTAAGTTTTTCCTTCAGCTCATTGATCATCTTGTGTGCATTCTCAAGTTCCATCTCATACCTGTAATTCTCCATGAATGTGAATTATTTCCTCAAGTTGTTAATCTTATCATCAAGAGGACCAAATCTCTGATACCAATTGTTAGAATTCTTAGGTACTGAGGAGGGTGAATTAATAGAAACAGATAACCTACTAATTCAACCACAAGTCTGAATACCTTAAACAGAAACTTCCAAATAGACAAACATATAAATAATGTAATGAAATAAAATTAAATAACATCAAACATCCACACATGTATCACACATAACACACTGATTTTTTTTGTGGAAAACCTCGGTTAGAGGGAGAAAACCATGATGGGGATGACAACCACAAGCCCTTCACTGCAATAAAAAGGGTTTGCCCTGTTAGGAGCTACAAATACCCTTTCTAAGGGTTTACCCTGTTACAAGTGACTAGTACACTATTAGGATTACAATGTGACCTACTAAGATCTAGCTCGCTAGAGGATTTAAAACTCTTTCTTTGAGTTCACCCAGTTAAGGGATTTACAATATAAGACATGTTAAAGTCCACCTTGTTAAGGGATTTTTCTTGCTGCGACTTGTTGGCACTTCAAATTTTTCAGTATGTCAATCTTGTGAAATTTTTATAAAATTGAAGTGTGCATAAGTGTTAAAAGATTGTGATAATTTTGCTACAAAAAACCCATTAAAAATCCTACAAAATTATCTATTTTTCCTCAGTATCCAGTGAGCCCTAACTAAGAGTTAAACCTGAGAAAAACCCTAAATGTATGCCATTTTCAAAAAGCCCTAGGTCACTCTATTCATTTCTTTTTGAGTGTTACCTTTTTGAGTCACTTAGGTTCATAGAAAAGCACGTGCTTTTATTTTATCATCACGCGAGGGGTCATATCTCTTTTTTCCCTAAGTTTAAAGGCTCGATGATATAAATAATATATCCTAAGTCCTAAATACCTTATATTCTAATGTTTCGGCTTTCATTCAGCTTTGTATCTTTAAAGAAGATCTAACGGTGGTCGTGTGTTTGCAAGGAATCTTAGAGACCTATGTGATCATGCGACTAACCGTTGATCTTACAGTAAAGCTTAATGCGGAAACAAAGTGGGACCAGTGTCAGAAGAATCTTCAAAGATGAAAGTAATGAAGGGAAGATCTGATGGTTGTCATATAATTGCATAGAATCTTAGAGGTCTATGTGATCATGCGACTAACCGTCGATCTTGCATAAAGCTCAATGTAATTCTCAGGTGGGACCATTGATAGGTGTACATGACTGGTTGTCTCTCATTGGTTAAAAATAGTGGGACCAATGTCAATTTTTGCATATGGTTTTTCCTTGATTGGTCGATAGTACTTGCTGATGTGGAGGATGTCAGCAAACACTAGTGCTTGAAAAGAAAGAAATTACATGACAACTTGCCAGGTGTTGCTAGCATGGATTTTCTTTATTGACAAAGGTGAAGTGGGACTAGTAACTTGAAGAAAAGATGACGGCAAATGAAGGCTAATGGTTTGTCGCATGTTCGCATGAGCTTCTTTCAAGCTATGCGATCATGTGACTAACATTTTGTTTTAACAGTGAAAGTTATAAGGCATTGCTGCCAATGAAGGGACTGACATGACAGCTTGTTGTATGGTCACATGAGCTTCTTTCAAGCTATGTGATCATGTGACAAACTGTTGGATTATTTGCTAAGTGAAAATCAATGGTCAGAATTTAAATTGAAGGTGAAGTGGGTGAAAGGTTCAAACAACTGACAGTTCGTTTCCTAGAAAATTAATGGTGAAATCATGCGAAGTAAATTACTGAAATAATTGTGGATTGATTGTGAGTATATCAAAATCTATGCTTCCTTAAAAAGCCATAAGGAGATAAAAATTTGCAGAGCATTTGGCAAACAGAATTGCAGAAACCGATTGTTGTTTTCTTAGGGATTTTGAAGAAAAGGTTGGTTTTTCCTACACATACTTGTTTTGTTAAGAAGTATTGATTTACTACTGTGTTCTTTTGCACCCAATATACTTAAGCTATAAGCCCTAGAAATGCCACCTATTAGTCCATTTTCCTATCAATGCAAAAATCTTTTGAAAATGGCCTGTTCCCTACAAATGTTTTGTAGTGTTGTCCTGCCATGCCTACAATCACAATTTTGACTTGCGATGAAGATCCACAATGATTCATGGTTTGCACTCTTAGCCCCATGCTCTTTAATGTATCACCTTACTCCAATTTAGATCGCATCTCCTAATTTACAAAACCCAAGGAGTTATTACAGTTTTATGGTCTGCAGGAAACAGTTTCAAAATCTGCCTAAGTGTCGAAAACCCACAATGTTTTTGAAAACCCTAGATGTTTTTGATCTTTTGCCGAAAACCCTATGTGTTTTTTATCTCTCACTGAAAACCCTATGTGTTTTTTACCTCGCACCTTTTCCTCTTTGTCAGTGTTTCCTATCTGCGCAGCTGTGACCTGTTGGTGGGCCCGGGTTTTCAAAAGTTTTAAATTGATTGGTTGTCGCATGATCGCATGTCAAAAATTTTTGACATGCGACCATGCGATCGGCTATTTCTTGTGTGGGGCCCAGTCCTTACTCAATTGTGTCACCGATTCTCCAAATCTTTTGGTGGCTACATCTTTTATTCTGAGATCACGCGACTGTGTAGTCGTGTAATCTCTCCATGTTTGGTGGTTACCGGCTAGCATCTAACGACTTGGCGGGTAGTTTGTCACATAATCTCTGAATGCTTGGTGGTCATATGGCATTGTCACATGATCGCAAGGGCCAGTTTCATGGCTTGCGATCATGCGACAAGGTTCCTTCCTTGCGCGTGGGCCCCATTGGTGGGAGGGTTGTGGTCCCATTGGCGGTTATGTGGCGGCCTGTGGTTGGCTATCGCATGATCACATGTCAAAGATTTTTGACATGCAATCATGTGACAAGGGTGCCACGTTGTGTTGGGGCCTAGTGGCAGGTGGTGATGTGGCATTTCCTGATTGGTCGGTAGGGTGACAGGGTGGATTTGTCAGTGGGGCCGATGTTTTCGGTGATGTGGAGGTTAGCGGTGGTGAGTGCTGACAGTTTGTCACATGTTCACATGAGCTAGTTTTTGGCTATGCGATCATGTGACAAACCCCTTGTGTTAGCGGTAGTGGCGGTGATTTTTTAAAAGGGGTGATGTGGAGGCATGTCACATGTTCGCATAGCCCTCTTCTATGCTATGCGATCATGCGACTACTATTTGGATGTCACCATTGCGGAGTTAACGGGGGGTCCACGGTACCGGTGCTATTGAGATGTTTGATTCTAGTTGGTCACTGACTGGTGGTGGGGCCGATGAATTTTTAGAAGGTTTGTGATTGGCGTTATGCGGTTAAGTGGTTGCGGTCACGTGATCGCAAGGGCAAGTTTGGTGCCTTGCGATCATGCGACCAAGCACAAATGTAACCAAGATTTTTGTTGTTGTTAATCTTGCTAAAGCTTGGGAAAGATAAGAGGATCTACGGTTGGGACTTAAAGCTAGTCTCAATTTGAATATGTGTAGTCGATTCCCTGCAGGTGCCAAGATATGACCGTTGTCATTCAACTTTAAACTTGCAGAAGGTTTTTGCGACAGGAGGTACCAAAATTTATGGCTTTAGCGGTAGTTTTCAACTGGTTTGGTGGCGATGGTGGTTGCAATGTGGTCCAGGGGATTTGTGGTCATTTGTTGCAATGTTTTTGTACCTGGTGGACTATGGTTTTATGCTCGAGGTGTGTTTGCAGGTGGTCAATTAGACCAGTTTTTACGGCAACTCCTTGGTGTTCTGTACTGAGCTCACAGATTTTCATGATTGCAGATATGCCTAAGATTTGTTTTCTCTAGGTTTTCTGTGTTTCCTACCCCTGCAATAAATTTTGATTGATTTCTGATTGGCTGGTAGTTGAAGCCCTAACCCTAGTCACCTAAGGCTTGATGCATCCTCTTTGAGGATCCCAAGATGGCTAGTGGTATAAGTAGTAAGAGTTCTAATTTTGTAAGGGTTCCAAGATTTGTTGGTTCTACAAGCTTTTTGGTTTTCCAATCTTTTGGTTCCTGGTTCCAGTTTTTGGCAATCCAAGGGGTTCTGTTCTCTAGTTCCATTCTCTTGATGTTGAATGCAAAAAGCATAAGTCTATAGCAGATTCTCATTTTGAGTCTTTGAGTGAAGAGTCTTCCTTGTATGTATTGATACACTCTCATGAAATACAATACAGTTTCTATCCTGGTTCTATTATTGTCTCTTTACTTTGTGTTTATTCTTGTATGTTTCTATTTGTAAGGCATATAGAACATACTAGTTGTAAGGTAGCTATTCTAATTGTTGCATGATTTTCTTTCAAGGAAAGGATTAAATCCTTATGTGCAATTTTAGGGAATGAACACATCTGTTGGGATCTTGATGATAATAATCTAGGATTGAGGGGATAGTTTGTAAGGCACTCTATTCAAATTGTATGTGGTTTGTAAGGCATATCACTATATTTCTTAGAAACCCCTCTGTTGATTTATGTTAGACTCTTCTACCCAAAGGATTAGGCACTGGTCTGGTCTCTACTATATAATCACCTTTCAGTCATCAAACACAAAATTCATCCTTACCAATACCTTTCCCTTTCATGTTGGTAGTAGTAGTAGGAGTTTCTCTCTAGTCTTTAGACTCATTCTATGCAAGTAGGGTTGTTGCATAAGGATTGGCTTCATTGGGGTATGAGTTACCTGAAGGGGTTTGAAGACTATTCCACACTAATCTGTTTGTAGGCCTTTTATTCACCAAAAGGATGTCATGAGTGTGTAGATAAGGCAATACCTGCCTGAGTGATGTGGAGCTCAAAGAAGAAGGAGGATTCATTTTCATCCTCATCAATTGGTATGTTTTCTTGTCAAACTTGAGTACCTAACCTATGATTCAAGCGTGCCTATTTGATTCAAGTTTGGTCCTGCAAGGAAAAGCTCCAACACCACCTAGGAAAGAGCTTTCTGGTGAAACCGATTATCTTAAGAGGGGTTTGCATGAAGACTTATTACAAATTTTTCCTAGCTCAACAGTAAATTTGGTAGAGGTCAAACAACTAACACCAAAGGAGCCTAGGGTAAAAGTGGCAGATGGATTGTGTGATACAGAAAATTATATCAGGGATGCTAAGATTGGTTTTCTTAATGCAAGTGGAACTTCTAACTTCACTGGGCTACCATTATTTACAGTAGGATTTAGCCAGAGAAATACCCTTGTTCCCACCTGTAATGTATGGGAAAATGACTTAGGCAAGCTTGTGGTACCCGGTGTCTTCTTAGATGTAGACCTGATGATTGAAGTTGCTAAAAACTATGACCCTATTACTAAAGAGATTAGGGGTGTTAGAGGGAAAAAGCTATTGACAATCTCTGCTGAGGAAATCAGAATGGTTTTTAGACTAAGTTACCCCTCACCTAACCTGGAACTGATTGATTTTAAAGAATTAAGAGAGGTATATGATGCACAGAGACATCTCCTTAGAATTGGTCATGTAAAAGATTTCTACACTCAAATTGGAAAGATGATTGTTACAGGACTAGGTTCACAGGAGCCATTCAAAACAGAGTATTTTGATATACTGGCAAGAGGTGCCTATTGGTCATTATGTCAAGTTTTGGGGGAAGATGCTAATAAGAAAATGCCACAGCACCTGATGGATATGGTGATCTAGATATTACATTTGCATCTGTCAATTACTTTTGATTATGCCCCCTTCATTGCTGACTTAATCCATGATGGACTAATGGGGATTCAAAAGAATAAAGTTGATAAACCCTTTTGATGGTACTCTTTTATGATGTACATGGTTTTGTTCAAGGGTGCTGATTATTTTGCAAAAGAAATGGAATTATCCAAATAGAGAGGTGGAGAGGACATGCTTGTTCAGCTATGGAATTCAAATATGACATGGGACAAAAAGGATAGTAGTTATATATGGTTTAACAAATGTTTTGCAGCAAGATTGAGACTATTCTTTGTTCATGATAGCCCTAGAGTCCCGGTCGCCTTGGCCGAAATTGTTAGACCATAGCAATTTGCAAAGGACCTCAACATAGTGCACAATTGGGGTGATTTTATTTTCTATCCCTATTCAACTGTTATTAGATTATATGGTTTCAAGGGGACTCCTTTTATTTTGCCTTTCCAAGTTCCCATCAAGATTGGCATTGTAGAATTCTTCAGACAATTAGGGGATATTGAGAAGAATAATATTGCTAAAGGTAGAGGAACTTTGTTCCCAAATATTACCATTGCTCACCAGTTTATAATCACAAAGGGTGGGTGGCTTCATATGCATAAAATCCTGGATCCATATCATTTGACAACCATAATTGCCCGGATGATAGACCCAGAGGGTTTCTACAATGAATTGTTCAGAAAGAGGGTCAGATGCTTAGCAATAAACCACATTTTTAATTTTCATGAAGATATTATTAGAAATACCCCAAGGTTGCAAGACCAAGCAGTCAGAAAGGAAAAGTGGTTAGTGTACAAGAAAACATGGGATTTTGTCCTACAATTTGATCCCCAATATGATCCTATAGGCAGTATAAATCCTTTGGGAAAGAGGATAGATACTCTCATGAATCATTTTCAAGAAATTTTTAAGACTCTGGAGGAGAAGAAGAAAAAGGCCATGGAGGACAACCCTGAGAAGGCTAAATCATTATTGGGCAAAGGTGCATTTGCAAAGGTGTTTCCTCCTAGCAAATATATGTTGCAAGAAAGGACTGGTTATGGTGTAATAATCCCTGAGTTTGACTTCAAGAAGCAGCAAAAGAAAAGAGAAGATCTCCCTTCTACATCAAAGCAGGTGGGGAGGCAAAAGGAGGTTGAAGAAATTATAGATGTACCACAAGACCAGCCAGGTGAAGACATCCTTAATTTTTCACCTCCCACCAAGAAACAAAGGATAGAAGAGAGGCCTCATGATTCAGAGGAAGAATACTCTCCTTCACAGTCACCCTTGAATGTTAGAGATGATCAGGAGATCATAGATCAGGTTAAACAAATGGGATCTCAGGGTCAAATATTCATGACTTAAGATGAAATAAATGAGGGGATTCCAAAGCAACCAAAGGAACCTGAGTTAGGCTTAACAGTGGGACAAATTACAGGGACAGAATTGGACCCTATAGTCAAATAGGCATGTGAATAATTTTTGGCTAATGATGCATTTGTGAAGACCTGGGCCTTTTTACAATTTTTATGGAAAATGAACATGAGTAAATTTGAGGAAGCCTGTGAGAAGAAGCACAAGGAGAATCCTGATAAGGATCTTAAAACTATTGAAGATGAAATTAGGAAAGAGATGACAGATAGATTTGAAGGGACTACTCCAGAATAGGGGAGAGAATTGGTAAAGAATGCAGGAGTACTTGTCCACCCTGAATGGGACATAGCTAATGCAATAGTCCTTGATGTAGTTAGAAAACAAACTACACCTATGTACAAGACCAAGGAAGAGGCAAAAAAAGCTATCAAAGGAGTTTCTTTTAGTAATGACCATCAAGCTTTGGTCATGTGGTCATTAAAGAAAGATGAGAAAAACAAAGGAAAGCAAATAATTAAGGATAGTCTCTCTGGTGGTCTCATAGTCAAGAGGTTTTTGGACACATCAGCAATAGAAGCATCAAGTATGGTGGTAGCCATAGCTCACCTTGTAGAAAAGGTGGTAGAAAGAGAAGAAAAAGAGAAGGAGGAACTCACAAGAAAATTTGAATAAATGTTGAGGGCGTATGGAGATTTGAAACAAGGATTGTTTGAGAAAGATAAAATAATTGCAAACTTGAAGAAAAGGTTGGGGGAGGAAAGCTCAATCCAAGCACCAAAACAGTTGTAGCTTCCTTCTTCTACTGATGGTCCTTCCTCCTCAAGCCCCATTATTGAGTTTCCCATGTCTCCTCTTCCCCCTTCCCTAAGCAGTGAAGATATAGAATAGAGAGAACAATAGAAATCTGAAAAGAGAATAAAGGACACCATTCAGCACTTTGTTAGGAATGTAAAGCCCAGAGAAGTTTATAAACATGCAGGGCAGTTATCTGACATTTTTCTTTCCTTTAGAAAAGAAGAAGACACTGTGGGCAAAATTTTGGATGAGTGGGTGCCTAGGGAAAATGTTTTGAAGTCATTTCTTAAATCAATTAAAGATCATAGTACTGTGTGCCCCCAATTGGCAATTACTTATAAAATTGTCAAATCTCTCCTTGATTTTGAAGTATCTAGGGAAGAAGTAAAGAGAAAAGTAGCTCTTTTAAGGGTAAGATACCTACAAAATGATTTTCAGATATTCTTGGGTCTTGTTAGAGCAGATGGAACCATAAAAGAGAGGGAAAAATGGTTGGAACAAATTGAGAATGGAGTGACAGTCAAGATTGATGTTGCTATTAGCACTGAAGATACTCTTCCTTTTGTACAAATAATTGAAATGTTACAAGATGCCAGGGTGCATTTTACTAAGGTGATAACTGAAATTCATCAATTGGTTACTAGCTGGAACAAGATTCTACCAAAGAGGGATGAAATTTTAGCTTTTAATTGGCCTGTTGAGGATACCTTTTCAGCCTGGGAAGCAACATCCCTTTCAAAGGATAATAAACAAGAAGAAACATCCTCTGAGGAGGCAACATATGGCATTGCCCCAACTCCCTAAAGAAGCAAGCACGGATATAACACCTGGCAGAAGTTGAACTGTCCTTGGGAGTTGTTACAAGATTTTGGTGCTCATCTTCACAATCCATTTTGAGGATTTGTAACAAGAAAGTTTCTATTTTCATTTTTTGTCCTATGTGAAAGCTCCTTTCTTGTCTTTTCTAAAAAGATCCGAAGCTTGTTTGCAATCCTTGTTTTCTATAAAAGGATTACCAGGATCAATGAAAAAGGACCGAGAACTTGATCAATTTGACAGATAAGTTTCTTGAGTCTGGGATATCATAAACTATTTTTAGGCATATTTCTATAGAAGAACAATATTTTTCTAGTTCAAGTTATTTTCAGAAGGTTATACTGTAAAGCATTCTGTAAGCGTGATTAATATAGCATTTGAATAAAATTCAAGATTTATATCTCTCCTTGAGTATCTCTGTTTGAGTTATGAATTGTTCCAATTCATTGCACAGATAATCTCTGTGTGTATGTTTATATTCCTCAGCTCTGATCTAGGATCAAATTAAATAAGCTTTGACTATGACATAAATTCTTCAAAGTTTTGTTTAAGGATGCATCATTAAGTAGTGTGAATCTAGGAACCTTTGATAAAATCCACCACAGGGTGATTAGTATTTTCAAAAGGCAAAGATAATTCAAAGTTCAGTATATTGTTTCATGTATTACAGTCTTGCAGTGGAGGTGTTGCCCAATGAATAAGACACTGGCCAGCAATAGAGTTTTCTTATAGAGATCAGTGTTTGAAAAGGTTCTATTGATATTTCCATTTTTAATTAAAATCGTCAAAATTCTTTGAAATACAGTGATTTACAGAATAGTTTTACCACATAGTGATAGTGAAAAATCTATGAATGAATGGTCATCATTTAGGTTTCTCTTATCATTTATCTGTTACATATAAATCTAGTCAGTGAATTAGTAAAGCAAGTTTTGTTACTG
Organism: Chamaecyparis obtusa; assembly: GCA_027943335.1. NCBI lineage: Eukaryota > Viridiplantae > Streptophyta > Pinopsida > Cupressales > Cupressaceae > Chamaecyparis > Chamaecyparis obtusa. The sequence goes on along the minus strand of BSBK01000317.1, from coordinate 554,408 downwards.
GATTAGGAGCACCCTCCTCGGTTTTGCAGAGCCAGAAGTGCAAAGGGCAGTTTGTCCCTATAGTTGGTCCAATCATCTTTAGAGCACCATATTTGGATCTAACCCATCCTCAAAATCTATAGATGTATTGGTTGCCTGTTAGAGCATAAACTCCCATTTTTTGGGAACCAACACGACTATTAGGGAACAACAAGTAATAATTTGGATGTAGCACTCCTTTCCTATTAGATCCAAACTATTCTCATCTCTCTATTACTGTAATACCCCTCCCATAGCTTGGTTTTCAGTTTTTATTGCCAAACTCTTTTAGGCCACTTTCATGTGTGTATTGAATATTTCAGAGATACTTGAGGATATGAATGTATGATATTAAATTGGATAATTGTGAGATATCATGTGTTTACAGTTAGAGGTTTTTGGTTATTTTTATGTTGATTAAATTTACAAATGATGATGTTGTGTGTGTGTGTGTGTGTGTGTGTGTGTGTGTTATTCTTATTTTATGATGATGATTTGTATGTTAGGATGTCAATAATGATTATGGTTTTACTGACACCATACTTGCATGTGTATGGTTGGTGTATGTGTTTTACTCTTCTATTTGATATGACTGATGTGGTTAAGGGATGAAGTCGTAGTTACTTGCTTGCAAGATCCACAGATTGGATGATACCCGTTATTATTTTTTGTATATTTATACATGTATATACATCCTCATTTTTATGCAAGTTTGTAGGTACCGGGCATCGACTTTTCTGAATTGTTAGGATGAACATGCCCTATTGCAATATCTCAATGGTAAGAGAGGGGAGATAACATACAGATCCAAATCCCAACCCAAGGTAATGATTGTCCTAAAATAATGGACAAGTATCTATTTTTCTACCCATCTGAATTCGTCAAGATGTCATGAATTCGTAAGCCCTTCCTTGGAGTTTATTTGTTATTTGAGTTAGTTGATTTTCGTGTGTTGTGAGTCAAGTGAGTTTGTTGTGTGGTTATTTGATTAAAATAATTAAATTAAGATTAATTATGAGATTAGAATAATTATATTTTATGAATGTGGGAATATTAAATATAATGACATTTAATTATTGAGAGTTAATTAAATACCTTTATTTATTAAAAAGACTTAATTAAATGTTTAATTATAGAAGTTGGAGATGTAATTAAATATTAAATATTAAATTTAAATTTAAATGTATAGATAATATTAATTATTAATTATTTTTAAGTTGCATGATTATTAAGATGTCCTAAATATTAAATTAGTAAATTAAAATATTAAATACAATTCAATTTGCACATTTAATTAATAAAGTGAAATATGATTTTAAGTTAAAGTTGAGTTAGAAGTTGATAATTGGAATAGTGCATATTTTATTATTAAAAGTATAATTAATCGTGCAAAGAGGGTTTGATAAAAACAAGGTTGGGAGTTAAGTTCTGATTTTGGATTTGCATGTTCTAGAAACCCTAGGTGGAATGGGCTTTCTTTATGAGAGATTTTTACGTTATTATTTTGATTACGTCTATCAAGTTTTGGAGGAACTCTCATGGGTGACTTTGGGAAATTATTGAAAGCTTAAAAATTTGGAGGTTGAATTTGATTCTTCTTATCTTTGAATTCAAACGTTGTTTGAGGTAGGGTTTGAAACTCTCTTTTTTGTAAAATCCTTGGTTTGAAACGATTGTTTGCTTCGTGTCTAAACTTGTTTAAAGTGAATGAATTGAAAAAGGGTTTTTCATTTTCAATCAAGTTTGTTTTTTTTTAGGATTTTTGGAATAGTTTTGATGTCAAGAATATATCTGGTATTCTGTTGGGATTGTTTGAAAACCTAGGAAGAGGTTTTAGGGAAATGTGTGAGTTTTTTCTAGTTGGGGTTTTTATCCAGAATTGATTGTTATTTTGCCTCAATAATTTGCATAGATATTTAATTGATATATAATTGCATCCAGATAGATATATATATGTGTAAATATGATTTTATGTGAAAGTCTTATTCAAGAAAATTAGACTTATTGAAAAACCCTAGTCTTCATTGAATGAAAAAAAAAATTGTAGAATTAAAAAATTGTTTATTGGATTCTTTATTTTAAAAAAGGGGGAGGTTGCTAAAAGAAAAATAATACAGTACTTTTTTTCTCAGATTTTTTTTTTCTATTGCATATCATAGGATCAAAAAATAAGGTACATCAGTGTATCGAGAGATTACATACTACTGGTAAAACCATTAAGGCCGGCCCATAACTAATAAATGAGAGTTATAATCAAAATGAGAACCCCTATTCTAATACATCAATACCAAAAAACAACAGCAACTAATAGATCAAACTGAAGGTTCGTCATGCTCTGCATCAAACTCATTGGATTCTAGGGACACCGAGTTGTAACCTATGATCTCATAGGCTCTGAGAGGAGGAGGAACTTTTGGAACAGCCGCTCTTCCTTTTGTAGGGATTTCCTTATTAGCCTTCTTAACTTGTTCAATAAGCTTAGCAAGTTTCTCATCAAATATAGCCCCAGGTTTCATGGATGTGTAACCATGAGCAATCTTTCTCTTGTCTATAGTATCTTTCCCTTCTCTCAGGATCTGCAAGAATTTGCTCTCCTCCATCTTAATGACAGCTGTGACCTATAGTGAAACATCATGATATATGAGTCTCCTTAGAGACTCAGTAAGATTCTTGTTTTTTCCAGCCAAAACATCATTATTGCGAGCCTTCCAGATAGTCCACAGAATAATTGAAGAAAGGATAGACCAAAAAATATTGCAAGATTTGTTATTGTTGATGCTTCCATAGATAATATTCCATTTTCTAAAAACATAATATTCCATTTTCTAAAATGAGTGTTATATGAAAGACCAAACAATTTCCAGACTTCAACAACAAAGAGACACTCAAAGAATACATGAAACATAGATTTAGGAAGCTTACAAAAACTACAAAGATTCTAATCCCCCCTGGTTTCCTAAAAGGGAGTTTATGCAGGAGGAGTCTCCACAAGAAACAAGCGATCTTGGGTTTAATGGGTCTAGTCCAAAGTGAGGTGAAATGTTTATTCCAGTCTAAGACGGGAGAGTCAAGGTGCCATTTATGGTTAGCATGGGAGGCAATGTCTATGGAGTGGGTGAGGAGGTAGTAGATGTATCTGGATTTGATATGATGCAGCATGGATTTATCTGGCCACCTCAACTAAAATGAACCACTATCAAGATTACAGCACTTGTTCACTAGTCCCAAGGTGTTGAGATTTGAAGAAAGGATTCCATATGTTCTACTCTGAGAGTTCAAGATGTCAAATGCTGAAACAAGTTCTTCCCAAGGTATCAATCTACCCTCCTTTAACACATCTTGGAAGCCGATAATGCCTTTCTCTTCCCATTTCCTAGCAGAGCATCCTTGGAGTAATGCTAGAGGCTTATCTTATGCCTTAGATTCCACCACACAAACTTATGACTGCATACTATCCCCTATCCTTCATATGGTCCAGCATTACTTAGGAAGCCCCTCACATACTTCCAACATTTCCAGATAGCTTTGAACACATTCGACCCTTGGACTTGAATATTACAATCTAGTGCCAATAGGTCAAAGAATTCTAGATTAGTCTAGGCCTTAGACTTACTTGGTCTGGCTTTAGCCAGGTTGTTCCTGATCAGGATTTTCCAAGGTTCATCCCCTGTGGAGGCCTTGGCAATCCATTTTGATGACAGTGCAATACCTTGGGTTCTGAGGTCCTTCAATCCAAGTCCACCCCGTGATCTCTCTCTAGTGCACCACTCCCAAGAAATCGCATGATTTTTCTTGTTACCTCTTCCATCTGTCCAAAGGAAATTCTTGACAATCTTTTGAATTCTACTAAATTGATTTAGGTTAAACAGCCAGGCTGAAGAATAGTAGACAAGGTAGGAGGAGAGAATCTTCTGGTAGACTTGAACCCTCCCTGAGAATGAGAGAAGGTTGGTATCCCATTTATTCAATTTCATGAGAATTTTATCCTTAACCCAGCACCACATATCATTGAGGTTAGGATCAACAGCAAAAGGAATTCCCAAGTATCTAACCACATGGTTAGGTCCTCCCCATTCTATCCCAAATTTTCTCCACCAATAGGGGGTCTGAGACCATCCTAGCATGATAGATTTGGCCATAGAAATCTTACTACCAGAAGCTAGACAGAAGAGGTCCAGTTTAGCCATGAGAACTATCATATTATCCTCCTCCAAAATCATGAGGATAGCTATGTCATCAGAAAACTGAATGTTAGAGACATCAAAACCATTAGGGAGTTGTATCCCTTTCAACCTAGGTGACAAAGTATCATCTCTTAGCATGTAATGAAGGGAATCTACAGCTAGCACAAAGAGGGAAGGGGCTAGAGGAAACCCTTGCCTTATTGACCTAGAGAGCTCAAAGAAGTCATATCTTACTCCATTCACCTCCACTTCTGCCCTAGCTCCATAGAGAAGGGTGGATACCAGCTTACAAAAGTAGGAGGGAATCCAAGTCTGTCAATCATAGCCAATATGAAACTCCATTCTATGTGGTCATATGCTTTCTCATAGTCAATGAGTAGCATGGCACTCTATTGCCCTGATTGTTTAGCCCAATCCATAGCCTCCCAATAGGTTACTAGATTTTCCAGAATGTATCTACCCTTGACAAAACCTATTTGGGTATGGTTAATGACAGTATGGAGGACCTTGGTAATCCTTAGGGCAAAAGCTTTAGCCAAAATCTTGTACCCCACATTGAGCAAGGTAATGGGTCTCCAATTCTTTAACAATAGTATGTCCCCTTCTTTTGGAATCAATTTAATGAGGCCAACATTAAAGGTAGGACCAAGGGTGCCAACAGATATGGCTTCTATGTACACCTTATGAAGACTGGATCAAATCTAGTCAATATTGCTTTTGTAGAATTCGACTATGAGCCCATCTGGACTAGGGGCCTTATCATTGGCCATGCTTAGAATGGACTCTCTAATCTCATCCTTAGATATTTCCCTCTCTAGTAAAGTTGCATCTGCCTTTGAGACTCTCTTAGGGATGATATTGATAATCTTTTATCTGGTTGATACCCTAGCCTCATCATCTTCAGAGGTGAAGAGGTTCTTGTAGAAATTGGAGAAGGTACTAACAATGCCTTCTTGGGTAGTAATGGAGACCCTCTGATCCCTTATGCAGGTGATATTATTCCTTGCTTCTCTCTTCTTCAAGGTTTGGAAGAAAAATTTGGATCCTTTGTCACCTAAGTTGAGCTAGTTAATTCTGGCCCTGACCTTAGCACCTCTAGTCTTAACGAGTTGAAGGTTTCTGAGAGAGTCTCTACATTGGATAACCTTATTCAACAAATTTGGGAATGAAGGGTTCTTCTGAATCTATACATTCACACTCTGAAGCTCCTCCACTAATTTGAATTTCTCCCCTCTAGCATCTTTGGCCTTCTTCCTCCCAACACACTTTAGCATGCTCTGCCAAGAGTCAGATATTTGGTTCCATCTATCCACCTTAGAATTGTGTCAGGATATCTCCTCATTGTACTAAGAAATGATCTTAATGGTTGCTTGCACATCTCTATCTTGGAGAAGAGAAGAGTTGAGAGCGAAGCCAATCTTCTTACATTTAGGGGTATCTTGGCCTGAAACCATTTGGATGGAGGAGAAAATGGGGTGGTGATTAGAGAGGGTAAAAGGGATAACTCTGACACTGTTATCTCCAGGGGGGAGGGCAACTAAAGAACTATTTGTTCATATATATTCTATCCAGCCTAGAGTAAATCCTTCTCTCGCCTCTTTGGAAATTGGACCATGTAAACCAAACTCCCTTAGAATATTTCCTTCTCCTAGCTAGGGGGTCAGAGAGGTTAAGTTTGGAAATCATCTTGTTCCAAAAGATCATCTCATTACCTTTCCACTCAAATCTCAGGCCTCCTTCTTTATCTTGGGGTCTCTCAACCATGTTAAAGTCTCCGGCTAGAATCCAGGGAATGTTGTCTAATTATGAGATCCACTTCCACAACTCAATCCTAGAGTGGTGATCATTGGGATCATATACCGAGCACACCCCAAAGATAGCATCATTCATCTTAAAGGTGACCTAGACTGCTTTGTTGTAGGGAGAATAACCCTATTCGTGGATAGAGCCCCTCCAGCAACATCTAGGGTAAAACCAATCGCCTTGACTTCTTGAAGAAAAAATAATGTCAATCTCTCTGAACATATGGAGAAACCTTTTAACTACATACTTCCTGTCAGAGGATTCCAATCCTCTAACATTCCATGACGCACAGTTGATCATCATTAATCTCACTATGGCTCAGAATCCATGGGTGCTCGAAAGCCCTTAAAGCACTTGGGGATATCACTTCTTAGGTTTTTAGAAGGCTTAGGATTGCCACTCAGCAAGGGGGGTCTTCCTCTTTTCTTCTTGCCACTATTCCCCTCTGAAGTATCCATAGGGATTTTGCCTCAATAATTTGCATAGATATTTAATTGATATATAATTGCATCCAAATAGATATATATGTAAATATGATTTTATGTGAAAGTCTTATTCAAGAAAATTAGACTTATTGAAAAACCCTAGTCTTCATTGAATGAAAAAAAAATTGGAGAATTAAAAAATTGTTTATTGGATTCTTTATTTTAAAAAAGGGGGAGGTTGCTGAAAGAAAAATAATACAGTACTTTTTTTTGTCAGATTTTTTTTTTAAAAAGGAGAAAGAATATATATATATATGTATGTATGTATGTATGTATGTATGTATGTATGTATATGTATATATGTATATATACATATATACATATATACATATATATATATATATGTATATGTATATATATATATATATGTATATATATATGTATATATATATATATATATGTATATATATATGTATATATATATATATATATGTATGTATGTATGTATGTATGTATATGTATATATATACATATAGATATATATGTATATATATACATATACATATATATCTATATGTATATGTATATATATACATATAGATATATATGTATATGTATATATATACATATATATCTATATGTATATCTATACATATACATATAGATATATATGTATATGTATATATATACATATATATCTATATGTATATGTATATACATACATACATACATATATATATATATGTATGTATGTATGTATGTATGTATGTATGTATAGATATATATGTATATGTATACATATACATATATATCTATATGTATATGTATACATATACATATATATCTATATGTATATGTATACATATACATATATATCTATATGTATATGTATACATATACATATATATCTATATGTATATGTATACATATACATATACATATATATCTATATGTATATGTATATATATACATATACATACATACATACATACATACATACATATATATATATATATATATATATATATATATGTATGTATGTATATATATATATATATATATATATATATTTATGTATGTATGTATGTATGTATGTATGTATGTATATATGGGGGGGTTATTATATATATTAATGTAATTATTATTAATTTATTTAATTAATATTTATTATTAATTAAATATTAATCTTAATTAATTTATATTAATATTTGTTAAATAAATTTTATTGTTGGTTTGAAATATTTATTTTTATATTTATATATGTAGATATTTTAGTTATAATATGTGTGTGAATTATTGGTTAAGTTGGAGTTTTTATTAATTGATTTTTCTTATTTAAATCGAGTATGAATGTCTTATTAAACCATTTGTTTGGGAATCTTTGATTCATGATTTATTATGCAATTGTCTTTGAAATCTTGTTGTCGGTTGAGGAATTTAAGTCCTGGCTTTTAGGAAATATGAAGCAGAGGCTTGGGATGTGTTTTCTGTTGATCCTTTTTATGTGCATTGTGGTGTTTGAGATGGTTTTGATTCTTGCTATCCAACCTTTTTTTGTTAAAGCACGTGATTATGAGAATACTTTGAGAGATTGTTTTATGATGTGGTGGTTATGTGAGAACCAATGTTTTCCTATTCTATTAAGGAACTGATTTGAGAATCTTTATTTTTATCTTGGATGTTCTTGATTTTATTGAACCTGGAGGAGGTTAAATAAGTGCATCTTAGGGAGTGGCTTACAATAGGGGTCCGGGACCCAAAGCGGTCAATACTAGGGTAACCTATCATAAGTTTGTTAATAAGTGATAACTTAGTAATTAAAATTTGGAGAGCTCATTAAAAACATAATTAGTGATAATGCCTCACTCATATCTTGAGCACTTCTATAGGCTAAGGATGGGAATGGGATGATACCTAGAGAGTAGGTATGATTGGAATTCCTTGTCTTCATGAGAGGGTATTCTAGTTCTGCATGAATCGTATTGAGGGTCAAGGGCCTAGAGTGGCTTGTCTAGGGTAACTCAATGCTTGAGGGTCTGGGGTCCATAGTGACCAGTACAGGGTAACTCAAGTAGATGATCATGCGATGACACTCCCATGGTATGTAGCCTAAGTCTCGTCCATAGTCTCTGCATTTTCCTCTAGTGGTATGTCTTTAGTATTTAGTATTTGGTGGTTAGTAATTGTTTGTTTGGTATTTGGTGTTTTGGTACTTGTTAGTATTTTGATATTTATTATTGTTTCTTTATCATTAGTTGGTGGTACCTTTTGAGATAAAGAGCCTTCAGGATTCATTGCTTAGTTGTTTTGTTGTGTTGGGTTTTGTGATTGTTATCCAAGTGGGGTCTATTGTTATCTCCTCAGTATGGTGGGAGTGAACCTTTGGTTCCACGAGATCGGGTGGTAGTGATTCTTTTACCATTTGAGATTCAAACATTCATGTAGCAGTGTTGGATGACCCTTGTTACTTTTACCTTCTTCTTATTCTTCATTGGAGGATTGTTCATATCTATCTTATGATGTTATATTTTTACCTCGTATCAATGCTTTAGATATAATTCCTTTGAGGTTATTGTACTATATTGTGTACTTGATTATTGTTACATACCCTGCGACTTGTGCAGTGGATGTCAATTTATTGTGTATAGCTTATGTTATTGGTTGTATCTATGTTTCAATTGTATGAGAGATTTATAACTGTACTTAATCTAAAATAATTAATTAATGTACATGTAATTCTACGTCATGGAACCCTTGAGAGTCATTAATTGTAATTGAGTTGTACTTATGTACTTGTCTGTATCTTATGTTGTATTGTTTCTACATTATTATCATTATTGTTTTTAAACCTTAAGAAAAAAATATTATGTAAACATAGCAACATATTTTAGGTTAAATTATCTTGGGTTCCCTGGCGGGGCATTATAGTTGGTGCTCTTTGATCTACCTTTGCTCAGAATTTTGATCGCAACTTAGCAATCATAAATTTATCTTCACACCTTCAAACAACAATAACTTTTACAATAGGAGCAATACCCAATAAATAATTGACTTACACCACCTTAATCTTCTCCTAAATTCAACCTTGAAACTTCCCGCTCAAATACTTTGTGCCAAATCACATATCATGATGTACAAAACAATTTTTGTACACTGCATCGACCTAATATAAGATCTACATATGATATTTCCAAGAGCAGTCAAAACCTTTTGACTATCCCAAACATCTTCTGGAATCTTCCCTTCTTTCTTGCCTCAAGCGAATAAATGATATCTCATTAAATCCTTAATATATAAGACATGGCACCATACCACTATATTCACCATAGTAACCATACTGGTCACCGATCAAAGATCTACCACCGGTAGCTTAAGAACCTAGGCTCTTCAACCTGTAACCTCTGTTGTCACTGAAATGATTGCATATTGATTGTCCAAATGAGTTGCAGTCACAATTGTGATGTCTTAAGTGTGTATCCATGCTATATCTAGACCGCTCCACATAACTCCTTCTCAAACATGATCGCTACTAAAATCTCCATCTATAGTTTTTCTTCTGTACATTGTTCATTGTACTTAGTTGATTTTGTTGCCTGTCAATTGAACACTGACCTTACCGATTATCCTAGTCATCTGATATGACTATGTTTGCATCAATGACAACCAAAATAGAAATCACCTTGACCGCTCATCAAAATCATCATAATGACAACCAACCTGATTCCATAAACACTTGTATACCTAATGTTTACTCTAATCTTATTGAACTTAACCTATAAGTTGGATAGGTTAGCTTGCATGTTCTTTTAGTTTGATCTCAGTTAATATGTTTAGATTAGTTTTGATTAAGTAAAAATAGGTTTTGAAAGGACTGAAACTTGTACAAAAACTCAAAAGATATAGCAATAAAAGGCCCAAATACAATAGTGGAGACCACCAACACAATAGAGGGAACTCCCACCAAAAAAACCACACCAAGGGACAACAGTCCTCAACAAGGGAACTTACGATTTATATTTAGAGCCACCCTTGTAGAATGAAGATTCACATCCAAAGGAGGAACGGATGACTTTGGTTTCTTTCCTTTTATAGTTGTCCATCCATCCTCCAACTTAGTAGCATCATTCAGCCAAACCCCTGAAGAAACAGAAGAATGGTCGACTAGAGTAGAATCAGCACCAAACAACACATTCTCCCTAGGAGAACCGGTTTGGACAAGCCCAAAGTAGTAGCAAGTTGGACAGCAGAGTCAACAGTCTGGACATCAACATCAGTCATAGCATCATCAAATCTTGCAGAAACAGCCAAAACTGGTTGAGCCAAAACATCACCCGTCGTAGCACCACATCCCTCAGAAGCAAGAACCTCCTGAGAATAACCCACAACCTGCTCTCTAACCTCAGTTGAAGATTATTCACAGTATAATGCTCGCAGAGACACCCAACCACCAAGAAGGCGGTCATTTCGATTTTACCTTCTCAGATACACATCGATCAGCCACATGGCCAGTTATGTGATATTTCTTGTAGCGGAAGGGAATACCCTCATAATCCAGAATTTGTATCCAAGAGCCGCCGAGAGAGGCCAAGCAATCTTCTCAGGGAGACCCTTAGAAACATCCATCTCAACAAGGATGCGAGAAAAAGTTTAATTAAGAACATCACAGGTTGTCGAATCCACAATCTAGAAATCTCCAAGAGCATTCCCCATAGATTCCAAAACAGAATCCAACCATAGATGCATGGGAAGATTCGGAAGCCTAACCTAAATAGGAATCTTATTAAAGGATTCAGAAAGTGGGTTGAAATCCTTGTGCCAAGGTTTGGCCATTAGGGGGAATCGGTTATCACAGGAGAAGCCATAATCACACAAGATAGCCTTCCTATCTTCAGCATTACCAAATTTTACAATAAAAAAACCCGTAGCAGTCGGGTAAATATGAATATCTTCGGATAAGATCAGCTCCCAATGATTGGTAATCCAAGCATGAAGAGCGGAAAGAGAGGGCCAAAAGCCCCTAAATCTAAATATAGTAGCATGCAAAGAGAAAACCGCTATAGTTTCAAATATTTTATCTACTACATCAGAATCTAACTGCACCCTAATGGGATTACTCATAGTCACAGGGGAAGCCACCCGGTCCTCTTAATCCTGAAGAGCGAGAAGGACCTATCCCATAGAGGCCAGCCTCAAAGGCAACAACATCAGCATAAGAACCAGAGGCACCAGTAGTAGAACCAACCACCACAGCCCAGCCATCAATAGGGGCAACAGAAACCCTTACCATCGGAAGCACCCAAAGAGGCATTCAGCGTAGAAGATCCACGAGTGACCTGGGCGGGAGAAATAATTTGAAATCCTTCCGCGATCAAAGCACGCACGGGAGCAGCGGAAGCCATCGATAAGTAATTCAATGACCAATTTAGTAATTCAATGGCCAGTTTAGATTAGTTTTGATTAAGTAAAAATAGGTTTTGAAAGGGACCTGAAACCTTGTACAAAGAGAAGAGAAAGATATAGCAATAAAAGATTTTAAAACAACTGTGGAACACCACCCAACAAACTAGGGGAACACACCATAGTTCCCAATAAGAGGGCAGAAAACCAGCCCAGCTAAACATAACAAAGGACCATCAAGATTTATATTTTGGTCCATTCGTATGAGACTGTAATGACATATCAAACGAAGGTTTGGAGGAATTGACTTTTTTTCCTTTGACTAATGTCCATCCATCCTCCACCTTTTCAGCAGCCTTCTGCCAATCCTAAGAAACACCTAAAGAACCCACTAAAGGGCAGCCAGCAACAAGAGATAAGACTATTGAACCGGGTGCCAGCTTCTATGTTCTAGACAAAGACAGCAGCAAAAGAAGGGGCAGCCTTAACTTTCTGAACCAAAGCCACCATAGAGATAACATCTGTAGCATCAAAGATAGCAACAGTAGCAGCTGTCAAGACAGTTGAACCAGGTGAACCAGGGGCCAGTTGCCCCAGAGACAGCATCAAAAGCAACATCGGCAATAGAAACAGCAGCAACAAGGACAACATTCTGGCCAACAGCCACATTAGGAGCATCTGTAGCATTAGAGATAGCTTCAGGAGCACCAGCCACAGTATGATCAGTCTGAGGAGAGTAGGCAGCCACACCCCCATCCTTTGAAACTTTTTGAAACGTATAATGGTGGTCAGAAACCCCCAACCACCAAGAAGGCGAATTCTTCGATCTAACCTTAGCAGATGAACACCTCACAGCAAGGTGTCTAGTCATATGACATTTCCTACATCTGAAAGGAATACCCTCGTAATCAAGATTCTGGGTCCAGGTTCTCAATGAAGAAGCCAAAGTAATCTTCTCAGGGAGACCCAAAGAAACATCAACCTCCACAAGAATACGAGCATACGTCATCTTAAAAATATCAAAGGAATCTAAGTCAACCATCTAGAAATCCCCAATGGCCTCCCCATAGCTTCCAAAACTGAATCCAACCAAAGATGTAGGGGAAGATTCGGCAATCTTACCCAAATGGGTATTTTATTAAAGGATTCATAAAGAGGATCAAACCCCTGATACCAGGGTTAGGCCATCAGGGGGAAACGCTCCTCCCAGGAGAAACAGCTATTGCACAAGATAGTATTCCTATCTACAGCATTTTCAAATTTCACAATAAAAAAACCCCTAGCCACAGGATAAATTTGAACTGTATCAGTTATAATAGGCTCCCGATGTTTGGATATCCAAGCATGTAAATCTGGAAGAGAGGGCCAAAACCCCTTAAATGAAAAAATAGTAGCAGTAGAATCAAAATCCTCCGCATTTTTGGAGATCTCTTCAACAATATCAATATCCAGATTAATCAAAATCGGTTTACCTACAGAGACAAGCTGCACCGAAGGACGAGAACCCCCTCTCCCAACAGAGGCAGGACCATAAATCCCAGCTTCAAATGCAGCCACATCTGCATAAGAGATCACAGAACTTCCCTTAGCCGTCAGGGATCCTGCAAGAGCCGTCTGGGAAAACCCCGAAAGAGACCCAGACAAAGATGCTCCAGACTGAGACAGCCCATAACCACCAGCCACAGCAGGAGCAAGCATGGGGGCAACAGCGGAACACGCACAAGAAGATCGCACGTCTAAAGCAGCATCCACTCGGCCTAGAGCAGACAGCAGCACGTGAGCGGGATGAATTTGAATGCCATGGGCGGGAGCGGGAGTGATCGTGAGTTTCATCGGAGCGGTCGTGGCTTCTCTTTATTAATTTATAGTGGCTAGTCTAGATTAGTTATTGTGTGTAGTTTAATTATTTTATTAATTTAGTTTTGTGCATTGAGATTATTTGTAAATTTTGGTTTATTTATTTTGTTTTATCACAAATACTTTCAAGAGCTCCTATATTATTCAATTAGGCATTTCCAAAGGCCCAAAATAAAGTAGGGATACTACACTTTCCTTTATAAGCTGAAAATTGATGTTTCAACTCTCCTTTTGTATCTTGAGGACACAACCCACCCTCTTTTTTGGTTGCAATTCTTACATATTATTTCTTTCTTGCAAGCTAAACCTTCTAAAATCTCCAACATAACAAAAACATTGTTACCTCTACAATTTAGGTAGTTGCACATCATTTTATATTAAATGAGTAAGAATGAACAAAGATTCGATTATCCTTATCTCATTGTCATCTTGAGACAACCCAACACATCACTGATGTCAGTTTCGGGCTTCTAGGTCCTTTACTCTACTCCATCTATTTGGGACGTCCAATTTAAACAAGTTTCATCCCCTTTAATGTGTATATATTTCTCCTTTTGTTTGCTAAAGTACATGCAAGCATGCAAAGTGTTAAAACATAACAAGTTTTTCTTTGTTGCAGCCTATATATGCTTTTTAACTTCATGCCCACAATCCATATCAACCGCCTATAGACATAAAATTTTCTTTCCAATCATTTAAATCAATTAATGAACATTCATATCATAAATTAGGCATTAAAATAAACTTTTTCTTTGGTACTTCTATTGTATTTTCACCTAGACATTAGTATTAGAGCTCTTATTTTATTTTATTTTGAAGAAATCAACATTATCTTTATTTATAATTCATTGGAAAAATCATAGTTTTCTCACATTGTTGTATGGTAGTTGAATCAAAACACTTGATTGCATTCATTTTCTTGGATAGTATACATAAATCTTGCACTACTTAATGGTCAAATAAGAAAAGTTGCACCAAGTGAATGTTACTTCTAATTAACTTGCATTCATTAGGTAATTTAAACACCTTATTAAATCAAAAACATTAGTTTAGGGTACCACCCTTGTGCTTGACACATCCATGTATCTAATAAACATATACAACCATGCCACTTTTTGCTTCATGCATCCATATATCTGAGAAACATTAGCTTAGGGTACCAAAAGAGTAAAAAAAAGTACTTTAGGAGACTGACATTGTGCTCTGCACATCCATGTCTCTAGGAAACCCATACAACCTTATCCTTGGCTACAAGAAGGAATTCCCCCTCTCTTTATCTAAGATGATCTTCCAAAAGAGATCTCTTCCTATTGAAAATGACTCTTTTGATTTCACTATTCAAGCTAAGGAAATTTCTACTTATTGAGGTATTAAGGGATTATCTTATGAAGATCTTTGAGCTTCATTAGCCTATTCATAGATCCTCTTTCCCTGTAATTGATCTATTTCATCACAATGTATGGTGTGGTCTCAAACATGTTTAGTGACCCTACTAATCCATTGAAGTCATTCTAGATAAGACTTCTGATGAGGCTAATTAGTCTTTGTCTCGTAGGATTCACTTTAGAGATTTCCTAGTGGGATATATATGGGTGATTCCAAATATTTGAATACAAATTGATGATAGAGTCTAAGTCTAGAACTTAAATGCTTTCTCTAGCATGACCCAAGTAGTCACAATGTTTGAAGTTCGCTACAAAGATCTTAGCGTTTGTGCAAATGTGGAATTGCATAGAAATGTAAGTAAAATATGTAACAAAACTAGGAAATGAAGGAAAATCACAGCATGAGGAAGGTACCACATAATAAAGTAATTTTGGAGCCAAAATCATCTTGTAACAACCAAACACCAAAACCTTGGGAATTTTCTCTACAAATTTCTTAGATACAAAAGTTTATATGTTCCTACTTTACTAGAGACTACTTCATATGTGCATACCCAAGTGCTCTACGAGTACGTCAAAGGTGTGCCTCTTGGAATAACCACATCCATTACATAAAGAAGTCAAATTCCAAGATGTAAACAAAGACTAATCATTCAATGTACTGTAAAAGTGAAATAAAACCACTGAAAAATGAACAATTGGAGCCCATGGATCTCAACTGGATGGAAAAAATTGATTCAGGTAAGAGAGTATGAATCCACACCACCAAGGAAGTAAGCATTTTCACATTTTAAACTAGGCAAGAAAGTGAAACATGGAACAAATCCTAAATAGTTCAAAAGATACAACTATAATACTCTAACTTTACTAAGAACAAAAACAAAAATAAGGCCAAAAATTTTGTGTATTGGCACTTGCAACACTTAACTATAAAGCAATACTTTCCTTGTCACATGTGACAAAATTTCAAACTAACCCTCTACATGCACATGGAAAAGTTCGCAACATGGACATATTATAGGCCTAACCCTAGACACATACCATCTTCAACTACTAGTATTTTAAAAGAACGATAAAGGATTTTTCAGAGACTTGTATAAGATAAGATAAGATAAGATAAATTTATAATGTTACAAACAAACACATACCATTGATGTTACAATAATGTTTGAACAAAGCTAAATTGTCTTATATATGAATTGATACAAAGGAGATGCACTTGCTCTCTTCTATATTTTCTATAATTGATTCATCAACACAATGAATGATCATGTAAGCACATGTTTGCATAGTTAAATTTATGTTTTGAAGGCAAGGCATCTCTTTGCAATATTCCAATGTAACTTCATTTTTAATAATTCTCTCTTTGAATCGGATGATTACATGTGCAAGTTGATTCCACTACCCTGTCTTTAATTGAGATGTTTAAGTTGGAATCAACATGTACATTTTTATTGTAATTGTGTGAGGAATGCATGATGTTATGGTTGATAGTTATTGTGGGTTCTCAATTTTATTGGTGTTAAGGGCCATCATAAACATTGTATTTATATTGATGGTCTCTTCTTGGTGTCAATATTGATTCCATTCAATTGTTGTGAAAATATTTTTGGTTGTGGAATGTGAGCAAGGAGTTGACTATGGTTTAATATATCCATATAGTAATATGCATCAGTTAATTCATTTAATTTTAGAAGTTGGAGCTTTTGTATTGTGGGCATGGAAGATCAACCCTTTGTTATGGTTATTTCACACTAGTCTAAATATGTGTAACAAGATAGCAAGAAATGGCTAATAATATTAAACTTCAATGTAATCAAATTTCCACAATACGTTAGAATAGCAATGTAAGCTTTTGGTTTGATTGTGCTAGAGTTTTTAGCATCAACGTTTCGGATCACACTTTGTGATCCATCATCAGGATGAAAGAGAGTGCCAAAGATGATGCTCATCAAAGTGTGATCCGAAATGTTGATGCTAAAAACTCTAGCACAATCAAATCAAAAGCTTACATTACAATATCAAACTTCATGTGCCTTAGTTTGACAATGGAGTTCTAATTTCATATTTAAAAAATGTTAAGGGAGTGAATTTAAACTTATTTTTTAGTGATATTACTAGTGAGAAGCTCTACAATGCTTATTGACAAGCTTGTGATGAAGTGGGATTGATTCACTAAATATTTAGTGACTATGTTAAGAAATAGGTAAAGATAAGACTTAATACTTCAATGATTATATGATACCATGATTTTAGTAATAGTGAGGAAGGCCTATTGTAGTTACATTATTGCTTGGACAAGAAATGTTGTGTGCAAAGTTTTTTAAATTATTCAATAGTACAATCACAAGCAATGATGGTCTTAATTTAAGTTTATTACTATGATGGACAATACTTCAGAATTTTAATGTGAAATATTGTGATTTTAATGTGTATCATTAACTATAAAGATTATAAAATGGACAATAAATTTTATTATAAATGTGTTAAGATAAGATAAGATAAGATAAAATAAGATAAATTTATTAAATGTTCTTATATTTGCATTCACACGCAACATATACATGTAAACAATTATAAATTCATATATGGTAATATTTATGGAGTTTTGATGTTATTCACTATGGTTGTTGAATAGAGAGTCTTCACTTCTTTTCATTTGACTAGATTTAAGTAGAACTTCAATGCCACTAGGTCGTATCCTAATTATATCTTAAGCATAAGATATGATTGGTCCTTCATAAATTTCTAACATGTTTTGAGAACAGTATAAATTAATGTTTTGTGAACACCATAAATTTATGTTGTACAGAATTGTGTTGGCCTAATTCCACCTTCATATTGGTTCACCGTGATAATATTATTGAACCGTATTCTAAATTAATGCGGGTATAGGCCCATAATGTATACACTCAACTTACTCTTTACCAATATCTTCCCTACCTTTGGCAAAATGACAGCTTTGAAACAAGGAATGAGCATCCATCAAAAAGCATGACGGAAGGAGTATTTTTAATAGATATTCTAAAAGTGCAAATGCAAAAACATTGAGGCAAATAAACTGTTTGACAAAATCCCTCGAAGAAATGCGATCTCGTGAAATGTCATGATTTGCAGTCGTGTGTAAATGTAAACTATTTGACAAATGCCTCAAAGAAATGCGTTTTCATGGAATGCCATGATTGCAAGATATGCACAAAAATAATTTGTTTAATTGATTTCTAGAACTCTCTGTCAAATGCAATTGGTAGAGATGTAAAGCCAAATATAATAATTTGTCTGGGTCCTTCCTTCTTATGCGAAAAAGGTGAGTAGGTCAAATTCGTTAAATAGGCTTGCCAGATGAAGACAGCACGATATTTCCAATTGCCAGATAAAGACAGCATAGTATTTCCAAGATTCAAACATTTATCTCTTCCACCAAGGAAAAGTCGACAATTACATTTGACATGTTAGACAACCGCTGGAAGATCTATTACAAGTTTTAGCATACCTTCAATTATGCGCTAATTGACAAACTCCAACAATATTATAACTTGAGAAGTTGAGAGATACAAGCTATGCTATTTCCATTATTTTTAACAGGTGCGATGTTTTTGTAGAGATCCTCAGTGATGCCAAATGAAGCATCTGAAAACTGGACTTACACTATAATAATGTGCAGCATGTCAGATCTGAAGTATTAATGAAACGACAACAAAAATCTTTAGGCTTTCAATAAATTAGGATGCATGTAGTGCAAGGTGTATCACTGCTTTTATACAGACTACAGCCAACAAAGCTAAACCCTCAGATCCATCTACCATCTACTTGATAAGATGAAAGATTGACCTTGGCTTTGTTAGTACACCATGAAGCATTCTCACAGGGTGCTTTAATCCTCGTCTGCTTCAATTAGACATTAGAGATCTCAATCCTCTTTTCTGATTAGACATAAACTACACCAAAGATTGTAAAACCCCTTGCGCAAACCGCACCAATTCAATAAATTTGAGAACTCGAGGCTTTGAACTTCAATAGTACATCTGTAATCAATTTATACAGGTGTTGTATACTCATCTGGCTCAATTACTAGTCAGATCTGAATACTTCTTTGAAAAGCATTACAAAATATAATTGGCCAAAAAATCATTGTAAGGTTCAAAAATTCTTACATTAGCTTTTAGTTCCTTGAAAACCCATAACAATATAACAATCTTACCACCAGAAACATCAATTGATGAATGTGAAGAAACTTGTAGTTTACAGCAAGAAATTACATCAACTTTGGCAATTTTCTCATAAATGAAATAGGAACATTTAACTGTCCAAATATTTCAACGTGAGTTTTCCAATGCCCTTGTACATTAATGGTCTGTGGCATAAAACAAGCAAAAATAGCACCCCGTCTTGTACTGGAACATAACTGAAATTATTGCAGTTCACTTAAATCCATGCAGCTATTGTATAGTCATAGCAGCAGGGAGGAGTGAAAACACCACCAACATAAAATGTATTACTTCTATAAAGAATTCGAACAAATCCATTTGAATTTGAAGAATACCACCAATAAATATTCGCTGCCCTACAAAAGCACATGAGCTAACATACTGTATTACTTCCACAAAGAATTTGAACGAATCAACATTAAAGATAATCAACTATTCATGCAAAACAAAATCCTAAAAGAACGCAAAATAAATTGCCACTTTGCTTGCATGCCCCTAAAAATACCAGTATAGGAAGATAAATAATGCATAAAATTAATGACTCAACAAAGTATACATCGCAAGGGATATGATAACCAGCATCAGGAAGACAATTCATGGCTTTGCCAATAAAGATGACAAAAAGAAATATTTTAACAAACTGTATAGTTGGCATGCCATGCAAACATACAAATAACAATTAAATGGATGGCTTTGAACTGCATATAACTCAGAATACAGATTCCAACTAGTAGTTCAAATAAATGAACATCCCTCACCAGCATTAATCTAGGAAATTCGCAACTAACCTTAGAAAGGAGATTGGCCAAATTAAATACATGCATACTTCAAATTACTGATTTTTAAGCAACATATCAAATACATGCATACCTCAGGTTACTAATCCAAGAAACAACAAATTAAATGCATGCATGCATCAAGTTACTAAACCAAGCAAAACCAAATCAAATGCATGCATACCTCAACCTACTAATCCAGGCAGCACCAAACCAAATGCATGCAAACCTCATGTTACTAATCAAACAAATGTTTGGTGGTCATTAGTTGCAGCTCCAGGAATTTGCATTTGAGAAACCCATAGAAGACAAAAATTGAAGGGTTTTACTAATCAAACAAATGCTTGGTGGTCATTAGTTGCAGCTCCAGGAATTTGCATTTGAGAAACCCATAGAAGACATAAAAATTGAAGGGTTCAAGAAAAGACATGCGGGATATGAAACCAAAGAATATATCATGCCAACATTGGTGGAGCACAATCATGGTGCTTCCAGAAAAGAATATATCACGCCAACAGTGGTGTAGCACAATCAAGTACTGCCAGACAAGAATATATTTAGCATAGTGTTTGGTCAAAATACTGTGTAATGATCTTTACATATTTGAAATTAACAGCATGCATCAAAACATCTACTTCTACATCGGAATGAAAATTCACCAATTAAAATCCTAAAAAATTAGTAAGTAGCCAGACCAACAATAACACTAAAGATTTGCCACATGATTGATCAGCATACAGGGCATGAACATGACTCAGAAGGGGGGAGGTCATAAGCAACACAATGCTTGTCTCAAATAGAAATATGATCATGTCAAACTATGTCAATAAAGCAAAGTAATTTAGCATAATCATAAGCCATCATTAAAGACCGAAACGACCTGCAGAAAGAAATAGTCTTGGAAGGGCTCTACAATACCCATGAAAAATCATATTAAAATGACAATGCAGAAACAAACTTACAAATTGTTTCCATCCAAGTTTGCAAACAAATTCTACGAGAAACGTGTAACAAAGTTTGCATCAAAAGATCTGAATTCTCTTGCCAGTGGAAACATGCATTCCAGGTAGCTCCAAAATGCATATGAAGTTGCTCCACTCTTATAATTCATTGCAGGAATTCAATTTGTCTCAACCTCCTACGGGACCCAAGGCGATTGTGACACTGAAAAAGTAAAACCCTTTTCTATTACCTAGAATTCTCTTAACTTTCCAAAGTTCAAACTTTGGAACATGAATCCTGACGAATTGTGTAAACCTACAATAATAGACAATTATTCAGCTTAAACTGTCAGTTTCAGCTGCTAACACCAACTTGTTCAGAAGGCTGATGTGCCTCACTGTTGGTAGGAGGCTGAAGGGATTGTATCTTTGAAGCCTCTTGATTAGTATCATTTTCCTTCGAATCATGGCTCATCACAGAGTCCACAGGTTTGTGCTGCTCATTATCTTGCTGAAGAGAGCTCCTGTCACATCCATTCTCATTTTTCAGGTCTACAGGCTCCTGGTGTTCAACATAAGCTGCTACCTTAGCCTCAATATTGACACCATTTCCATGCGCTTCCTTATCCTCAGACTTCACCTCTTCTGCAAGATCTTTATCAAGGACTTCTTTTGCCATGTCCTCAATCTGAACTTCAGGTTCTTTCTCTATCTTTTCCTCCAAGTTAATTTCTGATCCTTTTCCCTGCTTCTCTTCTTCCAAAGGTACTTCTGCCTCTTTACAGGACTTTTCTTCTTCCACAGGAACTTCTTGTTCCTTTGCCAGCACTTGATCCTCCTCCATTGGAGCTTCTGGTTCCTTTATTGCTTCCCCATCCTTTTGTGTATTAATTTCTGTATCAGCCACCTTCTCCTCACCTGGTTGGCCTATATCCACCATTTCCGAATCTGTACCATCTTGCTTCACTTCTAGCTTTTCTTGCTCAGCTTCTTCAATTTTGCCATCATTATTGACTTCCACTGTTTCTGTTACAGCAACTTCTTTAGTTGATTCATCCAGTTCCACATCTTTCATGACCTCCTCCTTTGAATCCTCATTTCCTTCAGGAGTAGTTTCAGACTTGCTCTTTCTCTTTGAATTTTTAGTATCCTCAGAATCAGCAGCTCCTGATTTCCTGGAGCGCTTTGACGGCGTCTTTTTGGACTCGCTCTCTGGTGTTTCAGAATCTGCCTGCACTTTATCACTTAACCTCGAAGATCTCCTTGGTGTGGTCCCTATTGTTAATTGAACAATACAAAACAAATTGTCAAGTATGCACATTCTAAGATACTAGTCAAGCTTAGACTGTGATCTTTGAGAAAAAGAATGCAACAGCTCCAACAGATCCAAGATCCATTGAGGAGTGATATGTGCACCAGATGAAACAGCATTCTGCAGATTTCATGTGGTTAAGATGAAAAATGGATTCAAAACCCTTTGGAGCAAAGATCTTTGTCAAACTGTTATCAGGGATTTGTACATGGAATAATAAAATGGGCTCAATCCAACTCCATATAGTTTCAAAAGCAGAAAGAAATTCCTCTGTTGGACCAATTATTTAGCATGTCCAAGAATAATGCCTAAACTCACTGATCAGACCAAGGGACCTACCTGTTGTCCAGCTGAACTCGGAACTGGCAGGACCACCAGGATGTGTCTTCAGATAGCGATCCAGCTGCGCTCGTGACTTGATCTCATCCCCCGTTGGGGCATAGTAAACAATCTCATCCTTCCGCTTCTTTGGAATAAGCTGGAAAGTAAAAAAATAAAACAAAATAATTGATCAGAATGAAGATCCCCTGGACAGCATAGACAAAAAACTAAGTCAATTTGCAATTTTCTGAGATCTATGCAACTCAGTATAATGATATAGTCTGGAGAAAAGTCTCAGGCTCAATAGCAACAGTGAGATTGTCCTGTAATAATTATGGGGTGTATGTAAAAGTTTCCAAAGTTCAGAAATCCTAGGAATGCTTACCCCATACTAAGTCTGTAAAGCAGACTATGGCCCCACCCGGAATTTTTCAAAGCTTTCAAAAAAAAAACTTCTGGCAATAATTTCTAGTGAAGAAATAATCTTCATTGTCTCTGTAACAGAATGTCACAGTGACCACAGGATCAATGCAAGCCAAACCCTAAATGCTGTGCCTACTACTATAAATCTAGTCTTGTGATAAGTCACAGGCAGAGACATGGAGATTGTTGTGCTGTTGTGCAGCGATTGTGAGTGAGTTGAAGATTAGAATCTGAACACTGTATATGCTTATCACATAGTTTTCAAGGCAACTAAAACCCTACCAAAAGTTTTCCAAACTAGGAACAATTTCTTGGGAGAATTACGAGAAATTTTGAAATACTACATAAGCATTAGTAAAAACAGCACCCTGGGCTATCAAAACCCATCATTAAACCTTTAAGATGGGTCTTGTAGCAAACAAATAATGTCAAAAAAGCTAGCCAGAACCTCCAACATAACATGGGCATACTCTAGCCAGTGCCTTAATACTACAAAAAAATATTTTATAATACTGGAAGTCTGTAGACACAGTAATCAGATATTGTAGAAATCAAAAATAATCATTGACTGTAACCCAAAGTTGATAACATAAATTTATCAAAAACAAAAAATATCAAGCGAGGCACTCACCCTGATTTTCAGTTGTGCTTTACAGCAATAGTTTCCAAATCATACTTAGAGATGGCTAGGTTCGACACAAGTTCAATGCCGAAATCAAATCCAACATGCTGAATAAGTCATACCCCAGATGAGAGGCAATGTGCAAGTCCCGGATAATTTTCGGCCATGAATAGTCAGTCATAGATTACCGCCAAAAATACAAATTTCCCAAATCAAAAAATAAAAGGAAAGTGGGTTTAATCTAAGAAAACAACCTACGCGAAGACCTGCAATATAAATATAGATTGTACAAAAGAAGTCAAATAAATCACGAAGGAAAGCAACACAAGAGATTCCCAGTGATCGCTAACAAATGCCTCAACCCAATACCAGTTTCAGTCATAAACGCACGTATATACGACATGCCGTTCACTATTACAAACATCCCCGAAAAAAGTCGAGACTAAATATCCTAAGGCGAGAGGGAAAAATACAGTGAATACTCAATTTTACCTTAAGGAGACTGCAAATCTATACGACAGCAGATCAAATACGCGTGTTCGTATACTTTCTCAAAATATTCCTTCACAATGACTCCTGGAAATTTAAGCTGAAAAAAATACAGGCTAGGGGAACCAACGCGGCGTCTCGAAATCCCTCGTCTTGATAGAGTTGCAATCTCCTGTGACTCAACTACACCGGAAGCTAAAAAAACAAAAGTCAAAACCAAGTTTCAAACTCGCCGAAATTCCCTTACGAACCCTAATCTACGAACCCTAACCTGAAAAATAACCACGCCTAGCTTCAGAGACTAAAATTGAAAGCAAATCTCGGCTATAAAAAACCAAACTACACAAAACGCATGTCATATAGAAATTAAACCGAACTACGTTTCGGAAGAAACAACCGACACTTACCCTAACAGACTTAGTTTACTAGGGCCGCAATAGCTCAGCGCCGCAGCTCACGTAAGAAAATGAGTAAACAAAACAGACTTAAGAAAAAACTGCTCAGGACAAGCAACCAGCAGGCAAAGCCTGTTAATGTATAGAGCTAAAACTGTCAAAACCCCTGAAACAAACAAGAGCAAGAAGAAGCGCACCTTTTTTGTCCATCCTTCGGGCGCGGGCAGCTCAACAATAGGTTTCTCGGGAGATGCCGCCGCTCCTGGGCTCGAAACCGGAACCTCCTCCTCCACAGGACTCGCCATTTTTATTTTCTTCGCACCCTGTTATTTCCACTGTACAACAGCAACAAACGACGAAAGCAAAATAAGAGGGGCGTTGCGGAGCCCCCTTTATTAAATACTCAACAAACCCTCGCGGCCTCACTCGGTCACATGGGCGCTGCGCGGGAAACCGTGGGGCTTCAATATTTTGAAATCATCAATCAGCTTACGGCAAACATTAACTCCGCATAAACCTATTCAGGTAACCCGTGTGGCAAAAATGATTTTTACCGCCCATTATCCCATTTCCATTGTCAACACGGTTAAATTTGTCGCCGCGGGTGTTTTAACTTCGATGTTTTACTTCTAAACAATCATTTTTTTAATGACGGAATATCTGCGATCCGATTATTATGGCAGGTCAATGGGTAAATCCTGACGGCGCAGTTAAATTACTGTGACGGTTTCGGTTTGTGGGAGCTTGGAATTAATTGACGCGTATTTTGACGGAGGATGAGGCGTTGTAATTGGTTAAGAAGTGAGGATATATTTTTTATTATTTTGGTGACCGTTAGACGTTACGAGATGCGTTCTGAATTGGGGGGCAGAGATGTCGCATATTGAGTTCTAGAGGAGTCTGATGCATCCGTCCAAATTTCCAATGCACTGTACTTTTGTAGTGTTTTACACATTATCTGTTATTCATTATAGTTAGATTTTTTTAAAAACACTTTTGTGTCAATTTTTTTGGAAAAAAAAAATTCTTGGACATTTCATTTTTAATCTATTTTAATTATTCAAATTTAACACAAAAATTTATTTTGATGATAGATTATGGGGTATGATCTTAAATGGTAATATAAAATTCTTATGCATTAAAAAGAAACATTTTTCACAAATATAGATTAAGAAAATATTTTCTTTTTTTAAGTAATAAAATGTGACAAAGTCAAATCAAAGAAAAAGGCTTGAAAACTATAAATTAGAGCTTTGATTTTTCAAATTGCCAAATGGTTTGCATAATAAAAAAGTAAAATATTAATGATGTAGAGAAGGAAATCTGAAAATATAAAATAAGAGCTTCAAGGAAAGAATTCAAAATAAAAAAGTAGATACTAAAAAAATAATTTGCATACTAACATGTTATAATTTTCAAATTACCGTGTTTGTTTATATGATCAAGTACTGCCATTGTATATGTTTAACATTTGACCATTATTTATAATTTAAAAATAATTTGCATACTAACATGTTATAATTTTCAAATTACCGTATTTGTTTATATGACCAAGTACTGCCATTGTATATGTTTAACATTTGACCATTATTTATTTAAAATTGTTTTTTAAATATAATTTGGTGTGAATAAATTAATTTTCAGTTAAGTAAAATGATTTTTATTTTTTTTTAAATATTTTAAATAGACTAAGAGATTATTTATTTTATCTTTAATTTATCATATATAAATAAAATATTCATCTACAAAAATCTCTCTTAATATATTTGTAATACAGAAAAAAAATTCTAATTTTCAAGTAATTTCATCATATTCAAAAGCATTAAACCACCATTTTTAAATTTATTTTTTAAAATATTAAGTCAATTCCTATTTTTGGTGTCAAACTATTCATAATTCAAATATGATCAGAAATCCAATGCTTCTTTCCTCGAGATACTACTTTAGCAAACGCACTCCTTTCTCCTGCTCACACCACACATAATTACGATCCTTACTCAATATCCAGGTGAAACATGCAAATAGACATGATGGCATCATGAGTTGTTGGACAACGTAATTTAATAATTTTAAAGAATATGCACAAGATGGGTTTTTTTTAAACAACTATTACAACAAGAAAAATACCAATGGCTACGGCGGGGCTTCTTAAGTTGTTATGTAGAGTATAACCAAAGTATCGCCCAAGGAAGGACGAGGGACAAGTAACGCCTCCATATAAAAAAAATGTAGATTGGAAGTGAATCTGAACTGGTATCAAACCCAAACTCACATCCATGAATTGATTCTTCTTGGCTTATGATGTAGGGGTAATACCAAAGAAATTTCAAGGAGAATAATGCCAAGACAAAACCAATCACATGCATAGATAACTCCATAAGAAAAAGGGTATGATAGGGAAACACGTGAATAAACAAATGCTCTATAAAAATGATAAAAATAATACCATTGGGGATAATGTCTAGAGCAACATAAAATGCAATTAAGAAACAATCTAAAACATTACCACTTGTTTGGGAATAAAATCAACCCATGGAGAATATACACATGAAGGTCAAATGCAGATTTAATACAGTAATATTCACTACATAAGAAGTAGCATCATGAATATATAGATTCAATTGTGCACCTCAAAATCGGGAATAGCAAAACAAAGAAGAAGATGAGTAAATGACACAATTTAAACTTCCCAATTCACAACAAGATTGAATCCACAACCCAATCGAATCCATAGCCCAATCGAATCCACCACCAAATTGAAATCCATCAACCGTTCTTTTTTTTTCCCCAAATTCATTCTAATGAAAAATCCCCCAAATTGATTTAATGAAACCCTCACACAACCAATTCCTCCAAAAAGCCCCAAATCGATTCCCTTAAATTTCTTCCCCAAAACTCCTCGTAAAATTCCCTTCCCTCTCATAAAACACAATGCATGGGAGAGGAAAAAAAATCAAGAAGAAGAATTTAGAAATTACCATATCAACTACCTCGTTACAATAAGACATATCCCATATAATTATAATACTTTTTATTTATTTTTTATTCTCGTAAAAAAATAATTAATTTTATCATTTGAATAATCAGCAAAAATACTTATTTAATGTTATCATTTGAATAATCAACAAAAAGATCTATACAATCAGGGATTTTTTTAATTTTTAAAGTCACTTAGAGAGGCTAACAATTTTTCGGCAAAAAAATTATTTTTCAGGGAGCAAAGCTCCCACAAATAGCTTATCAGCGAAAAAAATAAGACCAACAAAGAGAGTCTAGGACAATGTTGATGATGGAGAAACAAGAAGCAAGAAACATATAAGGAGGAGCTAAGTAAATACATAAGGAACTAACTGACTAATGAGTTATCTCACAATGAAGTAATCATGTCCCTCAAGTCCATTTGGCGTAATGCTTCCTTCTACTTCTAGTAAGGAGGGTAAGTTTTTTAATTTACGGAGTCATGACCTTTTGTGTTTTGTTGTCATTTCATTTTCCTATAATTGTTATGTTTTGGTCTATAGATAAGGGTTATTTTTTGGGAAATGGTTGTGCATTCAATAGAGGGGACTTAACCATCAACCTAGACCACAAAATAAATAAAAATTAACTTTCTCTTCCACGAGGGCATGAAGACCATCCCCATATGCAAAATGTCATGTACAATGTTGAAAGTGTTCCTCATCTTTCATGAGTTGAATAATGTCACCAAAATCTTCTCTTGAGCAGAAAGTGAGTTAAACAAAGGACTATGGGACCCTAAGCTCTAGTGGATTCCTCAAGGATCTCAAAGTGAGTGGCATGCCAAAGCTCCTTGTATAGTTTCTCAAATATTTGGCATGGTTATGCCAAAGGAAATCACTATCGGGAGAGCTTTCTTTCTTAACCCTTTTTAAGTTTTGTTTTTCTCAAGTTGGAAGATTAATCAAATTTAAAACTAGTAACTTTATGCCTAATCATATTGCAACAAAAGTGCCTTAAAATATGAAAGCCTTTTTAGTTTAACATTTACATCTAAGTGCCTAAAAATAAATAAATTTTGATTGAGTGGATTACTTGTTTGGAAATGTTTAACATCTGGCACAAATCTATTTTTGAGCCATGACAGATCTAAGTCCATTTGCAAAAACATACCAACCTAATTGATCAATTTTTTGATGAATACAAGTCCTAATGAGAAAAGGTAGACTGTATAGTTAAAAATAAAAGAGGGGTAGAAATTTATTCAAAACAAAGAGAAGTACAAATAAAGAAGGGTCAACCACCCAATAAAGAAAGGAGCACTACATAATCATGTCTTTATCCACTAACCAATCCAACATGAGAGGCAATTCTAAAGATAGTTGTCCCCTATCCACAATATTTGAACACTACATTTGATCAAAAGCCCATTTAGTTGGACAATCTACTACTCCATTTTACTCCTTAGGAATGTGAATAAAAGTAACATATTCTAAAGATACACAAGCCTAAGATTTTTTTTAATAACCAAAGCTAAGTATCAACTAACATCATCTAGTTGTTGCTCATCTAGTAGAGTCACCACCACCTATGAGTCAAATTCACAGATAATCCTTTTCCAACCAAGAATACAACATTGCTCCACAACATACAAAATGACAAAATCCTCCATGTAATTATTCATATGAAGACCCTTATAAATAAATAAATAAATTGAACATCTTGCATGCTATCATGCCCTACTCTGGCAATACCAACTTGACCAAGATTCCTCGAGAATAGTCGTCAATGTTTGTTTTAAAAACTCCTTGAGGAGGATGGATCCATCGACCCTCCAGAGTTATCTTCCACAAAGGATGTATGCATCTATTCCTTGTGACATACCTACCACTCCTCAACCCAAGAGAATGATCATCTCCCTAAAGAGGAAAATTGAACTAATTGTAGATATAAACATCTCTAGGATCCACACCTCCAACAAAGTTACACTTCATCAAGCTCATAAAGAGAATGAATAATTTTCCACCACAATTATTTAGCAACCATCCTAGCATCATCAAAAACCCTACAATTCCAAGAGGGTCCCAAAACCTACGCAACCTAAAGAAAAGAAGTCTCAACTAGAGGCTTACACTAGTGCCCACCTAAAAATTAGCCAAAGAGAAGACATGATAGTAGGTTTGATTCCAAACTCTCCATTAGAGGTACCAAATTTACTTAGAGAAAGAGCACTAAAAGAAACTATGAAAAACACACTCCTCGCTATTACAACACAAAACACACATAGAGCGACCAAGGAAGCCCCACTTGTAAAAATATCACAAGTAAGACATCCATTCTAAACCACTAGCCACATGAAAAAGTTACATTTGGGCCAATAAAATTTGTTATGTGCATGTTTTCACCAAGGCACCTCTATACCTCCAAATAGTTATCTATCAAGCTCCAAGTACCCCACAAAAACAAAAAACTTACTAGATGAATCTCTACCTTGTACTAGAATGTCTAGCTCTGCCAAGGGATTATACTCGTGAGAAGAAAGAATGTGAGACAACTCTTTGTGAGCCTCCTCCAACCCACCTAGTGGTCATTCGCATGAATCCTTCCATCTATAACCAACGACTAGCCCTAAATTATAAATAGTCTTATCATTTGCAATTGTAGTCCAACTAACTATAGTAAAAATTTCACAGAGTGGTTGTAAGTGTAGATACATGGAAAGAATAGGAGGATTACAATCCCAATGATCAAGCCAAAAAAAAATATTCTGAGACCTCGTTGAAAATTCAAAAAATCCTACTCTTAATAAGTTGAGCCCCTATTTCTAGAGTGTTCCAAATCATAGATCTCCTCCCCTCCAAATGATAATGAGGAATATCCAAAGTTTTAACTCCTTTTAAATACTTATGCATGATAATGCAAACCCAAACCTAATTTTTTTTGTTACACCATTGCCAATATAATTTCACCATGGGAAATTTCCCATTCAAGATTGCAAAATAAAAACCAAGGCCCCCCTCTTTCTCTAATCTACATGCAAACTCTCACTTAACTAAACTCCACTTTGAAAAAATAAAATTACCACTCCAAAGGAATTAGTGTGAGAGAACATTACATTCCTTGAGGAAATACATGAGAGTCACCCAATCAAAACTCTTGTAAATAGGAAGACCTTGGATCACAAATTGAAGAAGGGTCACTAGAGCAACATTGTATTGCCACAAATGGGTCCAATGATTAACCTTTATCAAGTCCTACTAGTATGGGCTAATTTCCTACCAACAACTTGGGGAATACCCAAATAGAGAAACGGAAGAGAACCAATTTGAAACTGTAGAATGTTAACAATCCTTATCTGAATTGGTTCCAGAGTGTTAAAAAACAAATAGAAGGTTTGCGCTCATTGACCTTCTAATCTAAAGAAACTAAATAAATGTCTAGTGTCTTCCTAAAAGATTTAGCTTCATGATAAGAAACCCCCTTAATAGCAATATCATCCACAAATTGGAGATGACAATGCTTAGGCAGTCTATTAACTCCAACCCAAAATCAAGCCTTGGGATATCTAAGACTTGACAAATCTACCCAATCCTTAAACTGTTTATTAATAATAAACAAATAAGGAGAGAGAGGGTTCCCTTGGCAAAGACCCCTAGAAGCTCCAAAAAGCTCGCAAGTCTTTTCATTGATAATAATAGAATGGTATAAAGAAGTAACACAACTCATCATCCAACTAACCTAATCTTGACTAAAACCAAAAGCTATGAGTATTTTTGGAAAAAAAAATACCACTTAACTCTATCGTAAGCTTTGGCCATATCCAGTTTGATAGATATGTTGGAATTGTTACAGTCTATGATGTTGGTATTCATTGTTTTGTCATTGATGTCAACATATGTTTCATTAAGGGAATATAGAAGTTGCAGACAAATTGGATAGATAGGTTACAGAGAATTGTACAGACAGTGTATGATGACTTAGCTCCTACGAGCTGAGATTTGTGTAGCATAATATGTTTACTATTCATGGTTATGTTCACCTATGTTTATATGCTCATTTGCTCAAGTTATGGATGAATTGGCGAAGACTGGTTACAAGACCAGTGATTGGAAAACTCATAGAGTTGGTCTCAGTATTTGTAGTATAACTTTAGTATGGAAGTGGATTAAACCTTGCGAGCTTGGGGAATGTCAGAAAACACACGGGAGAGTCTACTGCGTGATTGGTGACATCATCTATGACATGTACTCCAACATAGATTTATTTGGAAGTTAGCCCAAGAGTGGTAGTGTGTTCTTGAATAATTAAGCATGGATTAATGTTTTGGATGACTATTTCATGATTTTTAATTATTGCAATATTGTTAAGGATGTTGTGTGTATCCTCACATGGGTCTATGTAATACTTTGTTTATAGGAGAGGTTCTACAATGGCCGACCCAAGAATTATGTTTGTAACTTGTATATAAAGAAGTCTTTTCTTGTAGTTATTATAATGCAAAGTATGTGGATTATTGTGCAAACTTTTGGCCTGCGAGGACTACTAATGTAGAGCAGAGGATTGAGCATTAAGGAACAAGGTTGGATCTGTATTGGTAGTGAATGTACTAGAAGCTAGTTCAGATATTCATGATGATATTTATTTAGATCTAGGACAATGAGTCCTAAAGGTGGATATAACCTTCTCTTTTATTTCAATTAGTGACTAGTTGTAATACCTTTAACATGGTTTTGACTCCTATTAGGGTTTGTCCTTTAATAGGGACTATACTGTTATAATAATCAGCTCCTAACATGGCTAGAACTTTTAATCGGATTACTATATTCATAGTACTAATTTGTGGGCATCATTCCCACTGAGGTTTTTCCCTTAATAGGTTTTTCCTCAAAAGAAAATATTGGTGTTATTATGTCCTTGTGTGTTATGGTTATCTTGCATTAAATTGAGCATATGGTTATAATTGGAATTAATATTAATAAGTTTGGAAACAAATAATTCACCCCCCTCTCAATTGATTGGGACATTGTTATTCTAACAATTGGTATCAGAGTTTTTGGTCCTTAGAGAGAAAGCTTGACCACTTGAGGAAAAAGATCCAAGATGTCTTACTTCAAGAAAGAGAGTCCCAAGTTTGATGTAGAAAACTTTTATGCATGGAAGGTCAAGATGAAGACATATTTGTTCCATTTGAGATTGGATTAGTGGCTAATAACTAAGAAATATGTCACACTCAAGGCTGAAGATGAGTTGGAAGACCCTAAGACAACTGATGAAGAAAAGAAACTATTTCAGTACAACATGATAGCTAGAAAAGCATTGATAAGTGCATTATCAAAAGGTGAATTCGCTAAGATCAAAGATATGGACATAGCACATGATATATGGAAAAGATTGATAAAATTGTATGAAGGAGATAAATATACTAAATGAGTCAAACTGTAGAATTAGAGAGCAAGGATAGAATCACTTCAGATGAAAGAATATGAAACAGTGAAGATGTGTGTTTAGAGGATTACTGAATGTGTGATAGGAATCAGGAACAATGGAGGAACCTATACTGAAGAAGAAGTCATTGCAAAGATACTGAGATATTTGACACTAGCTTACAAAACTAAAGTGCATGCTATAGAAGAGATCATTCCATTGACAAAGAACTTCATAAAAGAGATGTTAGTTTCCGAGCTAACAACATTTGAGACCGCAGAGCTTAAGGATGCCTTACCAAAGGTAGAGACAACATTCAAGAAAAATGTACACAGAGACAGAGATGTAAGATAAAGTCTTGAAGGTTGTAGCAAAATAAGCAAATACAATGAAGAACTAGGAAAATATGATGAGGAGTGGGAGCAGATTGAAAAGCTAGAAAATAGTGTGGATGAAAATATCTTAGCCATGATCTCAAGAAGAGAAAGGAAAGGTCAAGTTAAGTTTGAAGGAAAATTACCTCTGAAGTTCTTTAATTGCAATAAGGTTGGTCTTTTTGCTTCTAGATGTCCAACTAGGGTTCCTAAGCATAAACCTAAGTATGGGAAGTACATGAAGGATAAGGAATTTATTATTATGTTAATGATGGTGAATCTGATGATGATGATAATATAAATGATATACTTGGATTTGTGGCAATCAAAGAGGAAGAACCTATACATGAAAAAAAAAACATCAATATCTCATGTTGAGAAGAGAGTTAGTTGGATCGTAGACAGTGGGTGCTCACAACACATGACAGAGGATATGGGTAGATTTATTAAACTAAAGAAGTATGATGGTGGTGTTGTCAAGATTAGTGACAATACTCCTAAGATAATTTTTGGAAAAGGATCTATCACTTTAGATGGTAAAACTAATACTGATGATGTTTTGTTTGTTAATGGTTTGAAACATAATCTATTGAGTGTTGGACAATTGGTAGACAAGAGTTATCATCTACAATTCAAGGATGGACATTGTAAAATCAAAAGTGCTAAAGGAGATCTGATTGCATCTAGTATAAAGACAAAAGGTAATGTCTTTCAATTGAACCCTATTGAGGTAAGTTGTTTTGTTGCTAAATTTGATGATAGTTGGTTGTAGCACAAAAGGTTTTATTACATAAACTTTGATAATATTTTAAAGGCAAGTAACATTTATATGATCAGAGATCTACCTAAGATTGTGAAGCCAACTAACGCAACATGTAAAGAATGTGTAATGGGAAAAAAACAAAGGGGTAGCTTTCATAGCAAGGCTTTTTCAGCCATAAACAAGCTGGATCTGATTCATACAGACCTATGTGGACCTACTTAGACTAGGTCATACTTTGGAAACATGTATTTCACACTCTTTATTAATAATTATTCTAAGATGATGTGGGTAGGATTTCTTAGAGATAAATTAGAGGCTTTTGAGAAATTCAAGTTTTTCAAGGAAAAAGTAGAAATAGAGACAAGTTTAAGGATCAAATGCTTGAGATGAGATATAGGTGGTGAATTCACATAAGGTGAATTTAATACTTTCTGCGAAGAACATGGTATATTGAGGCATGCATTTGCACCTAGGACACCATAGTAGAATGGTGTAGCTGAGAGAAGAAACAAGTCAGTTCTTGATGTTGTGAGGACTATGTTAGTTGAGGGAAGAGTTGCACACATGCATTGGAGAGAGGCAGTCAACACCACAGTGTATACAATGAATAGAGTTCAAATCAGAGATGGTACTAGTAAGACACCCTATGAGTTATGGTATAGTCATACTCCTATTAATTATTTTAGAATTTTTGGTAGTCAGTGTTACATCAGAAGGGATGATAACATAGAGAAGTTTGATGCAAGCATTGATGAAGGTATATTCCTTGAATATTCCACAAAAGGAAAGGCTTATAGATGTTATAATTTGAGAACAAGAAAGATAATTGGAAGTGAAAATGTCAGGGTTGATGAAAAGTTTAAGGTATAACAGAGAGCTTGTGAGTTTAATCCTGATGCCCTAGACTGGTTTAGGTGTGAAGAAAAACTAATTTAGAATAATCAGAATCAAAATCAAGAAGAGCAAGGTCAACAAGAATATTAGGATCAATTGCAAGAAGTTTTGATGACAAATAATTGCAAATATATGAATCTGTTTGACAAAATATAAGTGTTTAGGACATCTAAATATGTTTCAAGGGATCATCCATAGGATCATATCATTGGAGACATAAGAAGAGGCACCAAGACAAGGTCGCGGATCAAAGATGCAGTTTGTTTGATTTCGCAAGTTGAACCAAAGACCCATGATGAAACATGTAGAGATGAGTCATGGATCAAGGCAATGTGAGAATAATTAGATTAGATACATAAGAACAATACTTGGGAATCAGTTCCTAGACCTAAAGACAAGAATTATATTGGCACAAAATGGGTATTCAAAAATAAGATGAATGAAGATGGTGTTGTGACCAGAAACAAAGCCAGATTGGTATGCAAGGGATATTCACAACAAGAAGGAATTGACTTTGAGTAAAATTTTCCACCTTTTGTGAGGTTGGAGGCAGTTAGGTTACTCTTGTCCTATGTTACATATAAGGATTTCAAGGTCTATCAGATGGATGTCAAGTCAGCATTTCTTGATGGTGACTTAGAACAAGAGTTTACATTGAGCAACCTGATGGTTTTCCTATATCAAGTAATGAAGGCATGGTTTGTAGATTGAAGAAGACACTATATGGTCTGAAGCAAGCACCTAGAGCTTGGTATGCTAGATTGGATAGGTATTTACTACATCCTGGTTTCAAAAGAGGTAATACAGATAACAATTTATACCTGAGATGTAATGATGAAGGCATTTTGATAGTAGAAGTTTTTTTTGAAGACATTATCTTTGGAGGTAATGATGCTATGAGTAACAATTTTGTAGAAGAAATGAAGAGTGAATTTGAGATGTCTATGATAGGGGAGATAAAGTTCTTCCTAGGGTTGCAAATAAATTAGAGCAAGAATGGAATTTTTATATCTCATACTAAGTATATTAAGGAGATGATAAAGAAATTTGGTATGGATGATAGTAAAATAGTTGGAACTCCTATGGTAATAGAGAATAAGTTGTCTACTTTAGATGAGACAAAAGGTGTACCTTAGATAGAATACAAATCTATGATAGGAGGCCTTCACTATCTGACACATACTAGACTTGATATTACAAGTGTAGTTGGAATTGTTGCTAGATTCCAGGCATATCCAAAGGAAACACATTTTGTTATAGTCAAGAGGATATTCAAATACCTAAAGGGCACAGTTGATTTTGGCATGTGGTATGATAGGTCAAAAGAATTCGCATTAGAAGCATAGACTGATGTAGATTGGGCAGACAATGTAGATGAAAGGAAGAGAACAAGTGGAGGAGCCTTTTCCCTTGGGAAGAGGTTAGTTTCTTGGCTAATCAAGAAGTAAGATTGTTTATCTTAGTCAACAATTGAATCGGAGTATGTCGTTGCTGCAATTAATTACACACAGATTGTTTGGATCAAATAGATGTTGAAGGACATTGGTGTGAACCTTGGCAAACCAGTTATCATACATTGTGATAACACAAGTGCAATGAATATGTCAAAAAACCCAGTGATGCACTAAAAAACTAAGCATGTTTAAATCAAGTATCATTTTCTAAGGGATACAGTGAAAGAGAAAGAGGTGAAGTTTGAACATGTAAGCATAAAGGAGAAGATTGTGGATATCTTCACCAAACCACTAAATAAAGATGCCTTTGAATATCTCAGAGGTAGGCTTGGGGTTAGAACCCCACCTAAAGGTAATTAAGGAGATGCAGTAGTGCACAAGTCCATTAGCAATCAGATCTATGTCATTTGTGGACTTGAGGTTAGGGGGAGTAATGGTTTGAGCATATCTAATCAGATCAAGGTGATCTTGCACCTAGTAGTTGAAGGTTGTGAAGATTTTGTTGGTAAACAAATTGTTCTTCTTTTTATACTCCTTTTATTTGCCCAATTTATATCAAAGAACAATTTTACTCAACAGTTGGGAAACTATTTATGAGAATATCTAGTTTCCCTTTGAATTGAGGTACAGCTCCCTATGTGAAAAATATTCAATGAATTTTGTTTCAATTCTAATCCCTACTGCAAAGTATGTTCTTAACCAGAGAATAGCAGAGGAAACTAAATTTCACCTAGGCAAGTGAAATCTCAGGTAGGGTTTAAATGCAGAGATGTTATGTTGATGATCTCCACAATCTTATGAATTTCACAACACAACAATATGAAAATGCATATTATGAAAGTATGATTATGTATGAAATGCAAATGGAGTATGCTGATGCAATTCCACAACCAGTTATAACTCTTTGATTATTCTACTAATTAATCAAACTGAAAACAACGAAACAAAACTCTGTTCATTCACCATTTTCAATTCAATGCAATGAAATGACATCAGATACAGTTGGACAGTAAATAGATGGTATCAGACTTGATTGTCTCTGCAATCAATTTCACACCAGAATTTGCTGACCTTTTATTAACTTCTTTCAAAGAATTTATAGAGTTTACAATGTATCATGCTCATAGGGACTGATGACCTTTCAATTTTCATGAATACAAAAAGATTGGGAACAAGCAACTTCAAAAATACAACAAAGAGGAAACAATTTGACTCTGTCCCTTCACCTTCCCTCACTAATATTAATCTCTTCCAATACATCATCTTGATCAATGAAAACTTCATCACCTTGAAAAATGGTGTGCCCGTGATCCCTGTTGAGAGGTCTGACATAACACTTCCACCGTATTTAATTATTTCTCTATTCTGAATCCTTCCTGATTTGTCCTTTATATTAAGTTGATCCTCATAAAACATCTTACAGAATATCACTGATTATCCTTTAGACCTGTAGTGCTTTGCCCATTTTTCGCACGTCAAAGTTAAGTGCGAGAGCGATTATAACTTAGACTGGTCGCATGATCGCAAGACCAAGAAAACTGCCTTGCGATCATGCGACAAGGCATAACGCAAAGTGGGTAGGTGCAAAGGAAGTGCGGAAAAGGACAAGGAAGATTAGGAAGGTGCCCAGCTGGCATCCACGTCCTCCAACATTAAGCATCACAAAATTTTTAAATGCGGTTATGTGCCAAATTTCCATCCATCCGACA
The DNA here is from genome assembly GCA_027943335.1 of Chamaecyparis obtusa. Taxonomy (NCBI): domain Eukaryota; kingdom Viridiplantae; phylum Streptophyta; class Pinopsida; order Cupressales; family Cupressaceae; genus Chamaecyparis; species Chamaecyparis obtusa. Next base: position 516,276 of record BSBK01000317.1, on the reverse strand, counting down.
TTAACTATTTACCTTTTCGCATGATTGCATAGCAATACTTTAATCCATGCGATCATGCGACCACTCCATGATTGGTCAACTTCTACAAGCATCTTCGATCCCACCTGGACATGTGGAAGGATCTCACTTTACCCGCTAAGCATCTCCTGCAACATCTCAGTAAAGTGGAAGTCGTCGATGAAGAATCTATCTTCGTGCTTGCATCATATGATAACCAGCGGACATGGAACACCTTTACACGTGTCATAATCTCACATGATCGCAAAGAATCTCCCACACCATAGCAGCAAAGCGACTACCATTGATTTAACCTCACATGCAAACTCTTTTCGGACCCACCAAGCTACGTGTCTCAATCCCGCTATGCCACAAAGGATCTTCCACGGCTTAGCAGAAAAATGGCTATCGTCGATTCTAACCAAAGTGAAAACATGAACCGTGCCCGCATCTACTAAGGAGTCCACGTGGCTGCATCTCGCATGATTGCAAGACTGGTTTCTTAGTCATGCGATCTTGCGACCACACACCTACCGCAACGCTTTCACTGACTTGTCATTGACTTTTCACCACTACTCGGGCTTCCATCGTCACATCTATGCTATTGGTGTAAGTGGGTCCCAGCAGAGCGTATTCACTGGCCTGAGTTCCCATTGTCGCATGATCGCATAGCAATATTTTAATTCATGCGATCATGCGACCGCTCTATGATTGGTGCTCGTGGGTCCGCTGAGACAGGTGGCACCTTGTTGCTATTTCACGTTTGCTATTTTTCGAGCATTTTTCTATTGCGCAATTCTAACCATTGTTGGATTGAAACCTTGGTTGATTTAAACCGTCGATACGATGTCACAACTCAAGTCCCGCTGAGAAACAGGGCCCACTAATCTGCCCCTTTTTTTACTTTTCACATGATCGCATAACTCATATTTGGTTTATGCGATCATGTGATAGCCACAATTTTCTTCCTTCAAACCATAACTCGTAACTTTCGAACATCATTGCTCGATACTCCATTATAACTCTAAAATCGATTGATCAAATGTCTTCAAGCTTCAGCAGCATTAGCAATGTACAAATTATAGCATAGCCATATCTTTTAAGAGTTTGGTTTCCTCCAATGTGTCATTCTTTGAAGCCATTTTGTACCGAGAATGCTTCAAAAGATTAATCTTTCATGCATCATTCAATTTCAAGACTTCCCTTCGAATCTGGTCACTTATTTGAAATGAGACCTTTATTGATATCAGACAAGATACAATAGTGCTCAGGTCCCCTTCAGTCAGCAACCATCTAAAATCACACCTGGAGATCTTTCAAATTTGTAGAGCTTTAATAACCAAATATATTTATGAATTGCACCTACTGCTCCATGAATCTCTGAAATTTCAAATGCCAGATTTAGAATTACAAGAAAGACTTTCCTTAGGTTCTTCATAATATGCCTGGAGATCACAGCTTCACGATCATCCTTCATCTGAGAAAATCATCAATGAGAATATGATATCCTTGCCGGGTTAGGAGCTATCATCTACCCATTATGACAAGACTTCCAAATAACCCACTCGGCTTATAAATGAGAGGGCAAGAGAAAGGGAAACCTGACAAGGATAGCCTACCTATGAAGGACATTAGACCTAGACTCAACCATGACCAGACTGGACTATGAGATCAAAATCTTCCACTTTGACAGCATGGGTACAGGATGAAAAGTGGGGCAATAGATTTTAAAAAGTTGCACCTAGCAAAGAAGGTAGACACAAATGTTTGTAATGGCACCCTTTGCAATTGATGTCAAAGGGGGAGAGATATTGGTGAAAAACCCTTATTGGTTTAGGGGGATCATTGAAGAGGATATTGTGAAGGTTGTTGTGAAAGGATACTTTTGGATTGATGTTTTTTCACATATGTTTCCATCAATGCCAAAGGGGGAGATTGTTGGAATTGTTGCAGTCTATAATGTTGACATTCATTATTTTGTCATTAATGTTAACATATGTTTCAATAAGGGAATCCAAAAGTTGCAGATAGACTGGATAGACAAGTTATAGAGAATTATACAAATAGTGGACAATGACTTAGTTCCTACAAGCTGAGATTTGTGTAGCACAACATGTTTACTTTCACGGTTATGTTCGCATATGTTTATATGCTCATTTTCTCAAGTTATGGATGAATTAGTGAAGATTGGTTACATAGCCAGTGACTGGGAAACTCACAGAGTTGGTTTCAATAATTGTAGTTAACTTCAGTGTGGAAATAGATTAAACCTTGCAAGCTTGGGGAATGTTAGAGGACACATGGGAGAGTCTACTGTATGATCACGAAATACTAGTGTGATTGGTGATGTCATCTATGGTGTGTACTCCAACAAAGATTTGTTTGGAAGCTAACACATGAGTGGTAGCGTGTTCTTGAATAATTAAGCATGGATTAATGTTGTGATCGACTATTTCATAATTTTTAATTGATTTAATATTGTTAAGGATGTCGTGTGTATCCTCACATGGGTCTATGTAATATTTTTTTTTATACAAGAGGTCCTCTAATGTCCAACCCAAGAATTATGTTTGTAACTTGTATATAAGGAAGTTTTTTCTTCTAGTTGTTATGATACAAAGTATGTGGATTATTGTGCAAGCCTTTGGCCTATGAGGATTGTTGATGTAGAGCATAGGATTGTGCATTAAGGCACAAGGTTAGAATTATCTTGGTAGTGGATGTACTGGAAGCTAGTTCAAGTATTCATGATGATATTTCTTCAGATCTAGGATAGTGAGTCCTGAAGGTGGATGTAACCTTCTCTTTTATTTTGGTCAGTGATTATTTGTAATACCTTTAATAGGGTTTCGACTCCTAACAAGGTTTGTCCTTTAATAGGGACTCTACTATTGTAATAATCAGTTCCTAAGAGAGCTAGAACTTTTAACCAAGTTACTATATTTACAGTACTGATTTGTGGACATCATTCTCACCATGGTTTTTCTTTTAACCGAGTTTTCCTCAAAAAAAATACTAGTGTTATTATGTGTTATTGTTGTCTTGCATATTCAATTGAGCACGAGATTATAATTGGAATTAAGATTAATAAGTTTGGAATCAATTGGTTCACCCCCCCCCCCTCCCACCCTCTTAGATGATTGGGACATTGTTATTCTAACAAAATATAGATTTCTCCTTAGACACTAGCACTGAGTGAATAGCTTCTGAAGAAAACACCACCCCATCCATATATTTTCTCCTAGCCATAAAACTCCCTTGCTCCTCCAAGATCAAAGATGAGAGATAATTTTCTAGCCTCTCTATAATTAATTTAGCAATGATTTTTTACACCACATTACAAAGAGCAATGAGCCTAAATAAATCTAACTTATTAGCTCCTTCCTTTTCAGGAATAAGTACAAGATGTAATACCCCAAAAATGGGTTATAGGTTCATTAATCTCCTATATCGACACATTGAATGAAATCGACATCAAAGTCCTAACCTAAGGCACATCTGAACATTATCGAAATCCTAATTGATTTTATCATAAATTATGCATCGGGGAATATTCCTTACTCCTATTTATCCTAATTATCTTTGATTTAATAATTATTTGGCGATAAATCATATTTATCCTAAAGTTTGATTAATTGAATGTTCTGAATATTTAATTAATTAGATTTAATACTACCACTTAATTATTTAATTGGATTTAATTATATTTATTCCTAAATGGTATTATTTCATTTTGACAATAAAGCAAAAATCCTATGACTAATTGATTAAATTCTTATTTAATTAATTAATGTCAATTGTCAAATTTAATAATATAGTTTTTGAATAAAAGTTTGATTTAATAATTGATTAACCCATAAATCAATTGTTATATTTTTAAAATCAGTTAAGTTGAGGATAAATCACTTTATTTATTTAATTAATTCATAATTAATTATGCACATCCAAAAAGCAGTTGAACTTTAAATCAGAAAATCAATTCAAGTTGTTTTAAAAATAAACTCAACTCTCTTTTGAGTTGAAAGCTGATCTCAACTTCTAATTTAAATTAAAAAGCTGATTTGCATGATTTTGTGAGTTAATCTATCTCTAAATTCTTGATAACTCAAAAATCAACCTGAGTTTATCAAGAGTGATTTATGGCTTTTTCCATGCACCTCCAAAGTCCTGGATTTCTATAAATTAAGGCCTCGGCTCTTCATTTTGGATCCATCCACGAATTGCATCCTCACGCTAGCGAATTGGCGATTGAAGAATCCATCTTCGCGAATCCAAGCTGTTGTGAGATTTTCATTGTTTTTTTTAGCATTCATATCATTTAGCATATCATTGTTAGATTAATTGCATGTCATATCAGTTTCTCATATAGAATAGATTCATATCAGTTTATTTCATCTTATTGCATAGAAAATCCAAAAATATAGATTAATTTGTATTCATCTCATATCTAGATTCTGCATTCAAATCCTTCATTTAGGTGTCATCAAGGTCACTGATCTCGGTCCAATCTGAGAATAACATACTCGCACCTACTAGAAGGCAATAAATCGCCTGGTTAGATTAGTTTCCATTTCACTGCACTATTTTGATTTTAGCTAACCTCTAATGTTTTACTGAAGTGTTGTGTCTACAGCTAGGTACAAAATTCACACACACATTTCTAGCGCCCGCTGTGGGGCCTTGAAATGGGTTTCTATTCAATTTCTATCAATTTCGATCATCTTCTTGTCATTTTCTGTTCCAAGCTGCGATTTTTAATTTCTATCCGGATAATTTTCGTATGAGTTTTGTCATAAACTTGTATCAGGAGGTACCCACTATCGTATGATAATTGATTTGATTAAGGATCGTACCATCAGAAACACAGTGTTGTTTGGAAGCTCTTTTGTCGTATGATCTAATACCCATTGTCATACGAGTTTCTAGATTATCGTCTGGTATGTGACCCACTATCATATGAGTTTTAGTGCCAGGTTTCAATTGTCGTTTCATATTTTTAGGCAGTTTTCCAGATTTGTTTTCCTGATTTGGACTGACAGCTAACATTAACAATTGAAATTTATTATTTCTGATTGATTTTTGCTAATTTTGATTGGGAAAAAGCATGAGAATTGCTAAAAATAGGTAAGAATCTACTAAGCACGTTGTGAGGAATTCAGGTAATCTTCTCAGCTGATAACATTTCAATTTGGACTAAAATGAACATCTCACGTGTCTAGCTTGTGTGACCTTTATTACTTTCATATCACAGATTTCATTTTGGGCTATAAAAATGAACATAGATTTGCTTTTCAACATCTTTGTTACACATAGTAAATAGGCCAGGTATGAACACTATTTGCAGTTCTTGAGAGAGTGGTTTTCCAGCAAAACTCTTCTCAATGAAGGAACCCTTGTAGGTAGGGAGGTTACTGAGAGCATCTCACGTTCTACTAGATTTGTGCGTCTTCAGCTTCTGATTGATACATTCTCTCTCTAGAGAGGTTGATAGATCATAAGTGGTTGACATCATAGATCTTTGTGAGATAATCTTGGTCTTAGCGTGTCAGATTAATCTGTCTCCTTTGGGTAGTACCAAAAACTCAGATCCTTGAATCTGGAACCAGTCTCCATGTGGTATCTTTTGTGAGTCACCTTTAGAGAGGGTTAATCGTAGTGGACATTCCCTTAATTGGGTCAACCACGTTGACAGAACCTCAAGCAGTAATAACCATTTTCACCGTGGTAGCAACAGCCACTATATAAATGTCCTTGTGGAGGAAATCTTCACAGGTGTGGTCTCTTGTTAGGCTGTCAGATCTCCCTAGTAGCTCTTGATTGATTAATTTCTCAGACTGTGTCAAAACCCTGATGCACCTGGATTGGAGTTCACCCTCTTGAGATCACAAAATTTGTAGTGTCAAACCATTACTATAAACCCTAGTGAGGCCAAATTTTCATTTTCTAGGAATATGTGCGTTATTACAAAACTTTTTGGAACATACACTGTTAGCACTCCTAGGGATTAGCATATTCAGTCACTTGGTTGTTCATGTGCAGGGTTGCTTTGTCCCTTATTCATTGTTTTTAGATGTGCTTGAAATCACTTGCTTACTATTTTGTGTGCTTTTTTATCTATCTAGTTACTAAGAATGAATCAATCTGGTACTGTCTTCAAATCTAGACAGATAATTTTGTGAACAATCTGAAACTGAAAACCTGAAAAATTGCAAAATCTATTGTCAAACACCTTTCTAGAGTCAAAAGTCATCTTGTAAAGTCAGAAAGTCGTACGACTTTTGGCTATTGTCATTTTAGAACCCCCAAATTGTCGTATGGTAGCTAGTATATTGTCGTACGAGTTTTGCTGCTAGTCAATTCAAAAAAGTAAAAAATCCTATTATCAATTATCATGTGAGTTTTACAACTATCGTACGAGTTTGTCAATTGTCATTTCATAGCCTACCCACTATTGTACGAGCCTGCAAAAAGTCATTTGAGAATTTTTGAAAAATTGCCAGAAAGTTGTCAGAACTGTCAGAGACCCAGCTTTTCTAGCCTATTTCCAGAGTCTGTCAAGAAAATCACTATGTCAAGAATAGGGTAGCAACTACTGAGAATCCAATCATTTTCCTAAAGTGGCCTTTTGAATCTGATTCAGCCTTCTATTTAATCGATTTGAGTCTTTTTCATCTTGTGTCAAAATCTTGTCATAATTATCAATCTTCAATCCATCTTCAAAATGGCTAAGTGTTGTGAACTCGTGTCCGCTATCTTTTGGGCATCTACCCATACATCCAGGGAACAATATCTACCATTTATGTCCAATCTAAGCTTCAATCAATCAAACCTTGACAAGGTTGTGTCATTTGATCTTCTTGAGTCAGATCTTTCTTCAGTTGTCTTCATCGTATTCTTTTGCTTCACCCAAGGTTAATGGTGGAAACTAGAGCTTCCTCTCACAAGAAATCAGGGGAAACATCTCATACCTTACCTTTGACTCATATCTAGGGTCCAAATCTTGAACAACTATACAATTCTAGTCTTTACGAAGACAACGGTCTTGGCAACTTTCGATTAAAAACTGGTTACATTCCTCCACCATCAACTCACGAAGGTAATCAACAAAATCCTCCTCAATCTATCCCAGGGAGTCCTAAAACTCCTACCATGTCTCAAGTAGGGACAAACCATGGCTCTCAAAGAGCTCAATCTCAACATGGTGCAGATCAGGAACCCACACCTGAAGAAATTGCTTGGTATCAAAATGACGATGACTTCAAAAGAATGATGAAGCATTTCTTGAAAGAAGATAGAGAAACATACTTTTTACAATTAGCTCATCAAGGAGCTAAACTTCCTCCCAATTTTAATGTGGAAGATATCATTACACATGAGGAAGAAACTCCTATTTCAGCTATGATGAAACAAATGCACGCCATGCAAGTAAAACTTAACAAAATGGAAAAAGAAAAAGAACCTAAGGAGTTCTCCATGGAGGCCCTATGTCCTTTTCCATTCGATAAAGACTTGTATATGCCACCATTCCCTAAAAGGGTGGAAATGCTGAAATATGATAAGTATGATGGAAACTCTGATCCTCAAGATCATGTCAGAGAATTATGTACTCGATCTATGGAGTTCATACACGAACCGACCTATCTGATGTGTCTTTTCCCTTGATCTCTAGGAGGGGTAGCCATTCATTGGTTCTCTAGGATGCCACCTACAATCAAAACCTTTGAGGAGTTGATCAAATTGTTCTATCAGTAATACTCCCACAACATCCAACATCCAGTCACCATGATTGATATCTGCAATCTCAAACAATATCCAGGAGAACCATTCCTGACATTTCTCAAAAGATGGAGAAAGAAATTCTCTTTATATGCTAGGCCTATTCCAGAAACTGAGAAGCTGGAAATCTTCATCAACAATCTTGTTCCAGAACTCAACTACCCTTTACAAATGCAAAATCATACATCTTTTGACAAGATGGTAGATAATGAAATCAAAATTGAAAAAGTACTTGTGAAAAAAGGAGACGTCACACTTCAAAAGGACAAGTATGAATCTAGTTCTAAGGATAAGAACAAAAATTGGAACAAGAATAAGGGCATCGTCACAGATGGCATTGTTGATAATCATGCCCCATCTAAGGCACCTACTTTCAATCTAACCATTGGTACTCAAACCATCAAAGCTTCAGAACAAAATGTGTCTAAATCATCTCAAAAGAAGCCAGAATACAAATCTTGGTCCGCTGATAATAAACGAAAGTTCACTCCTCTTGGAGAATCTTTGGAATCAGCTATGAGAACTTTGTTGGCTAATAACATCATCTCTTTTCCTGAGATTCGACAATCTTATCCTAATCCTAAGCCGAAATGGTGGAAAGAGAATGAATTATATGATTTCCATTAGGGTAAAGGTCACAAAACTAATAACTACTTGCACTTGAAGCATACCATTCAAGACAAGATTGATAATGGAGAAATCATGATTAATAATCCTAAAAGTAATAATGATCACACAACATTCACCAAACCATTTCCAAAGCATAGCCAAGGAGATTCATCTTCTCAACCTAATGTGGGTGCTAAGGTCAATTATGCCTATCCTGGAAATAATATTGTTATCAATATGGTTGAACCAAGCCTATCTGAGTGTTGCAATGTCATCACAATTATAAGAAGAGATAGAGAAAATCAATCAGCTGACGCAGTTACTTGATCACAAGCTCAGGCACACCTACAAGGACAAATCCTAGATTAATCAAATGTCCCTAAGGTTCCTTTCAATCTGTCTTCCACTTCTAAATAGAGGGCAACATCTAAATCTTCAAATCCTAAGGACACGAGGCCTACTTCGTACAGTATCGTTCAACAACTCCAACATACTAATGCTAAAATCTCCATGTTTGAGTTGCTTCGAATATCTCTAGCTCATAGAGCCATTCTAGACAAAGCTTTGTTCGGATCCAATGTTCCTGATAACCTTGATTTAGATAGATTCCAGGCTATGGTTGGTCATCTTACGTCTCCATAGTATATCTCCTTTTCAGAGGATGATGATAACTCCTTGAGTCATCCGCATAACCAGCCCTTGCATATTGAAGTCTTGATCCAAAACCATTATGTCAAATGTGTGTTGATAGATGGGGGCACGGGTCTGAATATTTGTTCTTACAACTTGATCACACAACTAGGATTTTCAGAAATAGCCATTGATCCTAGAAAGAAAATAACTATCAAAGCATATGATGAAGAAGAAAGATCCTCCAAGGGAACGATTGTCTTGCCTATCAGAATAGGTCCTATCATCAGAGATACTATATGTTAAGTTCTGGATATCCCTTTGGCTTATAACATCCTTCTAGGGAGACCCTGGATACATGAGATGAGAGCTATTCCTTCTATAAACCATCAGTGCTTGAAATTTCCTTGTGATGGAGTAGAGGTAACCATTCTAGTTTACGTGTCAACAACTTGCAATGCATTGAAGGCAAATGTGGATAAACTTGTTCCTAATAACAGAGAATCTTCCACTAAGAAAATAGATGTAGCATCCACCTCTAAGATGGAAGACATTGCAAAAGAGGTCAATATCAAAGAAAATGGTATGGGAGAATATACTATAGAGCCAGTCTTGTCTTTGACATCTCTCCCTATCTCACCTAAGTCTTATGGGCAAGCTCAAAAATAGTTCAAACCAAAATCTAAGGAACCTCTTGAGGCATATAAAGGAAAATTTGTTGCAGAGAAAGTACCTAAGCAAGAATTTTAAGAAGATGAAGCTGTGCTTGCATGGCTTTGCAAGGATGAACCTGAATCCCAAGTTGTTCCACCTAGTGACTCTAAAGTATCGAAAGTTCCTTCTAAGTCATATGGCCCTGGGGATAAACTGATAGCTAAGATGGGATATAAAGGAAAAGGACCTCTAGGACTACAGGGTAAAGGTCTTTTGTCACCTCTTGAACATCGTGGTTGAGCTAACAAGAATACAACAGGTCTAGGATACACAAAGAAGCCTTTCTATCTTAGCAAGAACTCCCCACATGTTCTAGAACAAATTGAACCTTCCGTAGCAAATCAACTAAAGAAGGAAATAACTAAACAATCTGATAGTGATGATTCAGACACCACTGATGAGCTCATTCCTTATGAGCATTTTCCTAAAGAAATAAAAGACCTCCTTGATGCTGAAGATGATCCAATCAAAATAATTAATGTAGTAGAAACACAAGAACCTACTATAAATTAAGAGATAGTTGCACCACAAGAACCAGTTGATCTCAAAGGAAATCAAAAAGAGGAAGGTGGTACTTATTCTGAGACAGATTCCCATGAGTATGAATTCAAATCAGAATATGAGGGTAACCCTTCTTGGGGTATTCATCCTGACTTTACTCATGTTCTTAGATTTCCTAGAGGCATAGATGAAGAATATAATGACTATGAATGGGGAGCCATTCCAGAAGAAGATGAGCTTATTACAGAGAAACATGTTGATGTTATTCACCAATATGCACCTAAACCCAACGTAAGTCTAGAGCGAAATGATGAACTTATTGAGTTTGATCCACCGATGGCTGAAGTGGACTATCACAATGACATTGAGCCTATTCACGAATTGAATGTCTTAAGTTGTAATATCACCTTTGAACTCGAGCGTCGGGTCAGGACCGATGATGAAAAATCCATATCCGTAAACACTCTTTCCCAATCTTTCACCACTTTGACTATCCAACATCCTGAACTTCTTGATCAAACCTCCACAAATCTAATCCATGGTATTTATACCTTCCCGAATGACTATGCCCTTGCTTGCTACCTCAATACAGTTGAGCCTATGAGGACTTCCATCAATGAACCAAGCGTTAGCATGACAAAGTCGAACATCAAGTATCTTAGTTAGAAAAATAAGAATAAGAATAAAAAGAAAAGGAATTCTGAGTGTGAAAACCACTTTGTGGCAGTCTTAGAACCTACAAAAGTAAAAATAAAAGATGTATCCAAAGGTGAAAACCTCTTTGAGGTGCCTAAGGATGAGATATTTGATGTCCTTTCGAGTCATTTACAGGACAGATCTCTAGTTCTAATTGAGCCCACTCAATCTATCAATTTGGGAACAGTAGAAGAACCATAGTTGATCCATGTAGCACAATCTTTATCATAAGACAAAAAGCAAAAAATTACAACATTCCTAATAGAGAAGAAGATCAACTTTGCATGGAAATACTCAGATATGCCAGGGTTGGATCTTGATCTTATAATGCACCATTTATCTATAGCTCCTGGAGTAAAACCAGTTAAACAAAAATTAAGAAAGATGCATCCTCATGTTGCACTCTTGGTAAATGCTTAATTAGAGAAGCTCCTAAAAGCTGGATTCATCCGAGTTATTGATTATGTAGAATGGATCTCTAATATTGTACCTATTTCAAAACCTAATAAATCAATCAGAGTGTGTACAGACTTTAGAGATGTAAATAGAGCATGCCCTAAGGATGATTTTCCACTACCTAACATTGATATGATAGTGGACATGACTGCGGGCTTTGAGATGTATTCTTTAATGGATGGTTTTTTTGGATATAATCAAATAAAAATTGCTCCAGAGGATCAAGAGAAAACTACTTTCACATGTGCATGGGGCACCTTCTATTGGAATGTCATGCCATTTGGGCTTAAGAATGGCGGTGCTACATATCAGAGAGCTATGACTTCTATTTTTCATGACATGATGCATAGGACTATGGAGGATTATGTTGATGATACTTTAGCAAAATCTATGATTAGAGATGAACATCTAAATGACTTAAGCAATATACTAGATAGAATGGAAAAATTTAGTCTCAGACTAAATCCTAAGAAGTGTGCTTTTGGTGTCACTTTTGGAAAGCTCTTAGGATACATAATCTCAAAGAAAGGCATTGAAGTTGATCCAGCAAAAGTAAAGGCTATAATGGAGATGCAACCCCCAAAGAATATTAGTCAGATGAGAACATTGCAAGGGAGAGTTCAATCTATCAGACGCTTCATATCTCAACTAGCAGACATATCACAACCTTTTACAAAAACATTACATAAAGGTGTGACATTCACGTGGAATGAAGAATGTGAGAACAACTTTAACCATATCAAGAAGTATCTATCAAATCCTCCTATCTTGATGCCCCCCATTCTAGGGAAGCCTTTGATCTTATATGTCTCCGCTATAGATACATCACTGGGGGCATTGCTTGCACAACATGATGAGAACAAAAAGGAAAGAGCTATATACTATATCAGTAGGACATTGGTAGCACATGAAAATAATTATTTTATGATTGAGAAGGCTTGTCTAGCTGTGATCTTTGCATCACATAAATTGAGACATTATATGTTGGTGCATACCACACATTTGGTAGCTAAGATTGATCCACTAAAGTACCTACCAAGCAAAGCTGCCCTCACGGGTAGATTAGCCAAATGGGTCATGCTCTTAAGTGAATTTGACATTGAATATGCTAAAAGAAAAGCTATAAAAGGATAGGTTATTGCTGATCAATTAGCAGATGCACCTATGATTGATGATACACCAATGCAAATGGAATTTCCAGATTCCTCTATCATGACTCTTTCTTCTAGAGAATGGAAGTTATTCTTTGATGGCTCCTATACACAGAATGGATCCAGAGCAGGCATATTATTTATAACTCCTCAACGATACTCCATACCTAAAGCATTCAGATTAAAGTTCCCTTGCACAAACAATATTGTAGAATATGAAGCCCTTCTTAATGGCATGAAACTAGCAATTGAGTGGAGAGTGACAGAGGTACATATTAATGGAGACTCTCAACTTGTTATCCATCAAGTCAATGATGTGTACTAGACTAAAGATGAAAAGCTTATTCGATACAAAAGAATGGTAGATGTTCTAAAGAAGTATTTTATATCTATCACATTTGAGCAAATACCTAGAACAGAGAACAAGGTTGACAATGCAATGGCTCTACTCTATTACAGCAGCTTGAACATGAGCTACACTACGAGTTCCTGGTGGAAGCACTATCTTATCTTGCATATGACTCCCCTAAAACCCACATGATTTGCACTGTTGTAGGTCATGATTCATCCAGATATAAAAACCTATTCTCCTATCTCAAAGACCAAATCATTCCCGATACCTCCAACTACCATGAAAAGAGATACCTTATTTGTAATGCCTCCCGATATGTCATCATTGGTCATGATCTTTACAAATGAGGTCTAGATGGTATGCTCCTTAGATGTTTAGAATGGGAAGAGTCTCAACGTGCGTTAGAGGAAGTCCATGAGGGTATATGTGGGTCACACTTGAATGATTTAACACTAGCTTGAAAACTTATTAGGGCTAGGTACTATTGGCCAAAAATGGAGAAAGAGTCTATCAAGTTTGCTAAGAACTGTCATAAGTGCCAAGTGCATGGAAACTTAATTCATGCTCCAGGGAGAGATCTAATTCCCTTTACTACACAATGGCCTTTTCACCAATGGGCATTTGATCTTATAGGATCTATACATCCTCATTCTTCTAATGGACATACCCATATAATCACAGCTACAAATTATTTTACAAAATGGGTAGAAGCAGTCCCTTTGACACAAGCAACTAGAAAACAAATATCTATGTTCATCTTGAACTATATCATATGTAGATATGGGATACCTCATTCCATAATCATAGATAATGGTGGACAATTCAAGAACAAAGATCTAGATGATTTATGTGCTAAATTCAAGATTACACAACATTGGTCATCTATCTACTATCCTCAAGGGAATGGACAAGCCAAGGCTTCTAACAAGAATCTGTTGAAAATCTTGCACCGTACAGTTAATAAAATAGGAAGAGACTGGCATCTCATGATCAATCCATCTCTTTGGGCCTACAAAACAAGTATCAGAACACCCACTGGGGCTACACCTTTCGCTTTAGTTTATGGGTCTGAAGCGGTACTTCCTATTGAGGTTGAAATCCCATCACTAAGAATCAGAATGCATGGTCTAGTAACTGATGATGACTATAGAGTGTCTAGGTTGCAAGAACTTGAACTACTAGATGAGAATAGACAAGCAACGTATGATCATCTCAGAGTATATCAAAAGAGAATGCCTAGAGGTTACAACATGAAAGTCAAACACAAAGAATTTCAGGTTGGCGATATAGTCTTGAGAGAGAATCCTAAAAATCAATCACATCGAGAACACAAGGGGAAGTTTGAACCCAACTGGCTGGGTCCCTTTGTTATCACTGCTACTTTTGGCTCTGGTGCCTATCAACTCTCAATGACTGAAGGAGAACAACTCCAAGAACCAATCAACATTCTCCATCTGAAGAAATTCTATGCCTAAGGCATTCAGTCTATGGTAAAATGTCCTAAAAAAATCTTAAAAATTGGAAAAAGTCCTGAAAAAATGAACATCTTGGTGAAAACCTAGCAATAGGCACCTTGATGATTCACAAAAAAAGTAAAAAATATCAAAAGTACAAAAAAATTTGAAAAAATATCAAAAATACAAAAAAAATGAGAAAAAGAAAAAGTACCTTGGTGAAAACCCGAAAACAGGCGCCTTGGTAGCAAAAATATAATCTCTGCCAAGATGGTGAAAACCCGGCAAACAAGTGCCACTTGTTTCAAAATGCTCCATCTATTAGCGCAATCTTAGTCTTTCCCAGCTTTCAGTCTTGCTTTAGTTTGTACATATCTATTGGTTTGTTCCTGCATTCCTATTTTCAATAAGTCAGTCTGTACACCAATCAACTCAAGCATCTATATCCTATCAATGTTCAAACTTGGGGGCAATCAAAGTCATATCCTATGGCCTCCAATGTATCTTAGACGTATCATATCTAGTCAGAGTCCTTTGAAGCTTCATTCGAGCTAGTTAGTCTATCTTGTCTCCAGAAAGGATTTTTCATCTACAACAACATAATCAAACATCAAAACTGAACACAATCTATGCTTTTACATGCTTTTATCTCCTTGTATGCTTACTGATTCACATTGAGATTTTTTGCATATTTTGTTCCCACGAGCTCTTCGATGATGTCCTTTACAAGATTTAGAGAGTGATGACTGGGGGCATAATCTTTTCTTTGTCTTTTGCTTGTATGTGAAATCTAACAACTTTGGAAATTCTGGATTGAAATGGTGTCTGACTGTAAGTGCCTCTATCTCAAATTGGATGGCCATGCATACCTTGACCATTGATACCCAGAAAATTCAAGGAAGTTTGATCTAACTATTGTCTTTTTTGAGTGAGTTCTTTCTCCTATTGTGAAATGCAATCTTACCTAAGGATGTGAATGATAAAGGGTCACTACGGGTAATTCACATTGGATTTAGAATAATCTCTTGACTGCTTGATGTGTTTGTAATGCAAGGCGTATTCTGGTCATCATGACGTCTATATTTTGATGCTTATACAAATTGCTATATCAAAATGGACATGATATTCAGGTCATCCTAGCATTTATGCCTTGGCGCTTATATCTAATTTGACATTCCTAAAATAAAATCAATATTTATATGTCCATGGTTGCCTAACCAGTGGGTGTTGTATTGATTCTGGTGCATACAAATTGATATTCATATGTCTATGGTTTCATAAATAGTGGGCATTGTATTGATTTATCTGATTACCTAAAAAGTTCAATGATGATAACAAATCGACACATGATCAGTGACTAGGTCCTAGGTCTTAGGTTTGCATTTCATTTTGCATATCTCTTTGCATGTTTGCATGGTCCCACAGATTGCTTGAACACTTAAACAATTTTTTTTTTTCAATCACATCTTCGAATATAAAAAGAGTTGAATCCTACAAGAAGGTCCATCCAACGAAATAGCAAGTACAATCCATTTTCAAGATCAAAATCAAAATCTAAGATCGTTTATATTATTCATTACTTGCATAATCAACCTTCAATCATCAAAGAAATCCATAATTCAACTTAACTGATTATCTTACATCAAACTATCAAAATTTCAACTTGGTTAACCATGGTCAACTCATGGTCAAACCTAGTTAAACTTGGTCTCCAGGACCTCTAAATGATGCAGCATTCCTGGATGTGTATAACCACTTCTCAAATCAATTAACATGCTTCTAAACTATAAACGCTGACTTTTCTTGTCAGATTTCAATTTTAATCCCGAAGGGGGCATGGTATTGCACATCATTCAAAGTCTATGATCTAAATTTAAAATCATGTCTTTCCTTAGTAATCAAGACAACAACCACGTCTAGTTGGTGATTCATCAAAAATACCTCATCGCTTGGGGCAAATCAATCATCGCTTGGGGCATATTAGATTCATCGAGATCCATATCAATCTGGTATTCTCTTAATCTTGTAAATTGTATCAGTTTTTTATAACCATCAGTTCATTAGTGTTATTTCCTTGGTTCTTTGTAACTGAAGGGTTCAGATGTGATACCAATGTGATTCTTATCGATAATCGGGTCTGGAATCGGTCACTCACTTCTTCGCAATCATAAGGTTCAGAATCAGGCATTTTTGACACTTCTTCGCAATCATTAGTTCATTGCTATTATAGTTAACATTATCTTTGGTCATTCAGGACCTATTATCTTCATATCAATTTCAATCAATTTCTGCTTCACATCAATTTCAATTTCAAACATCAGTTTCAACATCATACACAGACTATCTTTGAACCACTACACTTCGCACATCAATTCAAAGAGGGGCAAAATGTAATACCCCAAAAATGGGTTATAGGTTCATTAATCTCCTATATCGACACATCGAACGAAATCGACATCAAAGTCCTAACCTAAGGCACATCTGAACATTATCGAAATCCTAATTGATTTTATCATAAATTATGCATCGGGGAATATTCCTTACTCCTATTTATCCTAAAGTTTGATTAATTGAATGTTTTGAATATTTAATTAATTAGATTTAATACTGCCACTTAATTATTTAATTAGATTTAATTATATTTATTCCTAAATGGTATTATTTCATTTTGACAATAAAGCAAAAATCCTATGACTAATTGATTAAATTCTTATTTAATTAATTAATGTCAATTGTCAAATTTAATAATATAGTTTTTGAATAAAAGTTTGATTTAATAATTGATTAACCCATTTAAATCAATTGTTATATTTTTAAAATCAGTTAAGTTGAGGATAAATCACTTTATTTATTTAATTAATTCATAATTAATTATGCACATCCAAAAAATAGTTGAACTTTAAATCAGAAAATCAATTCAAGTTGTTTTAAAAATAAACTCAACTCTCTTTTGAGTTGAAAGCTGATCTCAACTTCTAATTTAAATCAAAAAGTTGATTTGCATGATTTTGTGAGTTAATCTATCTCTAAACTCTTGATAACTCAAAAATCAACTTGAGTTTATCAAGAGTGATTTATGGCTTTTTCCATGCACCTCCAAAGTCCTGGATTTCTATAAATTAAGGCCTCAGCTCTTCATTTTGGATCCATCCACGAATTGCATCCTCACGCTGGTGAATTGGTGATCGAAGAATCCATCTTCGTGAATCCAAGCTGTTGTGAGATTTTCATTGTTTTTTTGAGCATTCATATCATTTAGCATATCATTGTTAGATTAATTGCATGTCATATCAGTTTCTCATATAGAATAGATTCATATCAGTTTATTTCATCTTATTGCATAGAAAATCCAAAAATATAGATTAATTTGTATTCATCTCATATCTAGATTCCGCATTCAAATCCTTCATTTAGGTGTTGTCAAGGTCATTGATCTCGGTCCAATCTGAGAATAACATACTCGCACCTACTAGAAGGCAGTAAATCACCTGGTTAGATTAGTTTCCATTTCACTGCACAATTTTGATTTTAGCTAACCTCTAATGTTTTACTGAAGTGTTGTGTCTATAGCTAGGTACAAAATTCACACACACACAAGAAAAGTAGAAATCAAGGCTTAGAGCATTTGTTTTCTACCATGAGATTCCTGGACTACCTCCAAAAAATCCAATTTAATAACATCCCAAAATTCTTGAAAATTTTCTATTGGAAACCCATCCAAACCAAGATATTTTCCTTTATGCATCCCAAAAACAACCTCTTCTAATTTAGATGAAGAGATTATATGGGTGATAGATCTATTCATCTCATTGGTGACTAAAGAGAGAATACATGCAATAATCATATTCTCCTCATCTTTAGCAGGAGGAAAATTTTCAGTAAAGAGAGCATAATAGTATCGTGTAGCCTTATGAGACAATGCCAATTTCTTTCGAGTTAATCAAAGAGGAAATATAACTCCTATTCTGATGAGTGTGCACATAATTATGAAATAAAACCTTATTCCTATCACCTTCTTGAATCTAATTAACCTGAGCCTTTTTCTTTTGAAAAATCTCCTCACAAAGTTTCCATTCCTCCAACTCCCTTGCAACCTTGGACTTGGCTTCTCCTAAATCCTTTGAGAAACCATAATCCCAAATTTGGGAAGTGATAACATTAAAAAACACTTAAATATTTCTCTTTATAGAAAGAAGGTTATCATAGGATAATATATTCCATATTTTAAGCAAAAATATCACAAGCTATAATTTCTTAATAAAGGAATACATATTAGTACCATAGGTAGAGTCACCATCTCTCCACCATCGGACCATTAATTCATGAAGGGAAGAATCACGAAGCCACGTGAGTTAAAAAATAAAAGGAGAATTCTTAGGAGCTCTAAAAGAATATGCTAAAATTTAATTGGCCAATTATCAAAACCCCTATAATCAAAAGGTGTAACCAAACTACCACCCACCTAATAGAAGGATACCAGGAATATATCCAAATGTTTATAAGTAGCTTTCTCTCCACACCATCTATTAGTCTAGGTATAGACCCCATTATAAAGTTTGATATCAATTGAATCAAGGAGGAAAGAGATCAAAAGAAGAACCCAACCTAGATAGTCCCCCTTTTCTCCTCCAAACTTAACACTAAAATAAAATCGCTGGCCAAAACCCAATGGAGATATAAAGCACATAAACTAACATATCTTATATGAAACCAAAGTAGATTTTTCCCAAGAATATCAATTAAATCATGCATATTAGTAACCAAAATAATCTCCCTAGATTCCAAACTAGAGGCTACCACAAAAATAATGGAATGACTAGATATCCACTAAAGTGGAAAAATCTTTTGTGTCCCATAAAAGAGTTATCCCTTTAGATTAACCCAAGAAACCTATTGTGGCTCCACAAAACACACCCCATTTTGGCCACTTAGTCCTTTTTTTTCTTTTGTCTTTCTTAGTCCTTAGGTTTTCTTATTTGGTCCCCTCGTTTTAGGTTTTTTTGGGCAAACCCTTGTAAAAAGTGTTCTTTAATTCTTTTTTGGACTTTCGGCCTTTCAATGTTCCTTGGAGCTCCAAAGTTATGAACATCCGAACTCATGTGGCTAAAGTGAAAGTCTTTTTCATACTTTTGGCCTTTCGATGTTCCCTAGAGATTAGAAGGTCTGAAAGTTCAAACCCATGCAGCTAAGGAAAAAGTCCTTTCAAACTTTCAACCTCTAAAAGACCAATGATGTATGGCTCACTAGGCTTAGCACTTTTGGAGTCTGAAAGTGTGAAACCCAATGATGATGTCATTAGGCCTGACAGTTATAAAAGCACTAAGGGTTAATTTTTTACTTCATTTAATGACTATATTTTTTAGCTCCAATTTTGTTTTTGTGCCTTCGTCTAGCGAGTTCTCTGAGCCTGTGATTGATCATTTTTTGCTTTTCATCCATCTTGTTGGTCAAGATTCCATGATGAGCTCATCACAAATTTCTTTTCAACCCCTTTTTTGCAGGTAGGGTTTCACTTTTAGTTTTTTTTTCTATTTTTTTCTATCTTGTTTTGAGGTTTCTAAGGTTTTTCTAGGGTTTGGTTTTAGTGGCTTAATGTTTAGGCTTCATTGTTTAATAGGGTTTTGCTCAATTTAAAGCACTTCTAGGGTTAGTTTAGGGTTTTCCTTAGCATTTTTGTCAGTAATCACAAACACAAAATTTTGGCCACCAAAACCCTGAGAATGTCATCATTTGGAACTTTGCAAATTGCTCTTCAATCATCCATCCTTTTGGCCTCTGATAATATTGAGCACCATCAAAACACCTACAAAATGTTCAAACTACCAAGTTACTTTTGGATATTCGACCTTTTGGCATCTAAAGGACCCTTCATACCCTGAAACCCTAGACACCAAAGACAAGGCCATAAAATTATTCTTGCACTTTCAACCTTTCAACCTCTAATAACTTTTTCACACTTTGAATCATCAAAACTCCATTTTCTGCTTTCCATTAACTTTTTCACCTTTTCACACTTGTGCACATCAATATTTCCACACCTTTTTTTGATCTCTACAACTCTGAAATCCCACATTCATAAAGCATTCATTTTTTCAGCCTTTCAAACTTTCAGAGGCCAGTGCTATCCTCGGTGTCTACACCTCTGAGACACCAAAAAATAGAGTTTAACTTGTTCTAGCTAGTTTCAAGTTTCTAGATTTGATTCTCTGGATTCATAGAGACTTGTTTTCTTAGTTTTTAGTTATTTTCATTATATTTTTGTTGATACTTGCATGTTTGCTTGTAGAATTCTATAAAAGACAGTTGTACTAGCCATGAAGTTCTTGTTCAAAGGATACCATGCTCCTTCTAAGGTTGGGAACCTTCACAATGAGATTACAGATACATACATAGGGAATGTGGATTGGAATGATTTTCTCACCAGGTGTGCCAACCCTAATGGAAGATCGGTTGATTGTAATTCTCTTGTGTTTTCAAGTCTGGTCAATGCTACAACACATCCAGTATCAGTCTTATCTTTAGATTTTATTGTGATCCTCACACAACACTATGTTCTTGATGAGAGGGTAGTGAAGAATAAAATAGGAGACATTGTCCTTGACATCTTGCCAAACAACATTAAGGATGTCTTTCACTTGCCTAAGGGGTAGACAAATTCTACACATTCTCCATCGACAAGGGTTTGCAATGGTTTAACAATAACACTCAACTCGCTTATGAAATTACAAACAAGGTGTATCTAATGCAACCCCTACCCAAGAACAAGCTAGAATGAATATACATGAGAAGGGGATATTTGAAGGATGATATCTAGGCCATAGTTACCATATTGAGAATATTATATGGACTTCCTCAATCTATCTAACTTGAACCCTGGATGATTTTGTTGATTGAAAGGATCGAGGGGAGAAGGGCTAGATTTGATTGGGCCACCATTCTTAGTGATAACTTAGATGAGCAGTTGATTGCAATAAAGAGAAATACCCAGTTCTACATGACTTCCTACATTGTCTATCTACTTGTTTCCAGGGGAGAATACCCCAGGTTAGTGAAAAGGGGAGATTTGGGT
This sequence comes from Chamaecyparis obtusa, assembly GCA_027943335.1. Lineage (NCBI taxonomy): Eukaryota > Viridiplantae > Streptophyta > Pinopsida > Cupressales > Cupressaceae > Chamaecyparis > Chamaecyparis obtusa. Next base: position 494,871 of record BSBK01000317.1, on the reverse strand, counting down.
CAACCTAATGCATGGTCACTCATTGTATATCCACAAATGGTTAGGAAATAGAAATTGGATGAAAATAGCATGAAATACAATATTGTTAATGATGCTTTTTTCTTTGCAATCATCCATTCAATTAAGGGTGATTATGCAAAGAGACTCTCATAGGAGACTGTTGCTAAAGTTTAAGAAATAGGTGCCTATTATATTCGGTATAAAATTTTCATGTATATCAAAGAGGTAGGGTGTACTCTTACACCAAATAAGCTTCTTAGGTACCCCTTAGACAAAATAACTCTTTTGGAGATGGATAGACAACTTTCTGACACCTATGAATATATTAAGTACAAGAATAAATACTATTAGGACTTCCCCATTTCCATCGGCCCTCACTCTCTACAAGACATGAAAGTGTGCAAGTCTCTGGCCTTTGAATGGGATGAGTGTACCTTGCAACCATTTAATTTGATCAAAACTAGGTTTGATCCCATAGGCACTTATAGTCATATCATGGGAAGGCATTATGTTCATGAGCCTTACGTTGAAGATAATTGGATAAACTATACAAACGACTGTGAGGTCAGGACCTAGGACCATTGCATAATGTCTCTTGAACTTGTACAAGATGCCCTACTCCTCTACATTCCACCCAAAATATGGGATATGGATATGGAATATGTTTTGGATACACTATATAATAGAGATAAGATATATACAATGACCATTTTGAATGCAGATATAGATAAGGAAGTAAATGATGATATCAATTTCAAGGCCAGACATGTAATAAAGACTACCAAGGATTGGATTAGAAGGTCATTCAAAATGGATGCTATACCTATGAAGCCACAACTTGATCCATCATATAAAGGAGAAAAGGGAAGGGAGAGAAAGAAATGATGCCCAAGTTTAAAGGGGCGGCTCCTCAAAAGCCAAAAATTGTTTACAAACATGATCAACCAATAGTATATGGCTCAAACCCAAAGGAAAAACTAGCTAGAACAAGAATGAAAAGGAGTATTACTCCACCTATTTCTTAATTAGTTGACCAATGATAAGCATATACCTCAAGAAGGTCCCCAACAATAAAAATTATAGGACTAGAACCACCCAAGTAGAAAAGGTGAAGGTATATAAGAGAAAGAGATCTTCTACATCCCCTTAGTTGGAAACTGCACAAGAGGAGGAAGAAAAGAAGATCATGTGCCCTTGGAAAGGAGAACATGGTTAGGAACAACAACCACTAAAAGAAGAGTCCAAGAAGAGAACATTCTTATTAATGTAGGCATAGGTTCACAAGATGAGCAAATAGATCCCTGAGATTCCTTTGGTCCCGATGAATTTTATGTTTTTGATTTCAAAGGCATCCCTATATTCAAGGATCAAATGGCAGAACAACCTGTACAAACTTTAGAAATAAATATTGAAGAATAGGTGTTATTCACTTTTACTCCTCTGTCCCAATTCACTGCCCCTAGTGTTGAACAAACAATGGAAGAACCAACTATTGAAAAATAGCTAGATACACAAATGCCTCCACTAATAGGAAAGTCAATAGATGTAGAGAGGGAGGTAGAAGAAGAAGCTACTCAAGATCTCTTGGATATACATATGTTAGAATTAGAATAAGGGAAGTTACCACAAGAAGCACCATTTGTCAAGGAGATTGAAGTTGAAGTGACAAAAGAACAACATGAAACTTCCTACACCAACACCTCTGCCAACTTCACATCCTACACCTCCACCTTCAGTTTGAATTCCTACTCCTTTTCCTTATGTTCTCATATCTTCTTCAATTCCAACCACTCAAGTCCTTTCACTACCAAGGTCTGAACCATCCTCACACAAAAGGGTGAGATAGGCAACAATTTTATGGATGAAGATATTAAAAATCTCATCTAAAGATGTAGAATCCCAACAAACTCTTGAGGAATCAGAAAGAAAAGAGAGTACTCCTCATGAGGATGTACTAGAAGAACCAAATCCCACTATTGAGGAACAACCTAAGGAAGCAAAAGAGGGATAGCCAGAGGACAAAGAAATAAGAGAAGCTCTAGAGAAAGAAGAAGAAGGGGAAGAGGTAGAAGCTTGAGTAGAAAGAGAAATGACTTCTATTTTGAAAATTGCCCTATATGAGCCAGTCACTACATTCACTAAGCCCACATGATTCACCAAGGAGATACAGTTGAGGAGAAGGGTATACATTGAGGAAGAAGACACTTACATGGCTGTCTTAGGTCAGACTTTCTATGGAGGATAATATAGCACCCTCACAAGAATAATTTCTTATGTCACTCAGGATCATAAAGGTCGATGGAAAGCACAAGTTACAATACCAACTATTAATGCTAGTATTGTAGAGATAACTCTCAAAGAATATACTTTTGATGAATTTGATTTAGGTGAACCTACAAGGGAAGAGAGTAAAACTTTGGCTACACTTGGATTAAAACATGTATTAGGATTTATGGATAAGGATGAAGAGAAAATGAAGGCATTAACAGAGAAAAATGAAGCATTGATGAAATTCATTGTAAAGATAGTAGGTCCCATTAACCTAGATAACCTGAAAGCCTCATTACAGGATACCCTAGAGAAGAGAACTGCACTAGAATTACCAATAGATATACCACATTCTTTCATTCATGCATGTTCATATTGGAAGGCCAATTTTGAAGAGTTTGGAAAGGCCACTATCCAAGCAATTTTGAGGTCGTTTAGAGTCATTCTTAAGGAGGTCACCAAATTGGTGGACATGATAGGTGACAAGGAAGGGTAGGAAGTGTAGATTGATAAGTGACAAAGGATTTTTAGGGACCTAAAAATAATAAAGAAACAATGCTTCCAGGTTTTGGTTAAAGTATATGAAGGATCAAAACTTGACAACTTCGAGACCTAGATCAAAGACATAAGTCAAATAGTAAAAGTGTATCAGAAATGTCTAAATAAAGTGAGTGAGATACAAGGAGTAATGACATGGGTCGAAGAAATACAAAAATTATTTGAAGGCATTGACCTTGAATTGTATGAAGATGAAGATAATCACATAATGTACCCAATTAAGAGTATTGTACAATAGTTCATGGGAATTTCGGCTGGCATAAATAAGAAGGAAGACCTCCAACAACTTTTATGTTTTAAGGAGGATATGCAAAGAATGATGGGTCATGAAGAAGAGATTAAATCTTTTGCTATGGAATTGGTCACCTTTAGAGAGAAGCAACAACAATACCTTAGTGTCATTCAAGTTGCGGACTTCAAAGAAGTGCATGAGATAGTGGAAAGACTCTGGAAGCTGCACCCATAGATCCTTCCAAAAGACTAAGTGTTCAGTTTTTTACTTAGTCAAATTTTGCAACAAGGAAATTTTTGACACTTAGCTATTTTTTCAGCCTTTTGGACTCTGAAAGTCCGAAATTCTAGGAGTGTGAAAGTCCAAAATTCTAGGATTCATAATGATTTACACTTAGTCTTTTTTCAGCTTGTCTTTTTTTGGGGTTAGGGCTAGGGTCTGAAATTCCTTGGTCATTTTGATATGGAATAATTTGCATGAAGAACTTGTTTTCAGTCATATTGCATGCATGTTGGGGGTTATTTTTTATAGCCTTGGGGATATCAGTCAATTGAATTCACGAAGAGGAGCCATGATAAAGATTCTAAGGAAGAACTCTAATTTTTTAAGAAGACCCCAGTTCGACAAACGGTGGAACTCCAATATTATCTCTTATTTTTTGGGAATATTTGGCATTGATTTATCTTGTAAATGAAATGAAAATGGATTAGAGTCCATGCAAACATGTTGAGGGATAGTTTAGAAGTAGTTTTTATTTAGTGGGCTTTAGTTTAAATGTTATTTTTGTTTTATGCATAGTTGAAACCCTAGCTATAGATTTCTTGTTTTTATAGGTGAAGAACTATAAATTACATCAGAACAATGTAATTTGGGTGGATATTTTTCTGCAATAAAGTTTAATGCATTTGGTGCTTCAGTCGAGGTGTGAGAATTCTACCATCTTTGAGAAATTTATGAGTTTGTGCTTGCTAATTCATCCATTTAAGAGAGACATTTGTTTTATTGTGTATTATGTATGTGGTATTCATTAGCTTGGAATTTATCATTGCTACATCATCTCATTGTGACAAACTATTGGGAATTACTTCTTTTGTGCATAAGGCTAAATTTATCTCGTGTGTGCATGCATTCGTGGTGGCTTCATGATTTGATTAATTTTGAGAAATATTGCATCTTTTATTTACATTACTTTTTTGATCACATATGTATCTTATGATTTGTGACTGATTCTTATTCATATTGTGTAGGTTTTCTTTAAAATTCTTTGGTGGCTTAATTCACAAGTTTGATAGATTAATGGTTTCTGTCCTTTAGGAATTTTCTTACAAGTTATTTGATCTCAATTTCTCGTTACCCTAACCTTTTGTTGTTTGTTTAGAAATCTAATTAATTGTAGATTTATATTAAATTTGCACAATAGGAATTGCATACATATCTAAATCCAATAAATACAAAAAAGATTATTTGTTGAAGATTGTTTTACAACCTCTACAAGAATCGAACCGGCAAAGGCCTCCTCATGAACAGTTTCACATTTATCTTCAATTGAGCTATCCATATAGTTGAGACCTAGCCTAAAAGAACCTTGGGAGTGATTTTAATCATTCTTTCAAGAGGGGAATTTGCATATCAAATTCCTAGCCGTTGTCTTGCATAAAAATGATGCTCATCAAAACCAATGCAATGACATTGACCAAAATGCCAAATACTTGAAGCACATTGTATAGTTATCTATCATTTATCTAGAGTAGTCTAAGGAAGATCTAAAGATAGTTTTAAAGTGATATATTGAGCAAAGATGAGAAAAATTAAAAAATCTATTTTTTAAAGTATTTTGCTATATTATAGTAATTTACATTTTCGGAGGCATTTAGAGAAAAATTTAAAGTCAAATTTATCATTAGTCCCTTAACTTGATTTGTTGAAGGTGTTGCATTAAGGGATTGAAATGACATCTTTCAAAGACATTTTTAACGATATAAGTTTTTTTGAATTTTGAGTACCAAGTAAAAAGTTATGCCCTTGCCAAGTTGGTATCACCAAGTGCCAAATAAACATGATTTCTAGCAAGTTTGTGATCTCCTCCTTTTCATCCTATGTTGTAATAGGACACATACTATTTTAGCATGTATTTCCTCAGGTGCCAAAAACTAATCTTCTGGAAAGTCCAGTAGTGTGCCACATGTTAGCACCACAAATCCTTAGCCCAAGTTTAAGGGGAGAAGCTCTAAAATCTCCCACCCATACAACATGTGTTCAAGATATGGTCACATTGATAAGTAAATTACACAAGGGTGCAAATTTATGACATTATATTCTACCCTCACTTTGGTGAGAATATCATAATATGAAATGTGAGATAAAGTAAAGAAAAATTACTTGACGTGTCTATGGGATTTTTTTCCACATAGGGATTTCCCTAACGAGAAATCCCTGAATTATTATTGAGCTACATCCAACATGCAAGCTATAGATGATCATGCTAGTTGATGAAGACAACTTATAGGAAAAGACTATCGATGGTACATTGGTATGGGTAGAAAGTTGTGTTATGCTAGATAACAATACAATAAGGTGATTTTTTAGAGTGCATTGACACAAGTAGAAAAATATAGATATGTGCATGATAGGGTGGATTTAGATGGTGTTTTTCATGATAGGATGACTTAAGACATGCACCGAAATAAGTAGAAAAAAATATATAATCATGTGATAGGGCAACATAGATCACACTAGTATGAGTAGTGAGTGTTAGATAGTTATACTATAGGGAAAGATAGATAAGGTAGTGGATTGGCCCCCATAGAGGCAGACAAATAGATAAAAAAAATTAATTAAAAAAAAAACTTGTGATGTAGATATTATTGTTTGAGGATATGATTAATGAAGAAGATTTGAAAATATGGATCATGATTGTTACTAAGGCTATAACATTGATTAAGGAAGAATATTTATTTCCAGAAGGCTGGAATGTGCATATATTGGTTGAGGAAGATTTTTTTTGGAAGGCTAAAATGTAGAAGAAAGAACATTTGAGGATCTTATTATAGAATGAATTGGAATGATGGAGTCTTGTGGCTCTAGAATTCATGAATTATTCTTATAAATATTGCACTATCATGTGTATAGGTCCCCTAACTAATTATGTAACAAAGATTGATTATACTATTTGGTTGACAATAAGGCTAGTTGTCAATATGGATTGAACAAGCTTGGAGAATGACTTGCATTGCTTCGTAAAGATTTTTCAAGGTACACGGTTTGGTGGAATTGGTAATATGGTTTGTATACATTTTAGTTTAGATATCTTGTGTTGGTTTTTGTGCAAGTGTAGATTTTCTATCACATGTGTTATTTCATTGTTTTTGTTGGTCTCTAGCCAACTCAACTATTTGTAATGACTTGATTTATGTTAGATATTAGTTAGGTGGAGTGATAAGTGGACTAAAATGATTTTACTATGGTGTGTTATTCTTTAGATGACATCTCATGCTTTGGATAATGTTTTTTGGGTCGAATGGTAACCTACTTTTAATGCTTTTTCATATGTTACTTTTGTGCCCAGTTTTGGAATTGGTTGTGATGCATGTGAATTAATTAAATTGCTTGGAGAAGATCTTTCAAGATGTATTTGGGTCCTCTCTACCTTCTGTAGCAGACTGGATTGAATGTTTTTATTTAAGGTAGTTGACTTTGTCCCTATAATGCTTTTTTTGTGAACAACCTTATTAATATGTTTGATGAGTAATTCATGGTATATTTTGATGTTAAGTGTGTAGTGTGAGGAAAACTGTGAAGTTTGCGTGAGGACTAGATCTAGTGAACAAGGTATGAATGAGATTTTTTTTGAAGGATCAGACTAAATACTATTAGAAAATTCAGTTATATCAATGAGTTTATATTTTTGTTCATTAATGATTAAGTGCAATCCTTGGTAGTGTGCCTAAATTGATAGGAATGAGCTCCATGACTTCTGGCCTAAAACTTTGTAATCAAGTTATCAAATATAGCGAGTACATTTATCATCATGTTTTTTTCCTATTTTTAGTTTTCCATGTAAATAAGGTGTTCTTATGTGATAATGTGCATATGGAATATTTATTGTATTTTGTGTTAAATATTAACTAAGTTGTTTCACATCTGGGATAATATTATTAAGTTTATTTTTGAAGTGTGTTGATTCACCCCCCCCTTAACACCAAATTGTGTTCAACAATTGGTATTAAAGCAAGGTTCCTCCATGTGAAGCTTAATTTCTTGAGGTTAATCCAGAATGGCTGGTGAACAAGGTGCTAAAGTGCCTAAGTTTGATGGAACAAACTATATCTTTTGGAAGGAAAGGATGGAGTCTCATTTTGACTCTGTACCTTATGGGGTTCTTGATAAAATTAGAAAGTGATATGATCCTACAATTGTAGGTACTCTTACCAATCCAAAAGAGATCAAGGCACATGAGAACAACATTGAGGCAAAGAATCTAATTATCAGTAGTTTGGGTGATTCAAAATTACTGAAGGTTATGGGTTGCAAATATTTAGTTGATGTATGGGAGAAGATTTATAGTATATATAAAAGTGTAAATAAGATCAAGTAGATCAAGATTTAAAATCTAAAGAACAAATATGAAATTATGAAGATATCCAAACATGAGAATATTGAAGGCTACCTACATCAGGTAAATGAAGTTGTAAACTCTATTAGAGACTCCACAAGTGTGCTTAAAGAAAATTAAGTGGTACTAAAGGTAATGAGGAAAATGTTAGACCTACAAAACTCCATTGATTATCATTCAACAAAGATGAGATATGGAAAAGTATTGTTACTCGTAAATGGATTAAGTATAGTCATTAGTATTCAGTTGTACAGTCGATAAACATAGGAAGATAGTTTAGCCAGTTATCAATACATAGTAGTCATCGAGCAAAGAGATTATTAAGCGTTAGTAAACACCAAGACCGAGAGACAACATTTATCGAGTAATCCAGAGTTCACATAAATTTTTGGAATGACACATAGTTCAAGGTGAATAACTTTTTACTGAGCAAGAAAATGGTTTACCGAGATCAAGGTGAATATTTATTGTGGATGTAATCATTTAATGAATGATGATTCCTATGTATTAATGATCTAGGTTAATCATATGAATTATTGATCTTAGGTCTTCTAAGATAATATTAAAAATTAATTAGGTAAAGGTTAGTTTGATATAAAATTTGTAAGGATGTCATTTTGACATGTATCTTTAAGAAGTAGCCACACTTAAGGACATCTGAAGTTCAGACAGGGTTTTGATAGAAAAATTTCTACAGAAGTATTCAATTTATCAGAATAGTTATAAGGCTACTGAGAAATTCAAAAGGATATACTCATCACATCAAGGTGATATCTTTATTGTATTTAAAGGATCTGATATGAGAAATTTGAGTTACATTTCATTTAGGTCATATATCACGGATACTCTCTAACAATTGTAACAGATTCAAAATTTCCTAACATAGTGGACCTAACCATTCTTAGTTAAATCTCTTAACTGAGTGCACACATGAATTGTGTTGTTAAAATCCTTTAATCAGGTAGATATAGCTAATCTTTTTGTTACTCCTAACAGGGTAAGATCACCAAACATGATCAATCTTTGTAAGCCTTAACCAACAAATTTATTTTTGTAGAAGTGAAGCTTTGTGGGTTCCATCCCCACCAGATTTTTTACCTTCTAACAAGGGTTTCTGCGATACCAAAATACATGTGTCATGTGTATTGAAGTTTCATGAATGTTTTATTGATTTAATTTCATGCATTTACATTTCAGTTATATTATTGAATGTATGGTGAATGCAATTTACACAGTCAGTTATTGAAGTTGATATTTACAATGATTAGTTTGAAAATTTTTAAGGGTATTGATTGACCCCTCCCCTCTCAGTACACACCTTTCCATAATTTCAACAATTGGTATCAGAGCTAGTTCTCTTGTTAATGAGGTTTAATCACTGAAGATAAAAGATCTAAGAATGGAAAGGTATAAGCTTGACAAGACTATTGAGAATCAGAGATTGTAGTTGCAGATCTACATTGAAAAATTCAAGGAAGGAAAATAAATATTGAGAGATTTACTGGTCAAGAGGAAGGATATGGAACTTTGGTGTAATGAGACTAATCATCATGAAGAAGAGATAGATGATCCATTTGAAGGATATGGATCTAGATCTAGGAGCATATCTGATGCATTTGAAGGAACCATATTAGATCTATCTGAAAAGAATCAACATCTTACTAAACAAGTGAAAGCACTATAGATCAGTTAGGAGACACAAATGGTTATAATGATTAATGTCATGAACAATGTAAGGTAGGTAGAACAAGAAAGGAATCTGACTATTGATGACAAAAGACAAATGACTAAAAAGTTGGAAGAAAAGGAATGTGATATAATGAGACTTATCGAGCATCATTTTGAAATCTCTAATCAAATGGTTGTCATGAGTTAGGAAGACAATTGAGTAAACAATGAACTTACTAGAAGATTGGAAGACATTGGTGAATTGAGAGAAGAAAATGAAAGATTAAAGAATGAAGTAAATATTCAACAACAACATAATGAGATGATTAATAAAGCTGAAGAAAGTACAAAAAGGATGGATGGGTTTCTAAGTAGTCAAAGAGGACTTGACAACACTACTGGTTTAGGCTATACCAAGCATGGAGAGTCATCAAGAAAAAATGAATATAAGAATGCATATGAAAATCCAAGGCCAAAGAATCTCTCATGCTATCATTGTAGAAAACCAGGCCACACATCAAATGTTTGCAGAAGCAAAGAAAAAGGTATTCCTAAATCCACTCCTAAATTTAATGGTTATTGTTACAATTGTGGTAAGTATGGACATCAAGCACATGAATGCAGATCAAATATGAACAAGTCACCTAAGAAACCTTATATCAAAAAGCATTACTTCACTTGCAACATGCATGGACACATATCAAAAGAATGTAGGACAAAGATGAAATAAGTATGGAAATCGAGAGGACAAAACAAGACATATCAACCGAGAAGGCAAGGTAATGCATACACTTGGGATTACAATACTTGGGTTAATTGCACAACATGTGGTAGGTAAGGACACATTGTAGCTAATTGTATGAGAAAGTACTGGAAAGGAAAATCTTGAAATTGGTCAAATTTTGAAATGGCGTGTTTGCACTATCATAAGGTTGGTCACTTAAGTAAAGATTGCAAAGACCGAGTACCATAATCGAGTACTAGTGAAAGTGTAAACATAATTGAAGAAATAATGAGGATAAGGAATCAAATGTGGAGAAAAGCATCAAATGACAATGTTGGACCAAACACAATAGTCGGTGACACCTTGTCCATTGGATTAGGTGATTTCACCACCTCCACCTAAGCTATCCAAGTATGGAACTAAATTTTAAAAGGTTATATCTTATAACAACTCCTTATATCTATTGTGTGAATGCTAAAGCAACATGAATTAAGATGCACTAGGGTGTTATATTGTTGATAACTTGAAACAAGTTTAGTCAGTTAAGCTGGACTGAGTAAGAAATTCTAGTCGGTGAAAGTGTAAGAGACAACCGAGTTGCATAGTCAACTGAGTATTGATAATACTCACTGAGTTGTGGTATTGATAGTGTTAACTGAGTTATTTGATGGTCAACCGAGTGGTAGTTGGAAAAGCATTTAATGCATCAATCAAGGTTTTTGTCTATAAATTAGCGGGAAATGAACTCATTTGTTTACACAACAATCAAGAGTGAAGCAGAGCAATTTTTGAGTGAAACTTAATCAGAGCGAATCCAAGCATTTTACAGAGATCTAAGTACATTGTGAATAGTTGAATCCTGAATCAAGTAAGTTTGGAACTAATCAAGTTCTCTATATCTAGTTTGTTGAAAGCCTTAATTTAGAAAACATGATGGCTTCATCCTCACGAACTGTGCAAATCAAGTAAGATAAGAGAAAAAAGGTTACTTTGATCAAGAACATGACCTGCACTAAGCCTCCTTTCAAACTTCATCTGGAAGTTGCAACTCAACCCAATGAAAAGGGCACATTTTCACTGATATCACCTAGGGTTCTACTCGTAAAGGATGTTAGGCCATACATCCATAGTAAAATCAATGAAATAAGAGAATTTGAGATTCGATCCACATATCAAGAGCTTTGCACTGATGACAAGCTAAAAGATGATCACAAGCACTTACAGGTAAAAGGGTTAACCAATGCACTATATTTTCCTAAGGAATTCAAAATAGAATGGATACACATCATACTAAGCCATGTACATGAGGGAAAGTTATAGCGAGATGAGCCAATGAAGATCACAAAGGATGCGATACATGTAGTGATAGGGTATCCAACGAACAACAAAGCTAAAGCCCTAAGGCACCCAACACGAACTGAGATTGAGAAGCTAACCAGAGAAGAATGGGATGGTAGATGTTTAAGAATAAACACCATCAACGACCCTAAAATGAGATTTGGTGCATATGTTATTGCATACAAAATTTTCCAATCAAGCAGACCGAATAGTGTTTCATGTGGAGCGATTGACATTGCATACAAGATTGTGAAAAAGGGTTTGTAACTCGACTTAGCCAAGTTGATGCTAAGACAACTGAAAGAAAAAATTTAGTGTCACATATGAAGACATTGAGAAATTGGTTGAAGAAGAAACTAAGAATCAGACACTAGTCAGTGAAAACATAGATGAAGAGGCCACCGAGTTGGAGGAACATGAACAAGAAGAGCCACCTAAGGCTGATAAAGGTAAAGGTAAATAGGTCAGGACCAGGACTAGGTCAAAAACTACCAGTTCACCACCTTGGAAGAAAGGTGTTACAAAAATAACTAGGCCTACACCGAATTGTACATATTAGAAAAGAAAATCTAAGGCCACCACCGAGATCCCTGAACCAAAGCGGAGAAGAAAGATTATAAGAGCAAAGGATAATAAAGATTTAGAAGAAGAGGACACAAATCAATTCTAAGTTGTGGTGAATACAAGACCTTAGACCATTGATGAGGTAGTAGAAAGAATAAGAACTACTGGAAAGCTAAGCTCACCCAAACTTAAAAGGTATCCTCATCTGAGCACTGAGGAGCAGGATAAGCTTGAAGAAGCAGTAATAAGTATGATGATCACCTTCAAAATAGTTCCAATTGAATTTTCTAGTAGCATACCCAAAGAAATATATGATAAAGTTTTTGCTAGATGGACTTATGCGCTTACAACTGAGAAAAGGATGAGAGAAAGGTCACTCATTTTGGTAAAATCTGATTATTTTGTTTTCAGATAGATGTAGCACTAAAAAACATGCAAATAAATTCTTTACGAAGGCTAGAATATTCAAGATTCTATAGGGAAAATTGCAAGAGGTAGATGATGAGAGTAGGAACATTTGGACTAAACTCCTTAGTCCAACCGAGCAATTCAATATCGAGGATCATCAACTAAGCATACAAGAAGAAGATCCTATTAATGTTGATGATGAACCCATTCACATCTCGGATACTGAGCACCCCAAGGAAGAAACCAATGAAGAAGCATTCATATATGTTGCTGATAATGTGATGGAAGGAATTTCAGAGATGCTTACTACTCTAGGGGATGAACATATAATGATAGAAGACATAACAAAAGGTGACCCCAATGATGAGGCTAAACAAGATGAGATGATCACTAGAGCTACCGAGAACTTTGGTGAAGAAGAAGCAACCGAGGTAGCCCAAGAAATGGTACTAGGTAATCTACCTATATTGGTACAAGCTATTGAGATAGCTACTGAAGTGCAAAATGATAACACTCCACTTGAGAAGGTAACAAATACAAATGAAGACAAGTGTGAAGAAACATGTAAAGAGACCATCAAAATGGCAAAAAATGTACAAGCATAAACAGAGTCAACGATAGACACTTATACCACCGATACAAGGTCACAAGCCCCTGCACCACATATTGTAGAATCAATTACTGGGAAAAATAAGGAAGAAATCAAATCCACTGAGCCACCTAAGGTAGATCCCAAGCACAAGGCTCAACTCTCTATTACACCATATCCAACGTATAGTGTGCAAGAGAAGAAAAAAAAGAGGAAGCAAGGAAGTAAGGGTTTGGTTACACTTGATAAAATAATTGAAATTCCAGCATGTGACCCGAGGACACTTGATCCTAAAGATCTAAGGAAATATGGAGAGCTATTCACCCAAAAGGCAGCATAGGAAAAGCTGAGACAAGAAATAAAATCACAAAGGTGCTAGAGGATATCAAGGAGATCCTAATGCAAGTTTCTCCCAATGTAACTATTAATGAATCCACCCCCATTATTGATCAACTTGCACTGCTCACTAAAATAATTAATGGCCCCACAATAGACATCGAGCAGATGATAGAAGAGAGACTCGAACAAAAGATTCAATATAAGTTGACTGAAAAGATAAGCCAAGTAGTGGCAGTAAAAAAGGTAAAGCTATCAGAAGTTGTAACTAAATTAGAAAGCATCATTGATAAAGTTCTTACAATTCTAAAACAACTATGCACTCTAGATCACTTCACTACAGAGGTTAGTGAAAAGATAAGCAAATTATATGCAGATCTAAAAGATAGTGCTACTCATCTTACAACCGAGCAATATGCATTTCAAGTGCATTATTCCAAAACTAAACACACACAATGGTTAAGACTTGAGTTGAGAAAGGAAGAAGACCGAATCAGAGAAGAGGTAACCAAGCTACAGGCTAAGTTACTATAGCATCTTGCAGTGATACAAAAACATGTGACACAAGCAAAGAAATTGGTTTCCACCCCTGAGATTTCTGTCACTGAGAATATTTTTGATATGCATGCTCAAGTGAGCTTAGAGGAGTTGGCTCTAGAAAATCTAAAGGAAGAATGGGAAGATCTTATGGATAATCTTAAGAAAACCCATCCTAAGATTTTTGACAAATTATTGTAATACCCCAAAAATGGGCTTCAGTACCATTGACCTCTTACATCAACAAATCGATCGAAATTGACTCTAAAGTCCTAACCTAAGGCACATTTGCACATCAAATCATCAAAACCTTAACTGATCTTATCTCAATTCTGCATTGAGGAATATTCCTAAATATTCCTAATTTATCCTAATTATCTTGGATTAAATATTATTTGGTGATAAATGATATTATTTTATTTATCCCAAAGTCAATTAATTGAATATGTTAAATATTTAATTAATTAAACTTAATTTGGCCATTAATTATTTAATTGGATTTAATTGAATTTATTCCTAAATAATATTGTTTTTATTTGACAATAAATCAAATTTCTAGAAATAATTGATTAAATCAAAGTTTTCAAATTTAATGATTTAATTTTGAATAAAGTTTGATTAAATAATTAATTAACCCATAAATCAATTATTTTTATTTAAAAATCAGTTAAGTTGATGCATAAAACACATGGAAAATTAAATAAACTCATAATTATCCATGCACAAATTAGAAAAGTAGATAAACTCAAAATCAACTATTAAATTCAATTTGTTAACTTTTTGAACTCAACATGTGATTGTGAGTTGAAAAGCAGATTTGAGTGATCTGAAGAGTTAAAAAGCTAATTTTGCATGATTTTGTGAGATAGCTATTTCTGATTTCCTGATAACTCAATAATCAATCTGAGTTGATCAGGGAGAGATTTTTGGCTTTCCTTGAGTTCTCAAAAACCTTGGATTTCTATATAAATAGGCCTCAGTCCTTTACAAACAATTGTGAATTTGGAGAATTCTTGCACGTGCAATCTGGCGAATTGGAGATTGTGCAATTTTTGAGATTCTTTGCTAACCATTATTTCTTGATTTTATAGCATTTATAGCATTGATAGATTATATTTCAATTCATCTTTCATCCATTTTAGATTATTATTACATTGTTTCCATCCATATTGCTAAATAGAGGTAATTTGGAATCACCTCTATATGTGTAAGTGTGTGGAGGAAATATGAGATTCACTCTTAAATCTGAATTCCCAAAGGAGAGATCCAATTTGATCAACCAAAAGGTTAATGCACAATCAAATCAATCTATGATGAATATGAAAGAGAGAGAGAAACCCTATACTTCCCTATAGTTGGATTAAGCTTGAAATCTGAAATAATTGAAATGCCAATACTAACTTTAAATTAGGGAAGATCTGGAAAATGTCATTTTCTGATGTCTGTGTGTACTTTCAGGCAATTCTACAACCTGTTCTAGACTGGAAATGCCAAGACAAAGAAAACCTAGAAATCTTTCTCCAAGATGAGCTCAGGTTGACTTTGACCCTCATAAAAGGTCAAAGGCTAGATTCTTTATTTGAAGGTCGATTCTATCTCTGTTCGCAGATCTCAGAAGTTCACCAAAAAGGGTATCCAAATTCACTCTCAGATCTGAAATCCCGCACCTGTACCTACAAGAAAATGGGGGTTTTTGTTGTATGGGGGGTTTGCCTTGGTCAAACTCCAGTTTAAGAACTAACTTTGAAATTGAATTGAAATGTAGTGTGCATAAACAAAGTAATTGAAACAAATCACCTTGCTTATGTTGAAGTCCTTGTAGAGGATTTGAATCCTCAAATCCACAAGTAGGAAATGCTTCAATGGATGTAGAATGAATGTAGGATGTCTCCAATCAATGGCATTTGATCTTCAACACCAATCTTGACATGATCTTTGCATATGAGAAGGCTTGGATGAATGTGGAAGGATGGATCTTCAAGGGGGCTCCAAAGAGATTGAATCCTTCAATAGCTAACAATGGATCTCCTTGATGGATGGATGCTTGGACATTTGAATGCTTGAAGACTTGCTTGAATTCTTGCAATTGCTTGAGATGAGATGAGATATGAAAACTTGATTGCCAAAGCTTGATGTAGAGATCTTCTCACAAAACTTGATGTTTAAAATGAGAGAGGAAGGCCTCCTTTTATAGTGAACTAGGACACAATCCTCTAGAGGGGCCACCTTGGAGAATTAAATCCCAATTAGGTCCTAACCTTTAGAAAATATACCTAGATTAAATGCAATTAGAGGATTTACCATTTCGAAACCCGAAATAGCTGACCTAGAGGTAGGAAAACAAATATCCCGAAAGCCCGATACTCAAAATCAAGGATTCTGAAGATTTGAAGGAAGGGGGAAAAATTGAGGTTGGGACTGACCTAGTTAGGTTTGACCTTGAATCTGACCCTGGTCCCAGATCCAGTCAGAATCAGGACATAAGGTCCCGGGGATGCCCAGAGACCTAGAAATGATACCAGAATAGGACATAATGCCAGGGATAAACATAAAATCCTATAATGACTATGATGAAGGCTAGGAGGACCTATTTCTAAGTCCTACCTATAAAATAGAGCCATGAAAGAGGGAAATTTAGGAGAATCCTTGAGATCTTATTCCTAATTTCACCTATAATGAAGAAATCAAGTGCATAAAAGAAGTGGAAAGTGGAGAGAAAGCCAAATACATGCAAAGACTTGATCAAGGCACTTAACATGACCCCAAACCACTTACTCAAAGGGCTAAAGGCTCTTATCATGGAAGTGCTTCCATTTTAAGATGATACAATTACATAGAAAATATAAAAAACATAGATTAAATCTGCATTCATTTTCATAGCTTTCATCATTCAAATCCTTTGTTTAGGTGTTGCATTGTCACTGATCTCGGTCAATTTCTAAGAATACCATACTCACATCTACTAGAAGGCAGTAAATCACCTGGTTAATGATATTTTTCTGTATTGCAAATTTTTTGATTATCAACCAATAATGTTTTACTGAAGTGTTGTGTCCATTAACAGGTACAATTTTCACACACACATTTCTGACACCCACCGTGGGGCCCGACAATGGGTTTCCATTTTCAATTTTTCATTTTTCAGACATTTTAGGCTCAAGATTTGATTTTTAATTTTTCTTCCGTACAATCTCATATGACTTTTGCAGATTTTCATACTAGAACCCTCTATTTGTCATACGATAGACAACATTTTGCATTGTCATATCGGTTGTTAGGTATTGTTGTATTAGCCTTGAATTGTTGTGTGTGTAGGTACCTAGAGTTGTATCATTCTTGAATTATCGTATGTGAACTGGTATATTGTCATACAATTTTTGACTCCAGTTTTCAATTGTTGTATCATATTTTTTGATCAATTTTGAGACATTTGATTTGGGATTTCAACTAACAGCTGACTCTGACATTTGTTGTCTACTGGTGCCTGATCATTTTCACATCCTAACACATCTTTGCATGATGAAAAGATGAAGACTTGAGCATAAAAACCCATTCTTCTAGTCTCTTCTTGTCTTGACTTCCAAACCCTTCTTTTTTCAAGAAACCCATTCAGAAAGTCGCTTGTCAAAGATTCTCATTCAACAAAGATTTTTGACAAAGTGGTTTTGCAAGTTGCCAAAGCATCTTCGAGAAAATATTATGTTTGCTTAGTATTTCATTTTTAAGGCAAATAGCTAATTAGGTACGTGTGCCTATTGCCATTGAGGTAGATATTGAGGGGATTATGCTCTTCTCCTTCTTAGGAGAATCAGAAACCCATAAGGTATCTTCCCTAGTGCCAGTTTGCGTACTGTTTCTGGATTAACTCTACTTGACGTATTTTGGATAGGGAAAAGGACAAGGTTAGGGGATTATGCTCTTCTCTTTTAGAGAATCAGGAACCCAGATCCTGTGGTCCCCAACCTCACATTTGCTTTAATCCTTTAGAGGGTTTTTCGAAGAGGTAAAAAGCTCCCAGGAATGACCCAAGTGGGGACAAGTCTTACGCTGACTCTTCCACCCCACTATAAAATTTGATGCTTCCTTGAGGTTAAAGCCTCATAAGACATAGTTGTGCTTGTTCCTTGGATTCATTCTATGAACATGCTTTGATTTTGTGTAGAGAGGAGCTGCTTAAATATTATTTGCGAGACTACACTAATTAGAGTACTCATAGGGTTAACAACCTCAATCCTGCTTGCAGGACTATGGGAGACAGTTGTGAATGGATGCTCCAATCAAAAGCCTAAGCTAGTTTTGCTAGCGATATTCCTCTAAAATATTTGTAGTGCTTGTGCAAGGTGAATAGTAATTACCCCAAGACACTCATCATATTGAGCCCTCTTTGATGCATGAACTTAGCTAATATGGGCTTCAACATCCATTACGTGTTGTTGGACCTACATATTCTAAGGAGTCCCTGAGTGTATTCCTAAGTCAATGAGCAAGTAATATATCTCTTCTCCTAGCTAGGGTAAGGTAGGTGTGATTGATTCATTGAGTCAGTTCCCTCATGTTTATTGTGATTGTGAGCCTACTAATATATTAAACATCCTTAGACAATCCAATACGCGGATCTTCAAAACTTGGACAAAAACTTTGCAAACCAATTGAGAACAAAATTTGGAAAAACTTGAAAAACTAAAGCAAAATCCTTTTTCTAGTGTCAACTATCATACGGAAACTCCAAATGTCGTACGATAATTACTTTTGATCTACAACTGTCATACCAGAACCTCCCAAGTGTTGTATAGGTACCCATACTATGTTGTACGAGAATAGTAAAAAACCTTCAGCAAAAGAAAATCCTAGTGTTAGTTGTCATATGAGCCCTTGCAATTGTCGTGCCAAACCTCATTTTGTGTTGTACGATCCTAGATACTGTTGTACAATAGTTTACCCAAAATTTCCAAAAAGTCTAAATTTTGTCAGAAATTCAACTAATTTGTAGCTATTATCCAAATTCTATCAGAACATTCACTATTTCAGGAACATAGCAGAGCAACAGATAAATCCTCTTATTTTCCAAAAAGTGATCCTTTACCTCAATTTGTCATTTGATTGATTGTTCTGAACCACATCTCGTCTTATGTCAAAAACCTTGTCAGAACAACCTCGATTTATCATCTTAGAATGGCTAAGTGTTGCGAATTCATGTCCACCATCTTTTGGGTGTCTACCCATACATATTAGACACAATATCCCTCATTTACATCTAATCAATTCTTTTTCAAACCAATCTTAACAAGGTTGCGTTAGCTGATATCTCCTAATTCAGATTATCTATCAGTTTTCTTGTCATCATCTCTAGATTCACCAAAGGTTAATAGTGGAAACTAGAGCCTCTTCACATAGAAAACCCAAAGAAGAACCAAAGATCTCACCTTCATCTTCTCTTATTATCCAGACATTACATCAACCTTACGACACCAATCTTTACAAAGAAGACACCCTTGGCAATTTGTGCGTGAAAGGAGGTCACACAACCCCTCCCGCATCAACACATAATCTCAATCAAAGTGCTACCATGTCTCAAGGTGGAGCTAACCAAGGCTCACAAGGCCAAAAATCCAATCATGGTGGAGATCAAGAACCTACACCATCAGAAATTGACCGATTTCATGATAATGACCTCTTCAAAAAAATGATGAAACACTTCTTACAAGAAGAAAAAGAGGCATACTTCCTACAGCTAGCTCAACAAGGAGCCAAACTTCCTCAAGACTTTAATGTCGAAAACATTATCACACAAGAGGAAGAAACCCCTATCACAACTATGATGAAACAAATGCATGCCATGCAAGTAAAACTTAACAAGCTGGAAAAGGAGAAAGTACCTAAGGAATTCTCTATGGAGGGCCTATGTCCTTTTCCATTTGATCAAAGTTTGTACATGCAACCATTCCCAAAAAGAATGGAACTACCCAAATATGATAGATATGATGGAAATTTTGATCCTCAAGATCATGTCAAGGAATTCTGCACTCTATCCATGGAGTTTATGCACAAACCAACGTACTTAATGTGTCTCTTCCCATGATCTTTGGGAGGAGCAGCCATCAACTAGTTCTCTAAAATGCCTCCAACTATCAAGACTTTTGAGGAGTTAATCAAATTTTTCTATCAACACTACTCCTATAATATCCAACATCTGGTCACCATGATCAACATTTGCAATCTAAAATAAAATTTAGGAGAACCCTTCCTGACCTTCCTCAAACGTTGGAGGAAGAAGTTTTCACTCTATGTCCGAAAAATTCTAGAAAATGAAAAACTAGAAATCTCCATCAATAATCAGGTTCCAAAAAATTAATTATCATCTTCAAATGCAAAATCATACCTCTTTTGATAAAATGGTGGAAAATACCATAAAGATAAAAAAATGTGCTTGTTCGTAAGGGAGATATATCGCTTCATAAGGAGAACAAGTACGATTCAAGATCTAGTTCCAACAACAAAGATAAGGGCAAATTTTGGAACAAGAACAAAAATATTGCCATAGATGGTGTTGTCGATCATATCAATGCTCCACCTAAATCACCAATATTTAATCTCACTATTGGCACCCAGGCCATAAAAGCTTCAGAAATGAAGGCAATTGAACTTGCTAAAAGTTAATTGACTATAAACTATTGGTTACAAAACCAAAGTGCTAGTTCACTCCTTTAGGTGAGTCCTTGGAATTAGCCATGAAAACTCTATTGGAAAACAATATCATCACATTACCTGAGATCAAACCATATGACCCCGAAGTCAAACCTAAATGGTGGAAAGAGACTGATTTATGTGATTTCCATCAAAACAAAGGTCATAAAACTAATAACTGCATTCACGAAACCTTTTTTGAAGCATAATGATCATACAACATTCACGAAACCTTTTTTGAAGCATAATCAAGGAGACTCATCTTCTAAACCAAACATGGGTGCTAAAGTCAATTACACTTACTCTAGTAACAATGATGTCATCAACATGGTAGAACCATGCATGTATGAACACTGTAATGTCATCACCATTGTCAAAAAGGATAGAGATAACAAGACAGCTAATGCAGTTACTCGATCTCAAGCTTAGGTAACTCTCTAAGAACAAAACTCGGGTTCATCAAATGCCCCAAAGGTACCATTTAATCTTGCATCTACATCTAAACAAATGAATACTTCCAAATCTTCAAATTCTAAAGAATCCAAAGCAGTATCATACAACATCATCCAGAAACTATAGCATACTAATGCCAAAATATCTATATTTGAGCTATTACAGATCTCTCCTGCTCATCGTACAATTCTGAACAAAGCTCTAATTAGCTCTAATGTTCCTGAAGATTTTAATCTTGATAGATTCCAAACAATGGTGGGTCACTTGATGTCCCCTTAGTACATACCCTTTTCAGAAGAAGATGACAATTCACTGAGTCACCCACATAACCAACCCTTGCATATTGAAGTCCTAATCCAAAACCATTGTGTCAAACATGTGTTGATAGATGGAGGTGTTGGTCTAAATATTTGTTCCTACAAATTAGTTACACAACTGGGTTTGTCAGAAGATGCTATTGATCCTAAAAATAAAATCACCATAAAAGCATATGATGAACAAGAAAGGAATTCCAAAGGAGTCATTGTGCTACCTATCAGAATAAGACCTATCATTGGAGATATCACCTGTCAAGTACTAGATCTCCCATTGCCTATAACATTCTTCTAGGAAGGCCCTGGATTCATGAGATGCAAGCTATTCCATCAACGTACCACCAATGTGTCAAATTCCCCTATGATGGAGTAGAGGTCACTATACTTGAAGACACGTTAGCATCTTGCAATGCTTTAAAGGAAAGTTCACATAAACTTGTCCCACATAACAAAGAGTCTTCTACCAAACAAATAGACATAGCATCTACATCTAAAATGGAAGACCTATCAAAATGAATTAAGATCAAAGAAACAGGCATGGGAGAATACACAATGGAACCAATCCTATCTCTCACATCTCTCCTGCTTTCACCTAAGTCTTATGGACAACCTTCAGAGAAAGTAAGACCTACAACCAAAGAACCTCAAGTTATATTTGATGGGATTTTTGTCACAAAGAAGATATCCAAACAAGAATCAAATGAGGAAGAGGCTATATTATCCTGGCTATACAAATATGAGTCTCAATTACAGACATTTAAAAAATGTGACTCTAAAATACCTAAGATTCCTACAAAATCATATGGACTAGGTCACAAGCTAATGTCTAAAATGGGATACACTGGAAAAGGACCTTTAGGGAAAAGAGGTAAAGACATCATCAAACCCATTGAACACTATGGGAGGAAAACCAAAGATACAATAGGCATAGGGTATCATAAGAAACCTTTCCATCTTAGTGGAAATTCTAAACATGTCCTAGAACAGATAGAACTAAAAATAGATATTCAACAAAAGGAAGAAGCACAACACTTAGACAGTGATGATTCAGACACAACTGATTTTTTTTCTTATGAACGTATACCTGAACATATCTTAGATCTTCTTGAAAATGAAAGGGAACCTAAAAGAGTTAACGTAGTAGACATACAAGAACCTACTACTGAACAAGAGATAGTCACAACACAAGAATCGACTGATCCTGAAAATGAACAAAAAGAAGAAGGTATATCTCTCATAATAGCTGAACATTTGGGACATGATAGTGATTTTGAGACAAATTCTCACAAATATGAATTCCACTCAGACTCTGAAGGAAACCCTATTTGGGGGATCCGTCCTAATTTTACACATATTCTTGATTTTCCCAGAGATCCAGATGAAGAGTTGAATGATTGTGAATGGGGAATTGTTCTAGAAGAAGATGAGCTTATCATAGAAAAAAACATAGATGTCATTCATCGATACAAACCTATTTCCAAAATGAGTCTAGAACAAAATGATAGACCTCATGAGTCTGATTCACTTATCACTAATGCATGATCCAACAATGACGTTGAGACACTTACCGAACTAAAAATTCTAAGTAGTAATATCATCCTTGAATTTGAGAGTCAAATCAAAACCAATGATGACAACACTATATGTGTGAATACTATCAACCAATCCTTTCCCACACTTACTATCCAACATCCTGAACTTATTGACCCAACATCCAATGATCCAAACCGAGACATCCACACTTTTCAGATAGACTACACTCTCGCATGCTACCTACACGTAGTAAAACCCATGATGACTTCTATCAACTAACCTAGCATCAACATGACAGAGTCGAATATCAAATATCTCAGTCAAAAGAATAAAATAAAAAAGAAAAAGAGTTCTGAGGGTGAAAACCACTATGTGGCAGTCTCATAACCAAAAATAGTAAAAACAAAAGATGTATCAGAAGGTGAAAACCTCTATGAGGTGCCTAAGGATGAGATATTTGATGTCCTTCCAAGTCATTTATAGGAAATGTTAGCATGTGCCAAAAATTTTATGGCTCTAGCTCTCTTCCCCTGGTCTCTGCAATGTTTTTCATGTCTCCGGCTAAAACCCTTGGCAAAAGTTTTTTTAAAATCTAGTCGTTGGGTCCTTAAATTTAAAATTGCACTAGCCCTATTTTATTTTCACGTTACCTTTTTGCGAGTCACTTAAAACCTTTAATCTGCATGTGCCTTTAAAAAAAAAGACTTCTTTACATGTCACGCAATTAGGTTTCATGTGTCGGTGGGTCCCCTTTAATCTTTCCTAAGTTCCCAGCACCCTACAAGCGGTAAATATTTCCTAAGTCACGAGCTTTATTTTTCCTATGTTTCGGCTTGCTTTATTTCTTGGGCCTAGTCTCTGACACCGTCTCAATCTGACGGTTGTCATTAAAGCGCATGAAGTTTGTCAGACCTATGCAAAATCACGACGGCCGTTGATCTTATCTTTGTGACACGACGTTTCAAATTGTGGGTCTAGGGTGACACCTAAGCACAGTTGGCAGTTCCTCATTGGCCGATGGATTTAATGAAGTGGCATCAGTGGGCCTAGGTGGGGTCATGTTGTCAGTTTCCTGAGGATCATGTGGTTGTCACATGATCGCATGGAATATTCCATCCCCTTGTGATCATGCGACGACTGTTGATTTTGAATCTTTCCTGGACGTATCAGTGGAACCTGGTTGCTGGTGTGTCTGTCGGAGGGGTCCTGACATGTCAGAGCATCGACGGTCAGTGTATGTTCTTAAGGATTTTTTCTGACACATGTGATGATGCACCGTCCATCTGATCTTCCCGACGGGATTTATCTCTTTGTGGGTCCAATGACACATTGGTACAATCGGCAGTTTGTGATTGGTCCATGAGGTAATACAGTGGTAGTTTGTCAGTGGGGCTGAATTCTTCAAGAGACAGAGTAAAGAAAGATTATGTGGCTATCGCATGATTGCATGGAATATTCCAACCCCATGCGATCTTGCACCAGTCGTTTGATTAGATGCCGAAGGTCTGTGGGTCCTGTCAGTTGTGACCGAGCGATTGTAGTGAATGAGGTAATGACATGTGGCATAAAGCGGGCCCAGGTTTTGGTCTAAAGGTATAGCGGTCCTGACAAAATGTTTAGCGGCCTAATAAATTTTCAAAGGGTTCGCTCATTCGCATGATAAAATGGTGACGTTCTAAAGGTCTTGGAGATTCAACGAACAAGGTTGTGTAATCGCTAAATCATTTGGTGGAGAGATAAAGTTTTCTGCGAACTAGAAAAGGTCTTCAGTCACCAATTCACTAAATATGACTGGGGTCTTTTAAAAGGTAAATCATAGAGCTTGTGAAACATAGGAATCAGACGGTTAGGTGATAAAGTTGATCTCAAATTGAATTGTGATCGCTGATTTGTTGCAGGCACCATAAAATGACCGTTGAAGTTCAAATTTAAATTTTTAGAGGGTTTCCAGTGACTGAAAGTAACAAAATTCATGGCTTTTGTGATGGTTTTCAATTTGTTTGGTGGTGCTAGTGGTTGCAGTGTGGTCCCGGGTGTTCCATGATTGTTTGCAGGGGTCTGTACCATGAGAAGAATGGCTTGAGAAGCATTTGCAGGTGGTTGATTAGACTAGTTTTTATGGCAATCTCCTGGTCTTATGGCCTGATCTTAGTAGTATTCATAATTGCAGATCAGTCTAAGATCTTTTCTCTCTGAGTTGCCTAACTTTCCTGCCCCTGCAATAAGTTTTTGACCATTTCCAATTGGTATAACGGTTGAAACCCTAACCCTAGTCACCCTAAGCTTCATGCAATCTCTTTGAGATTCCCAAGGTGGCTAGTGGTATAAGTTGTTAGTTTTTGATAGAGATAGGGTTCAAATTTTAATCAGTCCAGAGGTTTTGATCTTGATTAGTTCCAGGGAGTTGTAACAAGTGGTATCATATTGTATTAGATTGAATAGAATTTCCTTGTAGTCTTTTACAGGTTATTGAAGTGGTTTTCTCTCTTCTCTACTTTGAACATGTACATGATTCATTATACTTAATACAATTATTCCAAGCTTTCAAGTCTCTCCTTGGTGTCAATCTTGTGAATTCTAGATTTTCTGATCTATTGCATAGGATTACCTTTGTATATGTTCTAGTCTTCAGTTCTTAATCTAGGATCAAGTGAAATATACTTTGGATAGGACATAGATTCACTTTGATTTGTCTATAGAAGGATGTTATAAGTAGTGGATGGGCTGGAATGTTTGTATTTATGGCTATGAGTCTTAGATAGTAGTTGGTTCATGTTCAATGTCTGTATTTGAGATTTGCCCAATGGATAATGGCACTGATCAGGGATTAGTATATTCAGTTAAGTTCAATGCTTGATTGGCTCTTGTTTACTTCTTTCCATCTTCATATATCAACACCTTTTCAAGTTTTAATTGTATTTGGTTGATAGTAGTAACACCCTATAGTAATGGAGAGTCAATGAATGCGAGGTTAGCATTTAGCACTTTCTTACTATTTAATCTGTTGTTTAGACCCAGTCTTTGGTGTGTGAAGTATAGTTTTCACTGGGTTAGGTGCACCCGCCTTGGTTTTGCAGAGCCAGAAGTGAAGAGGGCAGTCTTGTCCCTATAGTTGGTCCAGTTACCCTCAGATCCTTATACATTTTGGAACTAACCAATCCTAAAATCAACCTGAGGGTATATTGGCAGCCTGAGAGCATAAGCATCCATTTTGAACACCAATAGGACATATCTCCATTTTTTATAGAACCAACTCAACCTATCAATTTGGGCACATTAGAGGAACCACAATTAATTCATGTAGCACAATCTCTGTCAAAAGAGGAGAAACAAGCATTTACCACATTCTTAACAAGAAAGAAAATCAATTTTGCATGGAAGTATTCATATATGCTTGGATTGGATCCTAATATCATCATGCATCATCTTTTTATAGCCCTAGGAGTTAAACTAATCAAGCAAAATTTATGAAAAATGCATCCTCACATTGCACTCCTTGTCAAAGTTGAGTTAGAGAAACTGCTAAAAGTTGGATTTATCCGAGTCATAGATTATGCAGAGTGGATTTAAAACATAGTTCTAGTATCAAAACCAGATAAATCTATCAGAGTATGCACAGACTTCAGAGATGTGAAAAAAGCATGCCCTAAGGATGATTTTCTACTACCAAACATTGATATGATAGTGGACATGACTGCGGGCTTTGAATGTACTCTTTAATGGATGGTTTCTCTGGGTACAATCAAATCAAGATAGCTCCATAAGATCAAGAGAAGATGGCTTTTACTTGTGCATGGGGTACTTTCTACTGGAATGTAATGCCATTTTGTCTCAAAAACATCGGTGCTACATATCAAAGAGCTATGATGTTAATCTTTCATGATATGATGCATAAAAATATGGAGGACTATGTTGATGACACTTTGGCTAAATCAATAAAATGATTTGAACACCTAGATGACTTGAGTACAATATTGGATAGAATGGAAAAATTTAGTCTTCGAGTAAATCCTAAGAAATGTGCCTTTGGCGTCACTTCAAGAAAGCTTCTAGGGTACATTGTTTCAAAGCAAGGTATTGAAGTGGATCCAACAAAAGTTAAAGCAATCATGGAGATGCAACCTCCTAAAAACATCAATCAAATGATGACCTTACAAGGAAGGGTTCAATCAATCACATGCTTCATATCTTAGCTAGCAAATATCTCACAACCTTTCACAAAGACATTACATAAAGGTGTGACCTTTGCGTGGAATGAGGAATGTGAAAAGAACTTCAATCATATAAAATAATATTTGGCAAATCCACCAATTTTCATGCCTCCTATTCAAGGGAAGCCATAAATATTGTATGTCTCCGCTATAGATACATCACTGGGGGCATTACTAGCACACTATGATGAGAATAAGAAGGAACGAGCTATCTACCACATCAACAAAACATTGGTAGCTTATGAGAAGAACTATTACATGATAGAGAAGGCATGTCTATCTCTTATCTTTGCATCACAGAAGCTGAGACACTATATGTTAGCTCATACTACAAAATTAATAGAAAATATTGAACCATTGAAGTACTTATTGAATAAATTTTCCCTCATAGGTAGACTAGAAAAATGGGTAATGCTACTAAGTGAATTTGACATCGAGTATGTTGAAATAAAAGCTATCAAAGGACAAGTCATTGCAGATCAATTAGCTGAAGCACCAATGTTCGATGATCAACCACTACATATGGAATTCCCTAATTCTTCTATCATGCAGATATCTTCCAGAACATGGTACTTATTCTTTGATGGATCCTACACACAGAACAGATCTGGAGTTGGCATATTGTTTATAACACCACAGGCTTACTCCATTCCAAAGGCATTCAGGATCAAGTTCCCTTGCACCAACAACATAGTTGAATATGAAGCTTTACTAAATGGCATGAAGATAGCAATCAAATGGAGGGTAACAGAACTACACATTCATGGAGACTCACAACTGGTCATACACCAAGTCAATGAGTATCAAACAAAAGATGAAAAAAACATTCCACACAAGCACATGGTAGATGATCTAAATAATTACTTCATAACAATCACATTTGAATAGATACCTAGAATGGAGAACAAGGCTATTGATGCTATGGAACAACTATCATCTTTACTACAATAGCCTGAACATGACCTACGCTATGATTTCCTAGTGGAAGCATTGTCATTCTCCGCCTATGATTGTCCAGAAACCCGCATGATCGACACCATTGTCTGTCATGATTCATCCTACTACAAAAACATATACTCCTACCTTCAAGACCAAATCATTCCCTATACCTTTAACCACCATGAAAAATGTTACTTTATCCAAAATGCATCACGATATGTCATCATTGGTAATGATCTATACAAATGAACTCTGGATGGTACACTTCTTAGGTGTTTAGAATGTGAAGAGTCACAATGCGCATTAAAGGAAGTCCACACAGGTATTTGTGGATCACATTCCAATGGTTTGACATTAGCTCAAAAACTCATTAGGGTAGGGTACTATTGGCCAGACATGAAAAAAGAGGCCGGGAAATATGCTAAGAATTGTCAAAAATGTCAGGTCCATGGAAACTTGATTCATGCGCTAAGGAGAGATTTAATTCCCTTTACAACACAATGACCTTTCCAAAAGTGGGCATTTGATCTCATAGGGGCTATTTATCCACATTCATCAAATGGTCACACCCACATAATCAAAACTACATATTACTTCACAAAGTGGGTAGAAGCAATACCTTTGACACAAGCAACCAACAAACAAATCTCTATGTTCATTCTGAATTACATCATTTGTCGGTATGGTATACCACACTCCATCATTATAGATAATGGAGGCCAATTCAAGAACAAGGACCTAGATTCCTTATGCTCTAAATTCAAGATCACTCAACATTGGTTGTCCATTTACTATCCACAAGGGAATGGACAAGATGAAGCATCCAACAAAAAATTATAGAAAATCCTACACCGTACAGTCAACAAGATAGGAAGAGACTGGCACCCGATGATAAATCCAGCTCTTTGGGTCTATAAAAAAAGTATCAGAATGCCCACTAGGGCTACTCCTTTCGCTTTAGTATATGGGATTGAAGTGGTACTGTCTATTGAGGTTGAAATCCCATCATTAAGAATCATAATGCATGGTTTGGTAATTGATGATGATTACAAAGTATCTAGGTTACAAGAGCTTGAACTACTAGATGAGCATAGGCAAGCTACATATGATCATCTCAAAGTATATCAAAAATGAATTTCTAGAGGTTACAACAAGAAAGTCAGACACAAAGAATTTCAGGTTGACGATCTAGTCTTGAGAGAGAACACTAAAAATCAATCCCATCGAGAATGCAAGGGGAAGTTTGAACCCAACTAGTTGGGTCCCTTTGTTATCACTACTAATTTTGGCTCAGGAGCCTATCAACTCTCAACGACTAAAGGAGAACAACTTTGAGAACCAATCAATATTCTCCATCTGAAGAAATTCTACGCCCGAGACATTCAATCTGCAAAAATGTCTCGAAAAAAGTATTAAAAAAAAAAAAAAGTCCTTAAAAAATGATCATCCTGGTGAGAACCTAGCAATAGGCACCTTGATGATTCACAAAAAAATAAAAAATGGAAAAATACAAAAAAATTGAAAAGATGAAAAATACAAAGAAAAAAGAAAAAAAAAGTGCCTTGGTGAAAACCTGGTGTATACTAGAAATAGTATCTTCATAGAATTAGTATTGAACAATAAATGAAATAGAAACTAAATAACCACAATATAGCAATCTATTTAGCAAATGAATGAATAATTAAGCATCCTATGGCTCTCTAACTAAGAGTGTTAATGTGAAGCTCTCAACAAATCTAAAGCAAGCTAATTAACTCAATTCCAAATAGAAATGCTCAAATTAACTTCTAAAATGCCTTTCTAGATATAATTCTCAAGAGGTTAGATGCAATTCTCAGATTTTTTGGATAATTTATGATTGATTTTAGCCTTCCTTTTATAGATTTAGGTAAGGGTAGGGGGTGTAGTTGTGTTGATCATGATTAAGCTTGAGTTGAGTCTTTGGTTCCACCCTTTGAAGACAATTTAAATATTGTGTCCTCAAAGCTTGGGACAAGAAGACAAGATGAGTGGACAAGATGTTCTTTCAATTTGAGTGTTTGAGATTGAATTTGGCTTGATCCATGTGAGTTCATTTCCTTAAATCCCATTGGTTGAGTCTTTTTCCTCCTATTTGGTTGTTGAGGGAAATTAGGATTTAATCAATTTATTTTAATTCATTTATTTAGCCATTTGCCATGTGCACCCCTTGAATGGGTTAATTTGATTTAATTCAAACTATACAATTAATTGAATTAATTACACATTGATTTAGTTTCACTTGATTTAATAGTTTTTAATTGATCTTTTGGCTTTAGATTTTGAATTATATTGAATTAAGACTCGATTTTAATTTTAATTGGCCAAATGTTTGTTTTGATTCAATTGCCTTGATTTTGCCTTAGTTTTACCTTGATTAATCACATGAATTATCCTATCCACTTTTCAGTTATTACACCTGGTAAACAGACTCCTTGGTAGAAAAAATAGAATCTCTACCAAGATGGTGAAAACTTGACAAACAGGTGCCACTTGTATCAAAATGCTCCATCTATCAACACAATCTTGGTATTTCCCTACTTTCATTCCATTTTCATTTGTACATATCTCCTTGTTTGCTTTCACATCCTATTTTCAATAAAGTCAGTTTGAGCACCAAACAACAAAAGCATCTGCATCTTATCAATGTTTCAGACTTGGGGGCAACCAATGTCATATCCTACAGTCCTCAATATACATCATATGAGTCATATCCAATCAAAGTCATTCAAAGCTATATCTAAGTTAGTTTGTCTGTCTCCCTACCGAAAAAGGATTTTTCACCTAACAACAACACAAACAAACCACAACAACAAACATAAATAATCTCTGTGACATGCTTTAATCTTCTTGTATGCTAATTGATTCACATTAAGATTTTTGCATATCATGGTCTCTCAAGCTCATCAATGATGTCCTTTCATAGGATTTAGAGAGTGATGACTAGGGGCATAATCTTTTCTTTGTCTTCTATTTGTAAGTGAAAATATAATTACTCTGGAAAGTCTAGATTGAATTGGTGTCCACTATAAATGCCTCCATCATGATTTGATGGCCACGTGCACCTCGATCATTGATACCCAGATGCTTCAGGGAAGTTAGATCTAACTTTGTCTTTTTGAGTGATTTCTTATTCCTACTTTGAAAATATTACCCAAGGATGTGAATGACAAAGGGTCACTACAAGTAATTCAAATTAGAATCAGAATGATCTCCCTATTTCTTGGTGTGTTTGTACACAAGGCATATTTAGGTCATCACAACATTTATGTTTTGATGCTTATACAAATTTCTAAATTAAAATGGACATGATATCTAGGTCATCCTGGATTTTGTGCCTTGGTGCTTATATCTAAATTTGACATTTCAAACTAAAAGTCAATATTCATATGTTCATGGTTGTCTAATCAGTGGACATTGTATCGATTATCTGGCGTTACCTAAAAATATTCAGTGATGATAAAGACCGACATATGATCAATGACTACATCCTAGGTTTGCATTTCATTTGCATTTTGCACTTTGCATGGTTACCTCTTTCTTATTATTTGAATTCAACATGGTGTTTTTTATTCTCCAAATTGCACTAAAAATGCATCACAAGGAGTGAGCGTCATGTGAAAGTCCCTATAAACTAATTAGCAAGCAGTCGCCATTCTGGGTTACACATTCTTTTGACGATGACTGAGCACTTGAAATATTCATATACCTAGAAACATATCATGTGAATTACTGCATAACATTTCATCTTCATAAACATTTCACCTATTCATTGCATACATACATGTGCATCCATCAAAACATAAATAAAGTCATACATTTGCATTATTCATCTACTATCTATCATTGTATTTCACATTGCATATTCATACATTTAAAAGTAAACATTCGTTGCATATTCATACATTCAACAGTGAAAGGGAAATATTTCATACATTTGCATCACATGATAAAACAATACTGCCAATCCCACCTAAAGTCCCACACTCACCTATGCTGTACCGACATTGCAAAACTATGGGTCTAGCTGTTGGAGCTACTCGTAGTATGTGGGGCAGCCTCATCTGTCCTGCTGGTCTCAGGGGATTCCCTACAACTCTCGACATTGGTGGGATAGGCTGTGCCATTAGGATCTGAACCTCCTCTATCCTCTGCCCATAGGGGCACTTGTCACATCCTCAGCCTCCTCCATCGTGGGAATCATCTCTGTCAGATCAAAAAATCACCTAATAGGATGCTTCACTAGATATGCTATATAAGCATCAGTAACCCCTGCATCCATTACCTGGGATCGGTAGTCCCAGTCCCTACTCTGTAACCCGCTATACTCGAGGCTACAAACTACAAATGATAATTAGGTAGACCATCCCAGTCTGATCTCCCGTACCTATCGTGCATAGGCCATGAACTCCTGAGGCTCATCCTGGATCAAGCCATACTATCTCCATACTCGAGTGATCAAAAATCACTCGAGGATGTTGGTAGAGCACCCTATCAAAATCTAGCTCTGGTAGAAGTAGTTGAACTGCGCCCTCACCGTCGGCCACACCTCTATCTACAGGTATGGTCTCCAAACCACAACTATCATGTCATCCAAAAATTAGCGACAATACTTTATATGTTCCATCCTGACCTATGTCACAAACCTTGAATATCTATAGATAAGAGGCTCCTGGGCCTACCTCTCATCACCGCAAATGGCCCTGCAGATGGGAATGTGATCCCATGCCCAGATTTGGAGTACTATGGCTCCTGAAGCAAATGTCTTACCCTCATGGTAGATAATCTCATGCATCTTCATGAACATGTGAGACAAAAAACACTGACCCCATTCAAACTCTGTTAGGCACACCATAAACCGCTAAACCATTGGAGCCCAGCCCATTAGTAGACTGTTCTATTGATGGTCAGACATAATGATCTCGTCAATCATCCCGGTGATGATACACTCAAGCTTATGTGTCTGATTGTACCACTGCATGAGTACCTCCCATGATATCTATTGAGAAATCTTCTCATCTAATCCAAACAATGTATGAAATGCCTGTAAACCTGTATTACCCATACTAAGATAGCCCGGGCGAGGGCCATGAAATAGAATCTGAAGAATCTGATAGACATCCTTGAGCGTAACTGTGATCTCCCTAATTGGAAGCTGGAATGTTCACATCTCAAAATGAAAACGCTCTACAAGCATGATGATCAAGCCATGGTTCACTTGAATGTCAGGTAAACTGATCAAGTACTCAAACCCACAAGCGGCCAGGTGAACCCTCATGAGATCTGGTAATGCCAAACAAAGTCTTTGTGTAGTAGGATGTGAAATGCAGACATGAACATCAGGGTACTTAACCTACAAAGCACAGAAAAAAGGATGACCACCATAAATTTTCTCAAAAATAAGGGTACATGCATGCAAAATGAGAAAATGAATATATCAGAAGGTGCATTAAAGGCTATGGAATTCAGCTAGACAATCAAAATTTTTGAAAAATTTGCCTAAGGACTTAAAAAATACTCACTATTTTCCATACGACATTATAGAAAATTAAAAACTGGTGTCAATTGTCATACGACAATATACAACTACACATACGACATTTGATGGGTATACGACATTCTACATGATCCCACACAACACTTGAGGGACTCGACGAAATGCCGTACGAGAGATGAGTGTCTCCCATACGACACTATACAAGCACATACAAGACAATTCATTTGGACTTGAAATGTCGTATGACCCCCCATAGGTTGTTGTACAACATCCTGTGAATCAAAAATTGAAAAATTGAAAAACATACTAAAAATCCTAAAAAGCATTTAAAACATGGCAAATTGAATTCACAAAGAGGCACAAAGGTCCACTTACTGGATTACCACACTGTCTCAGTCTCTGGTACCGCCTAAAGCACTTGAAATGATGCGAAGACACTGGAACTTTCATTTTGCTCTCAGAGGGCTCCACAAAGTTTCTAAAGTCAACTGTTTGAAATGATTTGAAAATGACCCTTTTCAGCCTTACATAGGTTTTGACCTAATTTTCCAAAGTGCTTAGTTTTGTGTGAAAATTGCACCCCTGGCTAATTTTGACATTCTGAACCCATTTTTGGGATCAAAATCAAAATATGTGATCGTTTACATTGTCAAAAATGTGATTTAAAATTTTTGGACCTAGGATGACCGATTGCTTGCATAATCAACCTTCATTATATCACAGAAATCCAGTATTCAACTTAACTGATTATCTAACATCAAACTCTTGGAATTTTAACTCATGGTCAACCATGGTAAACTAATGGTCAACCATGGTCAACTAATGGTCAAACCTAAATGGACCCCTACATAATGTAGAACATGTCCTTGGATGTGTACAACCATTTCTACAATCGATTACATTGCTTCTAATCATTTCACACTGGCTTTCTTCAGGTCTAGATTCAAGACAATCACTTCCTCGTAATCATAGGTTTAGAATCAGGTGTTTTATCTCTTTGTAATCACCATTTCATTGTTGGTACCGTTAACATCATCTTAATTCTTGGTTAATCAGGACCTGGATCAACATCTTCAAATCTTTCAATCGGTTTCTATCTCAGAATCGGTTAATCTTTCAGGATAAGTTTCTCCACCACATAACTGAGTTTGAATCTCATAAAAAATAGATTAATCTTTGAACTACTACGCTTCACACAATAATTCAAAGAGGGGCAAAATGTAATACCCCAAAAATGGGCTTCAGTACCATTGACCTCTTACTTTGACAAATTGATCGAAATCGACTCTTAAGTCCTAACCTAAGGCACATTTGCACATCAAATCATCGAAACCTTAACTGATCTTATCTCAATTCTGCATCAGAGAATATTCCTAAATATAACTAATTTATCCTAATTATCTCGGATTAAATATTATTTTGGTGATAAATGATATTATTTTATTTATCCTAAAGTTAATTAATTGAATATGTTGAATATTTAATTAATTAAACTTAATTTGGCCACTTAATTATTTAATTGGATTTAATTGAATTTATTCCTAATTAATATTATTTTTATTTGACAATAAATCAAATTTCTAGAAATAATTGATTAAATGTTTATTTAATTGATTAAATCAAATTATCAAATTTAATGATTTAATTTTGAATAAAGTTTGATTAAATAATTGATTAACTCATAAATCAGTTATTTTTATTCAAAAATCAGTTAAGTTGATGCATAAAACACATGGAAAATTAAATAAACTCATAATTATCCATGCACAAATCAGAAAAGGAGTTAAACTCAAAATCAACTATTAAATTCAATTTGTTAACTTTTTGAACTCAACATGTGATTGTGAGTTGAAAAGCAAATTTGAGTGATCTAAACTTCTAATTTGAGTTAAAAAGCTGATTTTGCATGATTTTGTGAGATAACTATTTCTAATTTCCTGATAACTCAACAATCAATCTGAGTTGATCAAGAGAGATTTTTTGCTTTCCACGAGTTCTCAAAAACCCTGGATTTCTATATAAATAGGCCTCAGTCCTTTACAAACAACCGCAAATTTGGAGAATTCTTGCATGTGCAATTTGGCGAATTGGAGATTGTGCAATTTTTGAGATTCTTTTCTAACCATTGTATCTTGATTTTATAGCATTGATAGATTAGATTTCAATTCATCTTTCATCCATTTTAGATTATTTTTACATTGTTTTCATCCATATTACATAGAAAATATAAAAAACATAGATTAAATCTGCATTCATTTTTATAGCTTTCATCATTCAAATCCTTTGTTTAGGTGTTGCATTGTCACTAATCTCGATCAATTTTTGAGAATACCATACTCACATCTACTAGAAGGCAGTAAATTGCCTGATTAATGATATTTGTCCTTATTGCAATTTTTTTGATTATTAACCAATAATGTTTTACTGAAGTGTTGTGTCCATTAACAGGTACAATTTTCACACACACAATTGTACGTATATTCTTTATCATTATTTTCAAAAAAGGGGAAACATATGTATATATCAAAAGCATGTTCATAGGGGGAGTCACTAAGTTTACACATTTTTGGTTTTTGTCACTTTTTGAGAATTCAAACTTTTATAGTTGGCATACATATAAGTTTTTGATACTAATGCCAAAGGGGGAGAATGTTACTCCTAAATGGATTAAGTGTTGTCATTAGTATTCATTTATATAGTCAATAAACACAAGAAGATAATTTAGTTGGTTATCAATACATAGTAGTCACCGAGCAAAGAGATTATTGAGTGCCAGTGAACACCGAGACTGAGAGACAACATTTATCAAGTAATCCAAAGTTCACATAAAAGTTTGGAATGTCACATAGTTCAAGGTGAACAAATTTTTTCCAAGTAAGAAAATGGTTTACCAAGATTGAGGTTAATATTTATTGCGGATGTAATTATTTAATGAATGAGGATTCCTATGTATTAATGATCTAGGTTAATCATATGAATTGTTGATCTTAGGTTTTCTAAGATAATGTTAAACCCTAATTAGGTCAAGGTTAGTTTGATATAAAATTTGTAAGGATGTCATTTTGACATGTATCTTTAAGAAGTAGCCGCACTCAAGGACATCTGAAGTTCAGACATGGTTTTGACAGAAAGATTTCTATAGAAGTATTCAGTTTATGAGAATAGTTATAAGGCTACCGAGCAGTTCAAAAGGATATACTCATTACAACAAGGTGATATCTTTGTTGTATTTAAAGGATCTGATATCAACAATTTGAGTTGTATTTCATTCAAGTCATATATCACTGTTACTCTCTAACAATTGTAGCAGATTCAAAATCTCCTAACAGAGTGGACTTAACCGTTCTTAGTTAAATCTCTTAACTGAGTGCACACATGAATTGTGTTGCTAAAATACTTTAACTGGGTAGATCTAGCTGATCTTTTTGTTACTCCTAACAGGGTAAGATCACCAGAAGTGATCAATCTTTGTAAGCCTTAACTGGCAACTTTATTTCTACAAAAGTGAAGCTTTGTGGGTTCCATCCCCACCGTAGTTTTTATCTTCTAATAAGGGTTTCTACGATACCAAAATACATGTGTCATGTGTATTGAAGTTTCATGAATATTTTATTGATTTACTTTCATGCATTTACATTTCAGTTATATTATTTATTGTATGGTGAATACAATTTACACAGTCAGTTATTGAAGTTGATATTTACAAGGATTAGTTTCAAAGGTTTTAAGGGTACTGATTCGCCCCTCCCCTCTCAGTACACACCTTTCCATAATTCCAACAAGTATACCTTGGAAGAGCTATATGGTACTGTAGACACCTAAATTTGATTAACAATTTTAATTAAATTTAGTCATCTTACTATGTGTGTGAATTTTGTACCTAGTTGTAGACACAACACTTCAGTAAAACATTAGAGGTTAGCAAATCAAAATCTTGCAAATAATTGAAACTAAGCTAACCAGGTGATTTACTGCCTTCTAGTAGGTGAGAGTAAGATGTTATCATATTGGAATCGAGATCAGTGACAATGCAACACCTAAATGAAGGATTTGAATGCAAAAGATGGATATGAAATGAATGTAGATTATTCTATATTTTTATATTTTCTATGCAATAATATGAAAACTATATGAATCTAAGCTAGATGAAATTGAGATTGGATGCAAATTTATGTAAGAATGATATGAAAAATATGAATGCAAAGATATGATATGAAAACTATGAAACTATGACCAATAATGAAAGATCTCACAAATCGCTTGTCGCAAATGCTCAATCCTTCAATTGCAAATTTGCTAGAGTAATTGTGCAAATTCGAGGTTGTTGATTGAAAGCTTGAGGGATGTAAGATGAATTGAAAGCTTGAGGGATCTATTGGTTGATTGAAAGCTTCAGGAATGAATTGTGAAGAGGTGAGCCTTGTTTTTATAGAAATCCGTAGCTTGAGGATGCATTGAGAAAAGCCATAAATCACTCTTAATAAACTCAGGTTGATTTTTGAGTTATCAAGAAATTAGAGATAATTAACTCACAAAAATCATGCAAAAGCAGTGCTTAACTCAAAATAGAGTTTAGATCAAATTTCAACTCATCATCAGATGTTGAGTTTCAATTTTAAAATTGATTGTTGATTTCTAGTTGACTGCTTTTCTGATTGTGCATGATTTAATTATAAATTAATTTAAAAATAAAGTGATTTATTTTCAACTTAACTAATTTTTGAATTAAAATAACTGATTTATGGGTTAATCAATTATTAAATCAAACTTTTATTCAAAAACTATATTATTAAAAATTGACAATTTGATTTTAATCAATTAAATAAGAATTTAATCAATTAGTCATGAGATTTTAGATTTATTGTCAAAATTAAGTAATACAATTTAGGAATAATTTAATTAAATCCAATTAAATAATTAAGTGGCAGTATTAAATCTAATTAATTAAATATTCAAAATATTTAATTAATCAAACTTTAGGATAAATAGGATTTATTGCCAAATAATTATTAAATTAAAGATAATTAGGATAAATAGGAATATTGCTAGGAATATTCCCCGATGCAAAATTTAGGATAAAATCAATTAGGATTCGATAATGTGCAAATGTGCCTTAGGTTAGGACTTTGTTGTCGATTTCGTTCGATTTGAAGATGTAGGAGGTCAATGAACCTATAGCCCATTTTTGGGGTATTACATTTTGCCCCTCTTTGAATCACTGTGCAAAGCATAGTGGTTCAAAGATTAGTCTTTGTATGATAAAGATATATGAGACTGATTTGAAAGATTAACCGATTCTAAGACAGAAACTGATTGAAAGATTTGAAGATGCAAGATTTAAGATTTTAGGTCCTGAATGACCAAAGATAATGATAACTATAGCAACAATGAACTGGTGATTATGAAAAAGTGTCAAAATGCCTGATTCTGAACCTTATGATTGTGAAGAAGTGAGTGACCGATTCTAGACCTGATTGTCCTCAAAAGAATCATATTGGTATCACATCCTGAACCCATCAGTTACGAAGAAGCAAGGAAATAACACTAATGAACCGATAGTTATGAAAAGCTGATACAATTTACAAGATAGATTTTGGATACCAGATTGATATGGATCTTGATGAATTTGATATGCCCCAAGAATTAGTAGATTTTCCCCAAGTGAAGAGGACTTTAATGAATCAGCAACTAGACATGGTTGTTGTCTTGATTACTGAAAGAAAGATTTGATTGACAAAATTAGAGTTATAGACTTTGAATGATATGCAATACCATGCCCCCTTCGGGATAAAAATTGAAATCTGACAAGAAAAGTCAGTGTTATATAGTTTAGAAGCATGTTAATTGATTTGAGAAGTGGTTATACATGTTTGAGAATGCATTCTGCATCGTTTGAAGGTCCTGGAGACCAAGTTTGACTAGGTTTGACCATGAGTTGACCATGGGTGACCAAGTTGAAATTTTGATAGTTTGATGTAAGATAATCAGTTAAGTTGAAAAATGGATTTCTTTGATGATTGAAGATTGATTATGCAAATAGTCAGCCATCCTGGGTCTGAAAATTTTAAATCACAATTTTGACATAGTAAATGATCTTAGATTTCCATTTTGATCTTGAAAATGAGTTCTACTTGCTGTTTCGTTGGAGGGACCTTCATACAATGCTCAGTCCTTGTGTCATGTTTAGCAT
Source organism: Chamaecyparis obtusa (assembly GCA_027943335.1). Taxonomy (NCBI): domain Eukaryota; kingdom Viridiplantae; phylum Streptophyta; class Pinopsida; order Cupressales; family Cupressaceae; genus Chamaecyparis; species Chamaecyparis obtusa. Next base: position 455,198 of record BSBK01000317.1, on the reverse strand, counting down.
TTTTGTTTTTGAAGGATCATTTAAGTGTTCAAGAAATTTGTGAGACCATGCAAACATGCAAAATGTAAAGTGACATGCAAAATGAAATGCAAACCTAAGACCTAGGACCTAGTCACTGATCATGTGTCGATTTGTTGTCATCATTGAACTTTTTAGGTAACCAGACAAATCAATACAATGCCCACTAGTTAGGAAACTATGAACATATGAATATTGATTTGTATGCGCAAGAATCAATACAACACCCACTGGTGAGACAACCATGGACATATGAATATTGATTTTGTTTTCAGAATGTTGGATTAGATATAAGCACCAAGGCACAAACGCCAAGATGACCTGAATATCATGTCCATTTTGATATAGCATTTTGTATAAGCATCAAAACATAAATGTCATGATGACTAGAATATGCCTTTCATAACAAACACATCAAGCAGTCAAGAGATCATTCTAAATCCAATGTGAATTACCCATAGTGACCCTTTATTGTTCACATCCTTAGGTAAGATCGCGTTTCACAGTAGGAGAAATAACTCAATCAAAAAGATGATAGTTAGATCAAACTTCCTTGAATTTTCCATGTATCAATGGTCGAGGTACTCATGGCCATCCAATTTGAGATAGAGGCTCTTTGTAATGTCCCCGCCAGGGAACCCATAAGGAATCAGGTCTTATGTTTTGTTTTTTTTTCCTAACATTACATCATTACTATTTCACATTTACATTCCTTAAGGTTCCCTTAATGAATTTATTCACTTACATCTTTACATTACTTATCCAAATTGAATTTCATTTCCTTTCTTTCCTTTCACATTTTAGAACTTAAGAGATAGGGTAAGAAAATAACATTTCATTTACAATTATATTCCTTACTTTATATACTAATTTCATTCCTCCTTCCTACACATTGAATAACTATTCCTTACAAAATTACATCTTAGCATAATAAACATTTTCTTTCATTGCAACATAGGAGAGATAGAAAAGATCATTCAACATTACATTATACATTTCCAACTTTATTCTTTCAAATAACAACCCTTGAAACAAAGCCTAGAACTATCCCTCCCAATTACATTGCTTTTCTTTTCAATTACATCTTTCTGATAATAGATCTCATAATAACAAGTACATGAATGGCCCAAAGGCATTACAACATGTCTTTACATCTTTATTTTTAGTAACAATGATACAATATAAAAGTCTTCATAGAATTGAATAGATCCAAGTCACGAGCCACGAATGGGACCTCGAAAGATTTTTTGCCACCCAACCATGTGAAACTGGTGAAGTTCCACCCCCCGTGCTAGGAGATAGAACCAAGATACTCACAAGGCCCTAAGAAATCTATGGCTCAGAAGATAAAGAAATCCAAGACTCAAAAAGAACATAAAATATCACCACGCTATAACATAGAGGTCAAGGTTCTAGGATACCACCTAAGTGAGTGTCATCACACAACCTGTATATTGGGATCCTTCCTAGCAACCATGTAACCCCGGTCCCCCCTTTATGAATAGGGATCCATCCTAGCAGTTATCCTTGGTCCCGATACTCCAATCAGGTCTGTGTGTCCATTATTATATTCTCTTTCATTATCTTTTGAATCCCCCCTTCCCAGGTTAATTTTTAAGGTTATCACTGTTTACAAACCCACCCATAGGATCATCTGGCAACCACTTTAGGGTTCCAACACCTATGGTGAGCCACTCACTTAAGGTTCCTATCCCCTTACCCCACAAACACACACAAGCCATGAAAACCTCAAGTAATCTCAAAATGATCCATCTCATAGGTCTAGGGAACCCTCTGGTGCACTCAGGCCACCCGAACAAGTTCTGACCTTATATTATGGACTCTACCAAAAGCCAGGTATGAAAAAAAGCTTAAACTCAAAACCATGTATAGAAATTCATTAAACATAACATAAAACTTCCCACATGCATTGACACAACATTCCATAGCTTATTTCAAAAATCTAGGAAAAAGTCTCATGTGCCTGAAATTTGGCTAAGTTTGAATTTTTAAGAAATCTCAAAATTAGAAATTGTATCTTAACTCCCATGAATCTAAAACCTATCCCAATCATCTTAGAAGGTACCTAAACCCTTTATACAAGTATAACTTAAAGTATAAGAAATTAAAGTACGTAAACTTATACTTAAATGTTATAATACTTGTATAAAGCCTGTTTTCCTCGGTTAACACTAATATTCTCGGTTGATACACTTTTAGTCGGTTGAAACTACTTGGCTTGGTTGACACTAGTTTGGTCGATTATCACTGCTTTGGTTGGTTGCCACTACTTTGGTCGGTTAACATTGCTTTGCTTGGTTAACATTGCTTCGGTTGGTTAACTCTGCCTTGGTCGGTTAACACATAAACCGACCTGTCTCAGTTAACACTAAACTGACCTGGCTCGGTCAACACTAAATTGACCTAGCTTAGTCAACACTAAACTGACCTAGCTCAGTCAACACTAAACCGACCTGGCTTGGTCAACACTAAACTAACCTGGCTCTACAAAAATAAGACTGTCAACTATGTCTTGCGGGTAAAATTGGGCATTATGGGGACTATGGTTGCCTAATCTGAGCACGACCCATTTGAGATCTCCTAGTTTCCCTTTAGAAATGGCTCATCAATCCATCCTATCTATCTAACAAATCTATTCTAGATCTGGACAAGAAAAGTGGTGCACAAACCGACATGGACCAGTAAGGTTGAAATAACAGTTCTAAATTTTGGAAGCACTCATGAATATTTTGGAAAGAAGGAAGATAAAAAGGAGAATACTAAGGATCCTACAGACTAAATTAATCCAAATAAAAGAATCAATTTCATAGAGAAGTCTGTAAGAGAAAAATAGTAAGGAAATGACTGTATTTCAATCCTACACCTTCATGACCCTTCTTATTTCTTACTATACTTCCCTATTTAATTCAATATAAGATGAAATCATCCTTCCACATGACCATAAACAAAAACTATATAATCATACATAGTTTTATTATCATATCATATACAAACACATTCACACACAAAGAGGAAGAATGGAGATTCTTCTCAGTTTAGACCCTACCTTGGGTCCTGCAGAGAATCCTTTTCCCTTGACTGGATAATCTTTGCAAAACTTCAATCCTTGAGTAGATATCCTTCTAGAAATTTTCCTCTAACAATCAACTCCCAGCAATCCAAAAACTCTCAAACTCACATAAACTTTCACCAAAAAATTCTGGAGAAATCAATTACAGACAACTCAAAAGAAAACAAATCTTCCAAAAATTAACATCCTCTTGCACACAAAAATCTTCAAATATTTATCCCCCAACTATGTGGTTGGAGGAGTTGCTTTACGGGAAGCAACTTCTCCAACTTCCATAGTTGGTTGGAGGAACAACCAAATAATCTCCCGTAAAGACTTAATCAAGGTTTTTAATAAATTTAATTAAAATATCTTTTAAATGAAAGCATAACAAGAATAATAAACAAATACCTTTCAAGAAAAACACATAGCACAATAGGAAAACAAGTGGCCTAACTTCTAGGAGGTCTCGAGTTCAACTCCCTCCTAGATAGCCAATTTTACTACAAAGGCCATTTCCCTTTTATTATTATTATTTTTACTTTTTATTTAATACATTTATTAAATATACCTTATTTAACTCACTCTATTTACCATATCATTAACACAATTAATGAAAACATACACTTATTATTATTATTTATATAAGCATGGATATATGCGTGTGCACCCATATATACACATACCTATATAAAATACAAACAATTATAACATAATTATTTATTATACATATAAATAGATTAATTCTAACTCATAACATAAACTCAGACCAACATCAAATCAAGTCCATAACATAAACTGCATTCCACTTCCTAACTAGGATCACTTCCTAAACAAAATTCTAGGTCCATGGGTAACCTCGAGAGTAACTTGGTTAAATCTCCACACATCAATAATTCAAGGATTTTGAAGGCACACTCAGACCTATGTAGCCAAGTGGAGATGATACCTAGTACCTACATCCTACATCACCAACTGATATGCATATACAAATATATAAATATAAACAGGCAGTGGCAAACAAGGAGGGAGAATGCGACATTGTGTGGATCTCCCGTGGGAGTAACTACGACTGCCCCTCCTCATCCTACACTCACATCAACCAGTGAACATCAAACCATAATAGGGTCAGTAGGGTTAGGTCATAGTAAAACATCATAACACAAATCAATGTAAAAATTTTTACTGATAGTTCATTTCTAGCCATTCATCATTAAATTATAACTCATTTAATATTTCCAAATAAACTGCAGTAACCAAATATATATGCTCAAATGTCTCATAAAAAGCTAACTAAATAATAATCATAGTCCATCATAAAATCCAAAGTGTCAAAGCAGTAGTCCTGTCAGTCTAACATAGGAAGATGCTAGGGTGGGCATTACACTCTTACAGATGGACACCATTTCAATCCAGAATTTCCAAAGTTGTTAGATTTTCACTCAAAGCAGAAAACAAAGAAAAGATTATGCCCCCAGTCATCACTCTCTAAATCCTATAAAGGACATCATCAAAGAGCTCAAAGGGACACAATATGCAAAAATATGAATGCGAATCAGTAAGCATACAAGGAGATAAAAAGCATGTAAAAGCATAGATTATTTTCATTTTGATGTTTGATTGCGTTGTTGTAGATGCAAAATCCTTTTTGGAGAGGAGACAAATGGACTGACTCGGATGAAGCTTCAAAGGACTTTGACTAGATATGACACATCTAAGATACACTAGATGCTATAGGATATGACATTGATTGCCCCCAAGTTTGAACATTGATTAGGATATAGATGCTTGAGTTGATTGGTGTATAGACCGAATTTATTGAAAATAGGAATGTAGAAACAAATCAAGAAATATGTACAAACTAAAGCAAGATTGAAAGCTGGGAAAGACCAAGATTGCACTGATAGGTGGAGTATTTTGAAACAAGTGGCCCGCCTATTTGCCAAGTTTTCACCATCTTGGCAGAGATTCTATTTTTGCTACCAAGGTGCCTGTTTCCAGGTTTTCACCAAGGCACTTTTTCTTTTTTCTCATTTTTTTGTATTTTTCATTTTTTCAATTTTTTTTTTGTAGTTTTGATATTTTTTGATTTGTTTGTGAATCATCAAGGTGCCTATTGCTAGGTTTTCACCAATATGTTCATTTTTTTGAGGACTTTTTCAGATTTTTATAATTTTTTCAGGACATTTTGCAAAGACTGAATGCCTTAAGCATAGAATTTATTCAGATGGAGAATGTTGATTGGTTCTCGGAGATGTTCTCCTTCATTTGTTGAGAGTTTATAGGCACCAGAGCTAAAAGTAGCAGTGATAATAAAGGGACCCAGCTAGTTGGGTTCAAACTTCCCCTTGCATTCTCTATGTGATTGATTTTTAGGATTCTCTCTCAAGACTAGATCGCCAACCTGAAATTCTTTTTTTATGACTTTCTTGTTGTAGCCTCTAGACATTCTATTCTGATATACTCTAAGATGATCATACATTTCTTGTCTACCCTCATCTAGTAGTTCAAGTTCTTGTAACCTAGACACTTTGTAGTCATCATCAGTTACTAGACCATGCATTCTGATTCTTAGTGATGGGATTTCAACCTCAATAGGCAGTACCGCTTCAGGCCCAGAAACTAATGTGAATGGTGTAGCCCCATTGGGCATTTTGATACTTGTTCTATAGGCCCAGAGAGCTAGATTGATCATGAGATGCCAGTCTCTTCCTATTTTATTAACTGTACGGTGCAAGATTTTCAATAGATTTTTGTTAGAAGCCTCTGCTTGCCCATTCCCTTGAGGATAGTAGATAGATGACCAATGTTGTGTAATCTTGAATTTTGCACATAGATCATCTAAGTCCTGAATTTTGCACATAGATCATCTTTGTTGTGGCCTGAGTTAAAGGAACTGCTTCTACCCATTTTGTGAAATAATCTGTAGCTATTATGATATGAGTATGCCCATTAGAAGAATGAGGATGTATGGATCCTATAAGATCAAATGCCCATTGATGAAAAGGCCATTGTGTAGCGAAGGGAATTAGATCTCTTCCTGGAGCATGAATTAAGTTACCATGTACTTGGCACTTTTGACAGTTCTTAGCAAACTTGACAGCCTCTTTCTCCATCTCAGGCCAATAGTACCCAGCCCTAATAAGTTTTTGAGCTAGTGTTAAACCATTCGAGTGTGACCCACAAATACCATCATGGACTTCTTCTAACACATGTTGAGACTCTTCCCATTCTAAACATTTAATTAGCATACCATCTAGACCTCATTTGTATAGATCATGACCAATGATAACATATCGGGATGCATTGCGGATAAGGTATCTCTTTTCATGGTGGTTAAAGGTATCGGGAATGATTTGGTCCTTGAGATAGGAGAAAAGGTTTTTATATCTAGATGAATCATGACCTAAAATAGTGCAAATCATGCGGGTTTTAGGGGAATCATATGTAGGATAAGATAGTGTTTCCACCAGGAACTCGTAGCGTAGCTCATGTTCAGGTTGCTGTAATAAAGTAGATAGCATTGCCATTGCATTGATAGCCTTATTCTTTATTTTAGGTATTTGCTCAAAGGTGATAGATATGAAGTATTTCTTTAGATCATCTACCATTCTCTTGTATGGAATGAGTTTTTCATCTTTCATTTGATACACATCATTGACTTGGTGGATTACAAGTTGAGAATCTCCATGAATGTGTAATTCTGTTACTCTCCACTCAATTGCTATTTTCATACCATTTAAAAGGGCTTCATATTTAGCAATATTGTTTGTACAAGGAAACTTGATTTGGAATGCCTTATGGATTGAGTATCCTTGAGGAGTGATAAACAAGATGCCTACTCCAGATCCATTATGTGTATAGGAGCCATCAAAGAACAATTGCCATTCTCTAGAAGAAAGATTCATGATAGAGGAATTTGGGAATTTCATCTGCATTGGTGTATCATCAAACAAAGGTGCATCTACCAATTGACCAATAATAACTTGGCCTTTAATAGCTTTTCATTCAACATATTCAATGTCAAATTCACTTAAGAGCATGACCCATTTGGCTAATCTACCCGTGAGGGCAACTTTGCTTAGTAGGTACTTTAGTAGATCAATCTTAGCTACCAAATGTGTGGTATGAGCCAACATATAATGTCTCAATTTATATGATGCAAAGATCACAGATAGAAAAGTCTTTTCAATCATAGAATAGTTCTTTTCATATTCCACCAATGTTCTACTGATATATTATATAGCTCTTTCCCTCTTGTTCTAATCATGTTGTGCAAGCAATGCCCCCAGTGATGTATCTATTGTGGAGACATATAAGATCAATGGATTCCCTTGAATAGGAGGCATCAAGATAGGAGGATTTGATAGATATTTCTTGATATGATTAAAATTCTTTTCACATTCCTCCTTCCATGCAAATGTCACACCATTATGTAATGTCTTTATGAAAGGTTGTGATATGTCTGCTAGCTGAGATATGAAGCGTCTAATAGATTGAACTCTCCCTTGTAATGTTCTCATTTGACTGATATTCTTGGGAGGTTGCATCTCCATGATGGTTTTAACTTTAGCTAGATCAACTTCAATTCCTTTCTTTGAAACAATGTAGCCTAAGAGCTTTCCAGAAGTGACACCAAAAGCACACTTCTTAGGGTTCAGTCTAAGACTAAAATTCTCCATTCGATCTAGTATTTTGCTCAAATCATTTAGATGTTCATATCTTATCATAGTTTTTTCTAAAGTATCATCAACATAATCCTCCATAGTTCGATGTATCATGTCATGAAAGATGGATGTCATAGCTCTTTGATATGTAGCACCGACATTCTTAAGCCCAAAGGGCATGACATTCCAATAGAAGGTACCCCATGCACATGTGAAAGTAGTTTCTCTTGATCCTCTGGAGCAATTTTTATTTGGTTATATCCAAAAAAACCATCCATTAATGAATACATCTCAAAACCCGCAGTCATGTCCACTATCAAATCAATGTTAGGTAGTGAAAAATCATCCTTAGGGCATGCTTTGTTTACATCTCTAAAATATATGCATACTCTTATTGATTTGTCTGGTTTTGAAATAGGTATAATATTAGAGATCCATTCAACATAATCAATAACATGGATGAATCCAGCTTTTAGTAGCTTCTCTAATTTAGCTTTGACCAAGAGTGCAACATGTGGATGCATCTTTCTCAATTTCTGCTTAACAGGTTTGACATTTGGAGCTATAGATAAATGGTGCATTATAAGATCAGGATCCAACCCTAGCATATCTGAATATTTCCATGCAAAGTTGATCTTCTTTTCTATTAGGAATGTTGTAAATTTTTTCTTTTCTTCTTCTGATAAGGATTATGCTACATGGATCAACTATGGTTCTTGTGCTGTTCCCAAGTTGATAGATTGAGTGGGCTCAATTAGAACTGGAGATCTATCCTATAAATGACTCAGAAGGACATCAAATATCTCATCTTTAGGCACCTTAGAGAGGTTTTCACCTTTAGATACATCTTTTATTTTTACTTTTGTAGGTTCTGAGACTGCCACAAAGTTGTTTTCACCCTCAGAACTCCTTTTCTTTTTATTTTTATTCTTTTGACTAAGATACTTGATATCTGACTCCATCATGCTAACGCTTAGTTCATTGATGGAAGTCCTCATAGGATAAATTACATTGAGGTATCAAGCAAGGGCATAGTCATTTGGAAAGGTATAAATACCTTGGCTCAGATTCGTAGAGGTTTGGTCAAGAAGTTTAGAATGTTGGATAGTCAAAGTGGTGAAAGATTGGGAAATAGTGTTTATGGATATGGATATGTCATCATTGGTCCTAACCCAACACTCGAGTTCGAAGGTGATATTACAACTTAAGATGTTCAATTCATGAATAGGATCAATGTCATTATGGGAGTCCACTTCAGCCATCGGTGGATCAGACTCATTAAGTTTATCATTTTGCTCTAGACTTACGTTGAGTTTAGGTGCATATTGGTGAATAACATCAACATGTTTCTCTGTGATAAGTTCATCTTCCTCTGGAATGGCTCCCCATGATGAGTAAAGTTAGGATGAATAACCCAAGAAGGGTTACCCTCAAATTCTGATTTGAATTCATACTCATGGGAATCTATCTCAGAATAACTACCACCTTCCTCTTTGTCTGTTTAATTACCTTTGAGATTAACTGGTTCTTGTGGTCCAACTAACTCTTGCTCTATAGTAGGTTCTTGTGTTTCTACTACATTGATTCTTTTTACTGGACCATCTTCAGCTTCAAGGAGGTCTTTTATTTCTTTAGGAAAATGCTCATAAGGAATAAGATCTTTAGTGGTGTCTGAATCATCACTGTCAGATTGTTCTATTGTTTCTCCCTTTAGTTGATTTCCTGTGGATGGCTCAATCTATTCTAAGACACGTGGGGAGTTCTTGCTAAGATAGAAAGGTTTCTTCTTATATCCTAGACCTTTTGTATTCTTATTTGCTCAGCCACGATGGTCAAGAGGTGAGAGAAGACCTTTACCTTGTATTCCTAGAGGTCCTTTTCCTTTATATCCCATTTTTGTGATTAATTTGTCCCCTGGGCCATATGACTTAGAAGGGATCTTCGGTGTTTTAGATTCACATGTTTGAAAAATTTGAGATTCAGGTTCATCTTTGTATAGCCATGCAAGCACAACTTCATCCTCTTCAAACTCTTGTTTAGATACTTGTTCTATAACAAAATTTCCTTTATATGCCTCAAGAGGTTCTTTAGAATCCTTTTTAGACTATTTTAGAGTTTGCCCATAGGACTTAGATGAGATAGGGAGAGATGTCAAAGATAAGACTAGCTCTATAATATATTCTCCCATACCATTTTCTTTGATTTAAACCTCTTTAGCAATGTCTTCCATCTTGGATGTTGAAGCAACATCTAGCTGCTTAGTGGAAGATTCTCTGTTATTAGGAATAAGTTTATCAACACTTTCTTTCAATGCATTGCAAGTTGTATATAGATCAACTAGAATCATCACCTCTACTCCTTCATAAGGAAATTTCAAACATTAATGACCTATGTAGAAGGAATATATTTCATTTCATGTATCCAGGGCCTCCCTAGAAGGATGTTGTAAGCCAAAGGTAGATCAAGAACTTGACATATAGTATCTCTGATGACTGGACCTGTTCTGATAGGTAAGACAATTGTTCCATTTGAAGATCTTTCTTTCTCATCATATGCTTTGATAGTTATCTTCTTTCTAGGATAAATGGCCATTTTGAAAATCCTAGTTGTGTAATCAAGATAAAAGAACAAATGTTAAGACCAACGCCCCCATCTATCAACACACGTTTGACACGACAGTTTTGGATCAAGACTTCAATATGCAAGGGTTCGTTATGCAGATGACTCAAGGAGTTATCATCTTCCTCTGAAAAGGAAATATACTATGGAGACATAAGATGAGCAACCATAGTCTGGAATCTATCTAAATCAAGATTATCAGGAACATTGTATCCGAGCAAAGCTTTGTCTAGAATGGTTCTATGAGCAGGAGATATCCGAAGCAACTCAAACATGGAGATTTTTGTATTTGTATGCTAGAGTTGTTGGACAATACTGTATGATGTAGTCCTCATGTCTTTAGGATTTGAAGATTTAGATGTAGCCTTCTTTTTAGAAGCAAATGAAAGATTGAAAGGCATCTTGGGGACATTGGATGAATCTGGGATTTGTTCTTGCAGATGTGCCTGAGCTTGTGATCGAGTAACTGCATTAGTTGATTGATTTTCTCTATCTTTTCTTACAATTGTGATGACATTGCAATGCTCAGATAGGCATGGTTCAACCATATTGATAATAACATTGTTTCCAGAGTAGGCATAATTGACTTTAGCACCCATATTAGGCTGAGAAGAAGAATCTTCTTGATTATGTTTCAGAAATGGTTCTATGAATGTTGTATGATCATAATTTCTCTTATGATTGTCGATCGTGATTTCTCCATGATCAATTTTGTCTGGTATGATATGTTTCAAGCGAATGTAGTTATTAGTCTTATGACCATTATTGTGATGGAAGTCACAGAAATCATTCTCTCTCCACCATTTCAGTTTAGGTTCAAGATCAAAGACTTTTATCTCAGGAAAGCAAATGATTTTGTTATCCAATAGAGTTTTCATGGCAAATTCCAAGGACTCTCCAAGAGGAGTGAATTTGCGGTTAGGATTTGTAGCCCAAGGTTTGTAAGTAGATGGCTTCTTTTTAGATTATGTTGCTTTAGCTTTAGAAGCTTTGATGGATTGGGTGCCAATAGTGAGATTGAAAGCGGGTTCCTTGGATGGGGCACAGATAGTGTCAACAACACCATCTATGATGATGCCCTTATTCTTATTCCTATTTTTGTTCTTGTCCTCATAATTAGATCCAGATTCATACTTGTCCTTTTAAAGTGTGATGTCTCCTTTTTTCACAAGTACTTTCTCAATCTTGATCACATTATCTACCATCTTATCAAAGGATGTATGATTTTGCATTTATAAAGGGTAGTTGATTTTTGGAACAAGATTATTGATGAAGATTTCTAGTTTCTCAGTTTCTGGAATGGGTCTAGCATATAGAGAAAATTTCTTTATCCATCTTTTGAGAAATGTTAGGAATGGTTCTCCTGGATATTGTTTTAGATTGCAGATGCCAATCATGGTGATCAGATGTTGGATATTGTAGGAGTATTGTTGATAGAACAATTTGATTAACTCCTCAAAAGTTTTGATAGTTGGAGGCATCCTAGAGAACCAATGAATGGCTGCTCCTCCCAGAGATCGAGGGAAAAGATATATTAAGTAGGTTGGTTTGTGCATGAACTCCATAGATTGAGTACATAATTCTCTGACATGATCTTAAGGATCAGAGTTTCCATCATACTTATCATATTTAGGCATCTCCACTCTTTTAGGGAATGGTGGCATGTACAAGTCCTTATCAATTGGAAAAGGGTATAGAGCCTCCATGGAGAACTCCTTAGATTCCTTTTCTTTCTCTAGTTTGTTGAGCTTGACTTGCATGACATGCATCTATTTCATCATAGCCATGATAGGGGTTTCTTCCTCATGTGTAATGGTATTTTCAACATTAAAGTTTGGAGGAATTTTAGCTCCTTGATGAGCTAACTCTAGAAAGTATGCCTCTCTATCTTCTTTCAAGAAATGCCTCATCATTTTCTTGAAGTCATCATCATTTTGATATCGAGCAATTTTAGAAGGTGTAGGTTCTTGATCCACACCATGTTGAGAATGAGGTCCTTGAGACCCATGATGTGTCCCTCCTTGAGACATGTTAGGAGTTTTAGGATTCCCTGGGATAGATTGAGGTGGAGTTTGTTGATTACCTTTGTGAGTTGATGGAGGGGGTATGTAACCAATTTTCAATCAAAAATTGCCAAGATCGTCATCTTTGTAAAGACTTGAATTGTAGAGTTGCTCAAGAGTTGGACCCACGTGAGTAGTCAAAGGTATAGTGTTGGGTGCTTCTCTAGATTTCTTGTGTGAGGAAGCTCTGGTTTCCACCATTAACCTTGGGTGAAGCAAGAAAGAAAGATGAAGACAACTGAAGAAAGATCTGATTCAAGAAGATCGAATGACGTAACCTTGTCAAGATTGAATTGTTTGAAGATTAGATCAGACATAAATGAAGGATACTGTGCCACAGTAGTATGGGTAGATGCCCAAAAGATGGCGGGCATGAGCTCACAACACTTAGCCATTTTAGTAAGAAGATTGAATTTGAAGATAATTTTGACAAGGTTTTGACACAAGATGAAAAAGACTCAAATCGATAAATCAGAAGGCTAAATTAGACTCAAGAGACCACTTTAGGAAAATGAATGGATTCTTTCTAGTTTCTGTTCTGTTCCTGACACAATGAATGTTTTGACAGAATCTGGAAATAAGTTGTAAAAATTGGATTTCTGACAAATTTGACAAGTCTTTGACAATTTTTTGTAAATTCTCAAATGAGTTTCTGAAAGCTCGTGCAATACTAGGTATGCTCTCAAATGACAATTGACAAGACTCATATGACAATTGCTGCTAGGGATAATGTTCTTTTAATTTCTGGTGACAACACTCATACGACACTATACTGGATACTGTACGACAATACAGGGGTTGTGAAATGACTTTTGGTAAAGACTTGTATGACAATCTGAGATTGTGGGATGACTTTTGACTCCAGAGATGAATTTTGCTTCAGATTTTGTAATTTTTGGGTTTTTAGTTTTAGATTGTTGGCAATGTTTTCTATCCAGTTTTGAAGATCTGTGTAATAGTCTGTCTCAAATAACCAAGTAGATATCAAGCACGCAAAATAGAAAGCAAGGGAAGAAGGTAATCATCTAAAAACAATGAACAAGGGAAAAAACAACCTTGCGCATGAACAAGCAATGGTGAATTATTGTGCTAATCCCTAGAAATACTAACTGTGTATGTTCCAAAAAGTTTTTCAATAATGCACATATTCCTAGAAAATGAAAATTTGGCCTTGCTAGGGTTTGGAGTAATGGTTTGACTCTGCAACTTTTGTGATCTCAAGAGGGTGAACTCCAATCCAGGCACACCGAGGTTTTGACACAGTCCAAGAATTTAATCAATTAGGAGCTGCTAGGGAGATCTGATAGCCCAACAAGAGACCACACCTATGAAGATTTCCTCCACAAGGACATTTATATAGCGGTTGTTGCTACCATGACAAAAATGGCTATTACCGCTTGAGGTTCCATCCATGTGGTTGACCCAATTAAGGGAATGTACACTATGGTTAACCCTCTCTAAAGGTGACTCACAAAAGATACCACAAGGGGATTAGATCAAAATCAAGGATCTGGGTTTCTGTTACTATCCAAAAAGGAAGTAGAGCATAATCCCCTAGCCTCTTCACTTCACCGAGACAAAGCAGACAAATTAATCTGACATGCTAAGACCAAGATTATCTCACAAAGATCTATGATGTCAAGCACTTATGATCTATCAACCTCTCTAGAGAGAGAATGTATCAATCAAAATTTGAAGATGCACAAATCTAGTAGAACGCAAGACAATCTTAGTAATCTCCCTACCTATAAGGGGATCCTTCATCAAGAAGAGATTCACATGCATGAACAAGTGAAAGAAGCCCTCTCTCTCAAGATCATCCATAAATAGTGTTCATAGGGCCTATTTACTATGTGTAACAGATATGCAGAAAGCAAATCTATGTTCATTTTATAGCCCAAAATGAAGTTTGTGATATGAAAGCGAGAAAAGTCACACAAGCTTGACACATGACAGTTCATTTTTATGTCCAAATTGAAGTGTTATCAGATTGTAGTAGAATACCTAAATTCCTCGCAATGCGCTTAGTAGATTTTACCTATTTTAGCAATTTAGTTATGCTTTTCCCAATCAGATTCAACAAATATCAGTCCAAAATAGAAGATTTCAATTGTTAGGGTTAGCTGTTAGTCCAAATCTGAAAATTAAATCTGAAAAACTGCCAAAAATTTTGAAACAACAATTGAATCCTAGAGTAAAAAATCATATGACGGTGGGTTACCTTCCAGATGACAATCCAAATCCCATACAATAATGGGTCAGCTTTGATACGACTATTTGGAAACTCGTATGATAGTGGGTGTCTTACTAAACGACCATTCAGCTCTCAAATGACAATCTTCAGTTGATGAAATGAGCCTCAAAATCCTCAACTATCATACGACAAGCAGTAGCTTCTAGTATGACTTTCTGACAAAAGTCATACGAAAAATGTACGTACAGAGAATGAAATCATAGAATGGACTAGAAAACAACAAAAAAATAGATAGAAGTGAAATAGAAGAGATGGAAACCCATTTCAAGGCCCCACAGTGGGTGCCAAAAATGTGTGTGTGAATTTTGTACCTAGTTGTAGACACAACACTTCAGTAAAACATTAGAGGTTAGCAAATCAAAATCTTGAAAATAATTGAAACTAAGCTAACCAGGTGATTTACTGCTTTCTAGTAGGTGCAAGTATGATGTTCTCAGATTGGAATCAAGATCAATGACAATGCAACACCTAAACGAAGGATTTGAATGTAAAAGATGGATATGAAATGAATGCAGATTATTTTATATTTTTGTATTTTCTGTGCAATAATATGAAAACTGTATGAATCTAAGCTAGATGAAATTGAGATTGAATGCAGATTTATCTAAGAATGATATGAAAACTATGAATGCAAAGCTATGATATGAAAACTATGAAACTATGACCAATAATGAAAGATCTCACAAATCGCCTGTTGCAAAGACTCAATCCTTCAATTGCAAATTCGCTAGAGTAATTATGCAAATTCGAGGTGGTTGATTGAAAGCTTGAGGGATGTAAGATGAATTGAAAGCTTGAGGGATCTATTGATTGATTGAAAGCTTCAAGGATGAATTATGAAGAGTCGAGCCTTGTTTTTATACAAATCCAGGGCTTGAGGATGCATTGAGAAAAGTCATAAATTACTCTTGATAAACTCAGGTTGATTTTTGAGTTATCAAGAAATCAAAGATAATTAACTCACAAAAATCATGCAAAAGTAGTGTTTAACTCAAAATAGAGTTTAGATCAAATTTCAACTCATCATTAGATGTTGAGTTTCAATTTTAAAATTGATTGTTGATTTCTAGTTGACTGCTTTTCTGATTGTGCATGATTTAATTGATAATTAATTTAAAAATAAAGTGATTTATTTTCAACTTAACTGATTTTTGAATTAAAATAACTGATTTATGGGTTAATCAATTATTAAATCAAACTTTTATTCAAAAACTATATTATTAAAAATTGATAATTTGATTTTAATCAATTAAATAAGAATTTAATCAATTAGTCATGAGATTTTAGATTTATTGTCAAAATTAAGTAATACAATTTAGGAATAATTTAATTAAATCCAATTAAATAATTAAGTGGCAGTATTAAATCTAATTAATTAAATATTTAGAATATTCAATTAATCAAACTTTAGGATAAATAGGATTTATCGCCAAATAATTATTAAATTAAAGATAAGTAGGATAAATAGGAATATTGCTAGGAATATTCCCCGATGTAGAATTTAGGATAAAATGAATTAGGATTCGATAATGTGCAGATGTGCCTTAGGTTAGGACTTTGATGTCGATTTCATTGGATTTGAAGATGTAGGAGGTCAATGAACATATAGCCCATTTTTGGGATATTACACTTACTCACATTGCTAATTAAATAATTACATTATTATTTAATTAAGTTGTGTTAGTCCTCTATCTTAATTAATTCAATTAATTATCTATATTCCAATTAATCTAATGACAACCCATAACCATTTAATTAATTAAATCCCCCTTCTTCTATTAACTTAAACAAATATCTTTATTTTTTTTAAATTTATTTATTTTTTTCCTTATTCTTCCACTTTGGATTAAATAATTCTATTTAATCCTTTTTGAGCACATGGATACTAACCTTAAACCTCACCTAACCACTCTCCAACCACCTAACCCATAGTTCCAACTCAACCCAACTCAACCCACTTGCACATACTAATTCTCACTTAATTAGCTAAATATCCCTATCTAACTAATTAATCCCTCCACTCATTCTTGTTAGCTTGTGGTGACTGATTAGGAAAGTACTATCCAGGAAAGTACTGTACTCATTCTAACCCTAAAGTGGCAAAAATATTGTATAATATGGCTTAGGGTTAGGGATTTCATTATGAGGTATGATTTTAGTACTTGCAGTGGAATTGAGCTGTAAGGGATTATGGAATGTAATCAAGTTGTAATCATTGGATAATAAAATATTGGACTCGTTGTTGGTGGACGTAGCCCAGGGATTGGGTGAACCACGTTAAATCTTTATGTCTTGTGTTCTCTTCTGTGTGGTTTATTATTTTCTGATATTGGTTATATTTGCATGTAATTGTTATTTCTGCCTTGTTAATCCTAACAATTCTCTCTCCTCTTATCACATCCCCCTAATGATCCCACTTTCCCACTAATCCTAGACTAATCTCACCCTAATCATTTGCACAATCCTAATCAAAAGGATTAGGAAACCAAATTCAACTTTATGTCCCATCAACTCCAATCCCAATTCCATATCATTTGTCAACCTTACATGCTCTTACATTCCTCAACCATATTCTTACACTTTTTTCCCCTCTAAAGAATATTTAATTCCTTCTTCCCACTTCTCCAATTCCATTCCCATTTGCCAAACTGGTCACATTCTTCCAAATTTGACCTTTGGGGTTTGAGACAAGATATATCTTTATGGAATATCTTTCCAACCCCAATGTCTTCTCATCCTCTCTCATTGTGATACTTTTCACAATGAGATGCATTTGAGAAAGCATAATCTGTGTGATCTCTCTTGGATGCATCCTATCCTTTCATCATCCTTCAATACCAATCATCCATTAGCCTTGCCTCATGCCTATAAAATGAGCCCCCATTTCCTTCATTTTTACCCACATTTTATGCAAAATTATCATGCCATTTTAGACCCAAAAGCATAGAAACAATATCACCATAATGCCCAAATTTCTCCACACCATTGAAGCTTGAGCACATATAAGCACACATGCAAATCAATTGGACAAATCTACATGTTAAGGAGGCTTTTTGGGGTGTTTGAGATATGCATCCTTTTGTTATCTATGCTTTGTTTAGTCAAATCAATATATGTTATTTTGGTTTTATATTTTGAGTTCTTTCATTATTATTGTATTCCTTTTAAACATATTTTCTTGCACATATTTTGGCATGCCTAGTGGGACCCACTTCACGGGTCATTTTTATTTTGTCTTTATCAACTAACCCTTCTAATGGTTTTTTGTTATTTAAGTGATTTTGTGTCAAGATTTATCACTTTGCAGGTCATGAATAGAAGGATTGTAGATTCACACACCACCACCAACTCACAGAATTTGTATAGTAGCAAAAAATAGTCTAGTGGGAACACTAACTCATCCAACAGGAATGCCACTTCATTCTATGGGAACATAAAATCGTAGACCTACTTGTTGGTCAATGGTGACTAATCAGGGAAGTACTATACACTTTCTATTTATCCTAATTGTAAACTTCATCAGAGTCATACCCCAAACCCTAGGCCTAACCATCATGTAAACTCTAATAGTAACATGTAACATTAACTCTAACCCAAACCCTAACCATTATGTAAACCATGAAATCAACCCTAAAACTTACCCTAATCCAAATTCTTACATCTAACCATAGCCCAAAACATATCTCTAACAACAATGTAAACCCTAACTATTACCATAATACTAATCCTAACCATAAATCTTGAGAATAATCCTATACATAATCCTAAACCTAAAACTTATGTAAACTTTAACACCAACCATAATTCTAACCACAACCCTAAACCCTAACCCAAACTATAATCACAACTCTAACTTGAGCCACAACCTAAACCTTGGCCTTAATCCTAATCCTAAGCCCAATCCTAACCCAAACTATTTCTCTAACTTAAAAGTGACACTATACCTAACTATATCAATAATCAAAAACCTAAATATAATGTAAAGTGTAACCTTGAACCTAAGCCCTAACCCTAACCCTAATAACAAATCTAAACCAAAATCTAACTCTAATGCTAACTAACCCTAACCATGATATAAATTATAACATCATGTAAATTCTAACATTTACTATAATTTTAAACATAACCCTAAACCATAATCCTAACCTTAACCCTAACCCTAATCCTAACCCTCACAACTAGATATAGCCTAAACTCTAGCCCTAACTATTGTATAAACCTTGACTATAACCATAATCCCAATCCAAACCCTAAACCCTAACTATAATACTAATCATAATTGTAACCATAACCCAAATCCTAATCCTAATGCTAACCCTAACCCTAACCCTAACCCTAACCCTATCCCTAACCCTAACCCCAACCTAGCACAAACCATAATTCCAACCATAACCCTTAACACTAACACTAACTATTTCTCTAACCTAAGAGTGATACTAAACCTAATTATATCACTAACCCTAATCGTAATTGTAATCATTACCGCAACCCTCTATGACTACAATTATGATTAGGGTCAGTATATATAACCCTAACCATCACAACTAACCATAACCCAAACTATTATGTAAATCCTAAATATAACCATAATCTTATCCATAACTATAACTCAACCCTAACCTAATTATAACTATAAATATGATATAAACCATGAGTTAACATTGACCATAATTCTAACCATAACCCTAAAACCTAACCTAAATCATAATCCTAACTCTAACTCTAACTCTATAACTAACCATAACCCCAACCCAATCCCTAACCCTAATTTTAACTATTTCTCTAATCCAAGAATAATGCTAATTATAACTATATCACTAACCCAAAATGTAACCCAAGTTTTTACCATGATCTAAACCATAATTTCAACCCTAAAACCTAACCCTAATCTTATAAACCTCACCCTAGCCATACCCCAAACCCTAGCCCTAACTATTATATAAACCCCATCTATAACTATAATATCAATCCTCAAACCTAAATACTAACCATAATCCTAACCCTGACTATAACCCTTACCATAATCCAAACCTTAACCATTGGCCTAAACATTATGTAAATTATAACACTCACCATAATTTTAACCATAACACTAAAACCTAGCTCTATCCATTATCCTAACCTTAACCCTAACCCTCACAACTAGATATAGCCGAACTATATCCCTAACTATTTTGTAAATTTTTACTCTAACCATTATCCCTATCCTAACCCTAAATCCTAACTATAATCTTGATTTTTATTGTAACCCTAAGCCTCAACCCAATCTAAACCCCGACCCATTATGTAAACCCTAACACCAACCTTTATTCTAACCATAACCCTTAACCCTAACTATAACTATTTTTCTAACCTAAGAAAGATGCTAAACCTAATTATATCACTAACTTGAACCCTAATCATGATGTAAATTGTGACCTTGACCCTAAAGCCTAACCCTAATCATAAACCTTATCAGAGCCATACTCGGCCTAACCATTATACAAACTCTAATAGTAACATGTAATTGTAATCCTAACCCAAACACTAACCATTATGTAAACCATGATCTCAACCCTAAAACCTAACCCTAATCCTAATCATCATAGCTAGCCATTACGTAAAACCTAGTCCTAACCACTATTTAAACCCTAACTATTACCATAGTTCCAATCCTAACCATAATACTTAATGTATTTGTAACCCTAATCCCAACCCTAACCCTATCCTTAACCCTAAACCTTATGTAAACCCTAACATTGACCGTAATTCTAACTATAACACTAAACCCTAACCCTAACCATAATCCCAACTCTAACTGGAACCACAACCTAAGCCCTATCCCTAACCCTAATACTAAGCCTAACCCTAACCTAAACTATTTCTCTAACGTAAGAGTGACACTAAACCTAACTATATCAATAACCAAAAACCTGACTATAATGTAAAGCATGCAACCTTGATCCTAAACCCTAACCCTAATCATAATAATAAATATAAACCAAAGTATAAACCTAATGCTAACCCTAACCATAATATAAATTGTACCCCTAATAGTAACCATAACCATGATATACAATATAACCCTAAATGCTAGTTCCCTTATCATAATATTTTACTCAATGTGTTACACGCGTCGTAATCGCTACTAGCTAATATATACTCTATATTTAAAATACACCGAGATGTATCGAGGTGTTTAATTTTTTCATCATTCATCTTTAATAAAAATTAACGTTGAAAAAATTCAACACCTTGATACATCTCAACATATTTTAATTATAGAGTATATATTAGCTAGTTTTAACTTTATTATGATATCTAATTATATTGGAATGAATTGAGACCGAATATCTTCAACTTATTGAAGATAAAAGCATAGGATTGTATGTAATAAGGCACATAAAAATCATTATATCTTTTAACTCCTCGCTATGGAAAAATATACTTAGTACTATATTAGACTATGGTGTGATGGTGAAAGTAATGCTCAATTAAGTGCTAAAACTAAGATGCCATTTTTTTATATTGATGTTAATCTATTAAAAATAACTTTTCTATCTATTAAAACTGAATTATAGAAAATAAAATTTTGAGAGTGTTAAATTTATATATATTATACAATCAAAAATTTATAATAGAAATTAATTGAAACATTTCTTAATAAATCAACATAAACTCATACCCTCAGTTGTAATGAATTATTAAATATTGATTAAAAATAATTAAAAATATCTAACAAACCAAAAAAATATATCTAAATTGATAAGGTACACCTAAAAACACCCTTTCAAATTAAATTTTTAAAGACTACACAATCTTGTAAACAAGAAAAAAAATCTCCTAAAACCCCTTATGTTACAAATCATGAATCCTAGTAAAATCTTAAACAATACTTAATAGAACTCCCATAAATTCTTTAGGTGGCCCCAATTTGAGTGGGAAATGAAAAGGTTTGATTTAAAGAACATTTCATTTTCTATCAGCCTATTTTGGTCATTTTTGGAAACTCTTTTATGCTATGTGTTGCCCATGCATTGTAAAGTCACACTATCATAAAGGAAGCATCTCAAATTTCTTGTGCTCTCTTTCATCCCAATGATAGATCACAAAGTGTGATCTGAAATGTTGATGTTTAAAAATAAGAACACAATCAAATCCAGAAGTTGTTACTTACAATTCTAATGGATTCTGAAAATCTGATTACATTAATTTAGATGTCATTAAATTGTCAATTGACGTGGGCACAAGGACTAGAGTCAACCATCAACATGTCAAATTACTTTTGAAGTCTGTACAAGCAAAAGAAAATGGAGTGGGCTACATTCTGAATCACTCACTACGTTAGTGATGTTTGTCAACTTCATTACCTTGTTTTAATGCACTCTCATTAGTCTTTTTGTTTTGATAGGTACACTCTCATTAATCTTTCATTACTTAAGGGAACTTCAATTAATTTTTGGTGTTTATTTATGCACAATTATAATTTTATTATTTGTTTATTAATATTTTAGTTTATAAAAGTGTGATAGTTTTTTACTTATAGAATTTATTTCATAAAAATATAATAATAAAATTTATAGTAATATATGTATTATATTAAAGTATATTTTATTACCATGAATTTTAATAGTCAATAGTTTCATCATGTTTGAAATAGTTAAAGATATTGAAATTTATTTATCAATATACAAATTTCATCATTTTTAATTGAATTTGTAAAGGAATATATTTGTTCATAATTTTAATTGATTTAAGTGCTTGAGTGAATTATACTTTTATACTGAATTAATTTACTAGTTGAAGTGAGCCAAGTGTTAGTGGCAAAATGAATTTCAATTTAGTTGAAATGAGATTAATCATTAGATTTATTTGATGCAAAATATCTTTAGCTTTAATAGAAGAATTTTAAAAATTTGTGATAGTTATGTTTTAATAGTATAATACCTTCTATTACATTAAGATTGTCAAACATGGACATAAAATTGATCGTTTAACTAATAAAAAATAAAAAATTAATTGTTTAACTAACCAAAATATTTTATGGAATTTTTTTTTTGTAAGATTCACAATACTAATAAAACTAAAAAAAAAAGACATTTTTTTCTTTTACTTTCCATTAATATTTTGAAAAGTTATTTTCCATGTTTCATTATTTAAAAATTAATCAAAAAAATCAATTTCTTCTAACTTATCCCACCTTTGATATAATACAAATTTTGGTATAGAAACTTGATTAATTTTCTTGCAATAATGAACCATGCACTTGCGATTTTTGCCTTGAATTGAAAAAGATTTTATAGAACTCTTCTCTTGGATGCACCTAATCACGTTGGGAATGGTGGTGTATTTGTATGATGTGTATTATCTATTATAAATCTCTTCATTTGTATGTACATTAAAATAAATGGTTACTTGAGTAGTTTATTAAATGCAAGAAAATGCAACCTTTTGTTGGTCTTTGGTGACTGATCAAGGAAGTACTGTACACTTTCCATGTATCCTCACCGACATGTTGTAACTGATTCTAACCCTAAAGCGGAAAAAAGATTGTATAAAATGGCTTAGAGTTAGGGATTTCATGATGCATGTATTTAGCATCTTTTTACGACGGTATTGAGCTATAAGGGATTGTAGATTTTAATCAAGTTGTAATCACTGGATAATAAGATTATTGGACTCGTTGTTGGTGGACGTAGCCCATGGATTGGGTGAACCATGTTAAATCTTTATGTCTTGTGTTCTCTTTTTTGTGGTTTATTATTTTCTGATATTGGTTATGTTTGCATGTAACTGTTATTTGTATCTTGTTAATCCTAACAAGTGGTATCAAAGCGAGGTTGTTTTTTTAGTTATCCTCTGCAAGAAGGTCTCATAGTTGAGTGGGAGCAATGGCAGATGAGGGTAAGCTGAATGTTGAGAAGTTTAATGGGAAAATCTTTCAGTTATGGAAAATGCAAATGGAGGACTATCTCTATCAGAAGGATCTATGGCAGCCATTGGAAGGAAAATCCAAGAAACTGCCAACAATAACTAATGAGGATTAGGATATTCTTGACAGAAAGGCACTTGGAAGTATTCTATTATGCCCGACACAATTAGTAGCTTTTAATATTACGAAAGAAAAGACAACTAAAGACTTGATGGAAACCCTAACAAAGTTGTATGAAAAGCCCTATGCTTCAAATAAGGTATTTCTCATGAAGTGTTTGTTTAATATGAAGATGGAAGAAGGTGGATCTATTACTAATCATATGAATGAGTTTAATATAGTTACTAGTCAATTATCTTCCGTAAATGTTATTTTTAATGAAGAAATTAGGGCTCTCTTGATTTTGTGTTCTTTGCCTGAAAGATGGAATGGCTTGGTAATGACTGTTAGTAACTATGTTTCTGGTTCTAATACCCTAAAATTTGATGATGTTATCAGTGTGATTCTGAGTGAGGAAACTCGTAAGAAAAGCTTAGGTGGATCTACATTTGGAAGTGTCTTGAATGCACAAAGTAAAGGTAGAATGAATGAGAGAGGAAACAATTTTGGAAATCATGGGAAATAAAGAGAAAAATCAAAGGGCAAGAGGTCTCAATCTAGAGGACCAAATGATTGCTGGTACTCTGGAAAACTAGGTCATAAGAAGAAATATTGCTGGTCTTGGAAGAATAAAGAAGGTGAAAAACAAGAAGGTAACAAGGAGGCAAATGTGGTAAGTAATAAATTCGAAGAGGATGCTTTGCTTCTTTCTTTGGAAAGTGTTGATGATTCATGGGTTTTAGATTCAGGGGCTTCATTTCATGCTACACCCCATAGAGGTTATTTTATTGATTATGTCCAAGGGGATTTTGGGCTAGTTTATTTGGGAGATAATGAACCCTTTCAGATTGTTGGAAAGGGAAAAATTAAGATTAAGTTGCAAAATGGGAATCATTGGCTACTACAAGAGGTAAGACATGTTCTGATACTGAGTAGGAATTTAATTTCAGTAGGGTAACTGGGTGATGAGGGTTTCACAATTACTTTTAATGATATAAATTAGAAAAAGGTGTGAAAGTAGGCACCTTATATCTTTGTACAGGTTGTACACACTAAGATGTGCACTTCTCTAAATCATTGCTTCCAAGAGAATCCATGGATTGGAAACCTTGAGAAATCGATTTAGAGCTCCCTAGGCATGGAGTGCAAGGGTGTTAAGAATGATCTCAACTAGAGCTATTAAGCCAATAACCTTGCTAGTAAACCATGCAATGGGAGATTCAAATGAAGACAAGGGCAAGAATGCCAATATCCCCAAGAATCAAATGGAAATGCAAATGCAATGCAACTATGCTAGAAATGGAAATGCAAGCTAAGCTATAAAAATGAAAGAACAATGCAACTAAGCTATGAAAAGAAAGAGCAAGTGTTACGAATCCTTCCTATTTAGACTATGTGAGATCTAAGCTAGAGCTTGAAAGGAAACTAATCTAAGAAAGCATAAACATGAAGCTAAGCTAAGATTGCAAGAATGACAGCTAAATGTAGAAAGATCTCCAAAAGGCTCCAAAGTCTTCAAAAGCTCTAAAATCTCCAAGAAATCCTACAGCATAAAGTTAGCATAAAAAGTTGGGGATCTAGAATGAAGAAGAGAGGTCTCCTTTTATAAGAAATGAGAAGGAATGGACCATGGAGATTAAGAGGCAAAAGATTTAATCAATGGTGGAGCATCAAAGAGGAGCAATCCATGTGCACAAGTATCCTTCAATGATAAAATAAGAGTTTACTTTTGTGTCCATATGAGACAAAAAGTGCTTTTTCCCTTTTTGTAAAATAGGAATAATGCTTTATTTGTGCAACTTAGGATAAGAGGAAAAGTGGGGGGCTTTTTATTTAATTAAAAGAGGAGGAAACTCCTTTTAATTAAATAAAGACTTTAGGATAAAATGGTTAGCCCATAGAAAATAATCGAATAAATGATAGAACTAGGATTTGATCAAGAATAAGCAATTGATGATTTTAGCAAATAATGCTAGCAAGGGGCTAATAGTCTAGATGACCATTTTTGGATGATTACACAGGTCATATTGTTCCTTCTACTTTAATTATTTAAGAGAAAAATGAATGTTCAGGAATAGTTACTGCATTTGAGTAGGAAGGACATCAAACAGGTGCTGTAGATTCTGACACAACACTATGGCACAACAGACTTGGGCATATGAGTGAAAAAGGTATGAAATTACTTCATTCAAAGAAATTTTTACCAGGTCTGAAATGTGTCAATATGGATTTCTATGAAAGTTATGTGTATGGAAAATATAAGAGAGTTAGTTTTGTGAAGAGTGGAAAGGAAAATAACAATGAGAAATTAGAGCTTGTGCATATAGATGTATGGGGACTAGCTCATGTATCTTCCCTTGGCGGCTCTCTGTATTATGTTACATTCATAGATGATGCAACAAGAAAAGTATGGATTTATTTCCTTAGACATAAATATGATGTATTTCAAACTTTGAAGAAATGGAAATGCTTGGTTGAGAATGAAACTAGTAAAAGGCTAAAATGTCTTAGATCTAATAATGGTGGTGAGTATTGCAGCACAAAATTTGAAGATCATTGTTCCTCTAATGGTATTCGTAGGTAGAAAACTGTACCAAGGACTCCACAAGAAAATAGAGTGGTTAAACACATGAACAAGACAATAATGGAGCGTGCAAGGAGTATGAGATTGCATGTTAGGCTTCCCTTAAACATGTGGGTGGAGGATGTTAATACAACTATATATTTAATAAATAGAGGTTCCTCTACTCCTTTGGGATATGGTATTCCAGAGGAAGCATGGATTGGTAAGAAGGTGAGTTATTCTTTTCTCAAAACCTTTGGTTATGAAGCATTTGCACATATAGACTCTGAAAATAGAACCAAGCTGGAAGATAAATCTAAGAAATGTGTATTTGTTGGATATGGGATTGATGAATTTGGTTATAGGATTTGGGATTTTGAAAATCATAAAATTGTAAGAAGAAGGGACGTCATATTCAATGAGAAAGTGTTGTACAAAGATTTGTTGCAGTAGCATAAGAAGAAAGAAAATGATTATGTAGTACTGGATGACACTCCAAAAGATGATGTTCTAGTAGTTCCTTATGCTCCGCAAAAACAAAAAAAAACAAATACCACAAACCCCAGTGAATGTTAGATGGTCAACAAGGTTAAGTAGACCTCTAGAAAGATTTTCTCCCTCTTTGTATTCTATTTTATTAATAGATGTTGGTGAACCAAAATGTTATGATGAAGTTATGTAGGTGTATACAAAACTTCAGTGGGGGTTTGCAATGATAGAGGTTATTGACTCCTTGCTGAAAAATCAAATTTGGGACTTATATAAGTTACCTGTAGGTAAAATGTCTTTACAAAATAAATGGGTTTACAAGCTGAAAGAAGAGGATAGAGGTAAGAAAATATTTAAATCTAGGTTAGTTGTAAAAGGATTTGCATAGAAAAAGGGCATTGATTTTGATGAGATATTTTCTCCAGTTGTTAAAATGACTTCTATTCGTACTGTTTTAAGT
Source organism: Chamaecyparis obtusa (assembly GCA_027943335.1). Taxonomy (NCBI): domain Eukaryota; kingdom Viridiplantae; phylum Streptophyta; class Pinopsida; order Cupressales; family Cupressaceae; genus Chamaecyparis; species Chamaecyparis obtusa. The sequence goes on along the minus strand of BSBK01000317.1, from coordinate 427,985 downwards.
ATTATGGCTGCTGAAAATTTGCATTTAGAGAAGCTTGATGTTAAAACAAATAATCTTCATGGTGATTTGGATGAAGAAATATATATGGAACAATCACAGGGATTTAAGGTCAAAGGTAAGGACCATTTAGTGTGTAGATTGAAGAAAAGTTTATATGGCTTGAAGCAAGCACCTCGACAATGGTATCTTAAATTTGATAGTTTTATGCATGAGCATGGATACTAGTTGTCATTTAGACCATTCTATTTATTTTAAGATGTTGGATAATGATAGCTACATTATTTTATGCTTATATGTTGATGATATGCTTGTAGCTGGGTCTAACATGGATCACATTAAGGGATTGAAACAACAATTAGCAACTCATTTGATATGAAGGATTTGGGGGCATCAAAACAAATCCTTGGTATGAAAATATGCAGAGATAGGAAGCACAAAAAATTGACTCTATCTCAGGCTGCTTATATTGAGAAGGTGTTGCAATGTTTCTCTATGAAGAATGCCAAAGCTATCAACACACCTTTGCCTGGTCATTTGAAATTCACTAAGGAGATGTGTCCAAAGACACCAGAAGAGGAGACTAAAATGTCCAAGGTACCTTATGCTTCAACTGTAGGAAGTTCAATGTATGTTATGGTATGTACTTGGCCAGATATTACACATGCATTAGGAGTTGTTAGCAAGTATATGAGTCATCCTAGGATTGACCATTGGAATGCAATCAAATGGATTCTCAGATATATGAGAGGAACATCTAGTAAATGTTTACACTTTGTGGGATCTACTACTGATTTACAAGGCTATGTTGACTCAGATTTGGTAGGGGATCTTGATACCAGGTAGAGTACTATAGGATATGTATTTACTATTGGTGGGACAACATTGAGTTGGATTTCTCAGTTATAGAAGGTGAATGCTTTATCTACTACAAAGGCATAGTGTATTGTTTCTATAGAGGTATGCAAGGAGATGATATGGCTTCAATTATTCATGGAGGAATTGGGACATCTACAGATGCACAATTATTTATTTACAAATAGCCAGAGTGCCATTCATCTTGACAAGAATTATTTTTGCCATTCAAAGATAAAACACATACAATTGTGGTACCATTTCATTCAGCCAGTTTTGGATGATGGATAGTTAAAGCTAGAAAAGATACATACATATGATAATCTAGTAGATATATTTACAAAGGTAGTACCAAGGGAGAAGATGAACTCTTCTTTAGCTTCGGTTGGTCTTTAGAATGAACAAAATAAAGGAATAACTGAGTCTAGGGTGGTTCAATCTAGTGGGAGCCTCATACATGGTAGTGGTATTGCTACAGGACCAGTCTCCAAGTGGGAGATTATTGTTTAGTGTGGAGCCTGATCAATCACCAAGTGGGAGATTGTTAGTTAATGGTGACTAATCAGGGAAGTACTGTACACTTTTCATTTATCCTCACTGGGGTTCAAGGCCTAGTTGGGCCCCAAGTGGGGGTTTGGGGGTGGTGACCCTCGATAATTTTTTTAGTGATAGTTTTTGGCTATTTTCAGGCCGACATGTTGTAACTGATTCTAGCCCTAAGGTGGAAAATAACTTGTATAAAATGACTTAGGGTTAGGGATCTCATGATGTATGTTTTTAGTAGCTTCTTGTAGCGATATTGAGCTGTAATGGATTGCAGATTGTAATCAGGTTGTTATCACTGGATAATAATATTATTGGACTCATTGTTGGTGGAAGTAGTCTAGGGATTGGGTGAACCATGTAAAATCTTTGTGTTTTGTGTTCTCTTTTGTGTGGTTTATTATTTTCTAATATTGGTTATATTTTCATTTAAGTGTTATTTCTGTCTTGTTAATCCTAACACTACCTCTCTTCTATATTTTTCCCCTTCTGATAATTTTGTGGGAATGTTGTCCCATTCTGTAGGAATGTGCACTATAATCACATAAGTAAATTTTGGTAAATAAATTAAAAAATGACTGGGTTTGACCTTTTTCTCTTTATTTTTTACTAGTCTATAGTGTAATGGGAATGTGATCACACTCAATGGGAACATGCCTACAAAAGTTAGGTATAAAAGTGTCAATTTTTTTTTTCCATCATTTTAATATGTTGTCTATTTTTTTGACAGTCCCATGGGAATATTGTCTCATTATGTAGGAACACATGCAAATAATTTGTATTTTTGATACCTGTGAAGGTTTGTGAGAATGCCACCTAGTTTGATGGGAATACACTTAATGTTTATAAAAATAAATTCACACTTCACTTTTGGTGCATAAAAAGAACCTTGTATGGACAAATAAAACCAAATCACATTTTCTTTAGTGCTCTAAAATGAACATGGGTTAAAATATTGAACAAGAAATATACACTTCATTTTGGTGTTATAAAATTGAACAAACAAAAAACATCTAATTTTGGTGCTCTTAAAAAGAACCCTCATGCATTCTTGTCTTCTTTTTAGAGTAGAATTTTTTTAAGAATTTGAGCTTAATTAATTAACCGCAAAGTGTTTTGTGTCTATGGTGTTCTTGCACAATCTATTAGATTAGAAACCCATATTTTTAAAGTAGAGTGGCTTGTCTAGGGGAAGTGATCACCACCAGAGGATGACTTCAAACTAAAAAATCCTTCCAGCTGGTATAGAAATAAGATGTGGGGTATACACCATAATTGTCTTACACCTAACCAAACTCATGTAGGAGAGTGGGTGATAGCTTAGACTAGGCCTATGTGCCTAAGGAGCCAACGTGAGATAATTTTTCATCTCTTCCCACTCAGGTTTGATAGGTTTTGGAGTGGGTGCACCCATTATGTTGGATCTGGGTACCAGGTATGGGTCTGATGGTGATGAAGGGTAAATAAGGATTTAGTGGGGATGTTATGGGATTGGTAAGGAGACTAGAAAGCTATGTATGTGGGTTGTAATGGTTGTTTTGAGGGATATTGGATGTGATACTAGGGTGGAGGTGGTTGCAGGTGTTGTTGAGTGGGGTAAGCATGTTGGAGTAGAAATGGTTGCTAGTAGAAGGGTCATGGTAGATTTTATTGTGATGATTGGAAAGTGGGACACACATATGTCTAACCCACATAGGTTGGGTATGTGATAGCACCACTGAAGAATGGGTAGGTTCCCTAAGAGGTTTTTCCCCCAAGAGGTGGTGTGAGGTAATTCACATATGCGGATGCGAGGTTGGTATGCAGACTATTTTGATGTAGTCATGCCATAGTTTGGGCAATGACAGATGAAGGCATAACCAAGTAATTGACATAAGAAAAGGCAAGTGTGGCTTGTTGTTGAGGTCAATGTAGTTGAGCTATAAAATACATAGTAGAAAAAGGTTTGGTAAGGTGTGATTTCATCTTAACACTTTGAGCTTGTAAGGCAACCTGCAATAAGTGCCATGAGGATGATTATGATTCCCATGAGGCTTGAGGACCTTGTGTTCCATGAGTTGTATGCTGGACGGAGGGTTTTTGAGAAGTGGATCCATCTTGTTGTATTTGTGTGGCTTGTTACACTTGATGGGTAGAAATGATTTGTAGAGTGGTTGATGGTGTGGTGGTAACTGCATGGGATTAAAGTATTAATGATAGGTTAGTTTTCCCTATGAGTGATATTCATATGGTGAATAATGGATGTCTTTATTATACTTATGGGATGCAAGGTGGTAGCAAGGCTTGCATGGGAACTTGCTGTATTATTTGTGTGGCAACTTATATGGTGTTTGTTGTGTGAATGTTTGCGACATAGATGGTTGCAATGGGTTGATGGAGGGAGCCCCAACAAGTGAAAAGGGACTCCGTTGTGATATGGTATGTACTAAAAACTATGTGCTATCAGGTTGGGTGGGTTGAGGCATGGATATGAATAGTTGGATGGATGCCATACCAAGATCTGATATTTGTTGTCAAATAAAATTCCATGCCTTATCCAAGACATAAAAAGGAGGATTCAAATTAAATGGTGCAAGTTATTATGGGATGGGAGTACCTTCACACACAAAGTTGGTATAATAGTGTCACAATTTTTTCCTATGATGACACTGACCATAGATGTGTAGCCTAGTTGGTTCATGAAAGCTTCCATGGTGCTTGTGTTAGGGACCTCATCTTTATCAAACATGACCTCCTCAGGTTTGACTTGATAATGAGGGTCAAAGTTGACAATAGCATTATTGGGATCAATTTCGATGCAAGACAAAGAAACAAAAATAAGATTAGGATACATGTCCTTTCTCTTTGTTAAATTTGTCTGTGGTGGAATAAAATGTATAACATATAATGTATGAAAGATGTAGTATGAAATAGATCTAAAGGTGTCTTGAACATCTAAGGATGAGTGATGAGAATTAAAATGTGAATGATGATCTAAGACCTAAAGGATTCCTTGATATTGGACTGAGAGTTGAAAAGCACCTAGTGCAGATTTAGGTAGGTGTGATGGTCAACCTGAATTGGATTGGTGTTCCTAGATGACAATATGGTCAATTCAAGTCAACCTCTAAATCAAGGTGATGAGGCAATAATGACTGGATAAACTACCCTAGATAATTCTTAGAGAAAGATGAGGGTTTGATTAAGATGTAGGCGGGAAACAACTCAACAAGTGAGATCAAGTGTGGATATTTTGATTTGGATTGACTAGGATTAATTTATGATTTTTGATTGATTTAGTTTTTTGGATGAGACCTAAGTGGTGTAAATGGTACTAGATCTTATATGTTTAAATGAGATGGAAGGTATGCAATAGTACAAACTAAAAAAACAAGTCCTGGTGATGGTGGATTGACACACATTTTTGCAAAAAGGTCAAATCTTGGACTAGTTAGATAACTACTAGTATGTTGGTGGTAGTCCTTACTTGTAATGATATAGAAGTAGTTTGTCTAGGGGCTAATAAAGTTTTTATTCAAGTGGTACCTATTATTTTAGTTTATGATTTTGATGTTGTAAGATATCATTTACAAATACAGATCCAATAAGATCATATGCTAATTTATTGACTGGTCTTCATTGTCATCTCACTTTGATATGCTTGGAAATCCCTTCAAGCAATCACTGCAACTCTGTTCATCTCTTTATATCTCTTCTCAACCTTCTGCTTAGGTTCACCAATCAATAACATCAACCTCTTCCTCTTAGTCTACACAACCTACAACTAGGTCATCCTTATACCTCCTTCATTAGGTAGCTTAATCTTTTGTCACTTAATCATCTTCGTAGATCTTAGGTTTAGGTCAGATTCATCGAATCCTTCCAACATTTTGTTATCCTCCTTATCCTTCTAGATACTTCTGAAAACTTATCCTTGAATCCATAAGAAAATGGTTTACCATGCATTAAATGCTTTAGGTAATTCAACTTTAACTTCAACATGTTTTAAATATCCAAAGAATTCAACTATGTCAGTTGGGTATCTTAATTCCTTCACAAACTATAAATTACTGACACTTTGTCAATACCGTGTTCTTGTGCTCAGTCATCACTGGATAGCTCAGTCATCACTAAAACTATTCTTCTTGGAAATTATTAGCTTCGCTCAGTTAATTCTCTAATACTCGGTAATTACTAATGATCGGTCAACACTAGCATCACTCGACTTACACTAAAGTTTATTTATCTTCTACTCTTTTTCTCGGTTAAGCCTATGCTTTTAGACTTTTTGTAATGTCCCCACCAGGGAACCCATAAGGAATCAGGTCTTTTAACCTAAAACTACAACTAACAATTTTTTTTTAACATTCTAACATTACATTGTTAACATCCACAAAGAACATTCCTTAAAGGTTACCTTATTTGATTCATTTACCAATATAAAACATTGCATTTCATTAATAATCTAATTTAACTCCATTTCCTTTTCCTTTACTTTTCATTTTAGAATATAAGAGAAAGGTAAGAAAGTAATATTTCATTCATACTATATCTTTTACTTCCTATCTCATTTTTATTCCTTTTACCTACACATTGAATAATTGCCTTTTTACAATTTCAATTAAACCTTTACATTTAAGACATTGCTTTCATTCCAACATAGGAAAGATAAAATATCTAATACAAGATTATACTTTTAATTACAACTTTTGAATCTTCAAATAACATCCCTTGAAAAACCCCTAAAACTATCCCTCCTTGATTACATCACTTTATTCTTTCAATTTATGATAATAAATACAATTGAATTAACAATTACATTGAATGGCTCAAAGGCTTAGAAAGAGATCTTTACATCTTGCATTACAATAGTACATGATACAAATTGATAAATCTTTATCACTGTATAAAATTTGAGATGCATCTAAGCCAGGAACCATGAATAGTACCTTGAAAGATATTTGCCACCCAACAATGTGAAACTAAAGAAGTTCCACCCGCTGTGCTAGGAGATAGAACCAAGATACTCAAAAGGCCTAAAGAAACCTAAGGCTTTACAAAATAATAACTTGAAAACAAATACAATACATAACAAGATATCATCATACTATACACATAGGTTAGGTTTCTAGCATACTATCTAGGTGAGTGTCATCACATATCCTTCATATTGGGATCCTTCGTGGAAACCATGTAACCTCAGTCCCCCCTTTATGAATAGGGATCCATCCTAGCAATTACCTATGGTCCTAGTACTCCAACAGGCCTATGTGGACTTACATTTATGTGTCTTTCATTATCTTTTAAAACCCCCTTTCCCAAGTTCATTATTAGGTTATCACTTTTTACCAACTCACCCATAGGATCATCTGGAAACCACTTTGGGTTCCAACACCTATGGTGAGACACTCACCTAGGGTACCTAGTCCCCTACCCACACACAAGACAAAGAAACCAAGATGCATTTCAAATTATTCAATTTGCAGGTTTAGGGAACCCTCCCGTGCTCTTAGGCCCTCAGGATGAGTCCTAGCCTCATTATATAAACATAAGGAAAAATTCCATGTAGTGAAACATATTAAAAACATATTATAACATAAAAAAATCAAGATATGGACATGCATAAGTGAGATAAGTTTCAACCCAAGCATGAGAAATAGGTTATAGAAGTCTCAAGCCCAAAATCTGACCAAATTGAGCCCTTAGGGCCACCTAAAACCCCAAATGGTAATCTATACTTTCCCATACAAAAATCCAAACACAACCATATGAAAATATACCAATTCTTGTATGGGTAACAATATAAACTCATACGACATTCTAGGAATGCTCATACAAGGCTGTCTAAAAAATGCCTAGAAATTACCCGAATATGATATTTTCAAGTGTGGAGAGTGCTTGGGGAAGGTTCCTTGAGGTCTAATTGATTCAATTACCTCAATACCACTTCCAAAAAACTTCCTCAACACACCATAAAGCCCAAAGCAAAACCATATGATCAAATCTTACAAAATGGAAGTAAAAATCTGCAAAAGCATAGAAGGGGAAACTAACTGCATTTCCTCCCTAATCCATCCTAACCTTTCCTAAAAATTCCTAAACTTCCCTAAAACATAAGTAAAAATGAGAATACACCAAAATACAACAATGAAAACAATCATAAACTTCCAGGAAATAAATTTGACAAAACAACACACATTACATCTTCCCGGATGCATCATTTCTAAACAATTGAATATAAACTACATTCTTCCTAAAACCATATTAATGAAAAATTAATTATGAATAAATTTCACACACACACATTCAATATACAAGCATATAGGAAATGAGATACATTTTCCAGGATCCAAACCCTACCTGGAGTCCTGCGGAGAATTCCTTCCAAAGCTTGTGCACACCACAACAACTTCCAAGCTTTGAGAACTAGTGAGATGGTGGCCTCCCGGATAGACTTTCCTCCAACAATAAATCTTTCCTCTTCCTTAGAAAATTCCTAAGTTCCCTCACAAAATGATGATTGAAAAGCAGTAAACCCTCAAATAATATATTTCTCTGAAACTCCTAAATTTCTCCCAATTCTTCTAATCCCTAAACTCCTCTTCGGATAATGGTTTATCCTCTAAACTATATGGTTGGAGGATTTTATTTACGGGAAGAAACTTCTCCAACTACTATAGTTGGTTGATAATTTAATCAACTCTCCCCATAAACGCACATTTAAGCTTTTTATTATTTTAATTAACTTATTCCCTAAATAAGGCCATAATAAGAAAAGGAAACACAAAAGCTCTCAAGTAATACACATAGCCCAATTGGAAAAAAAGTAGCCTAAATTCTAGGAGGTCTCAGGTTCAAATCTCCTAGATAGCTAGTTTTACCAAAAGAGATTCCTTTTTACATTGTTATTATTTTTATTTAATAAACTTTATTTAAACACCAAAGATATAATTATAAAAGCAAAAAATAAAATAAAAATAATAATATTTATATATGCATAGGTATATATGTGTGACCCACATATACACATACATACATAATGTACATCCATTATAATACAGATATAAAATAAATATATATTCATACCAAAGATCAATCCAACCTAAAAACATAATCTCAAAACAACATCATAACATTGCACACAAATCCCCCAACTAGGGTAACCTCCTAACATGAATCTTCTATGTCCACATAAATTCCTTGAGAGTAACTTGGAAAAATATCCACTCAACAACAATTCAAGGATTTTGAAGGCATGCTCAGACCTATTTAGCTAGGTGGAGTCAATTCCTAGTACCTGCATCCTACAACACCAACCGACATATATACATATATATGCAAAAATAGTGGAAAACAAGGAGGGAGATCATGTGGATCTCGCGTAGTAGTAACTATGATTTCCTGTCCTCATCCTACACTCACATCAAACAGTGTATTCATCAAGACATAGTGGGATTAGTAGGGTTAGATCTATCATAAACACACAAACACACACACATATCAAGTATGAATTATTTCATAACTAGTATTTTCATACACATATATACATCATTTCATGTCAACTCATTTATTATCTCCATAATTAATTCTATTAACCAAATATATATATGCTCAAATGTCCCATCATAAAATGAAATAATCCAACCACATAATTCAAAGTAAAATAATAATAATCCTGTCAGTCCAAAATATGAAGGTCTAGGGTGGGCATTACATCCTCTCCCCCTAGGATTAGGCTTACTCATGGAAGCCTACAAAAAAGTATGGATATGAAGATCTAAGTCTGCTAGCATCCTCCAAAGTGGTAGAGGTCTCATCACTAGGGTCCCATAGGACCCTTACCTGCTCTATGCTGTGACCCCTGAGGGTCAAAGTCCACTGTTGGAGTATATGCATTGGCTCCAAAGCCAGTTGCCCATCCTCTACCTGTAAAGTGTTCCAATCCAAAACATTAGTCAAATTAGGAATATACTCTCTAAGAATGGATACATGAAATACATCATGCACACATGCGAGGCTGGGTGGTAGGGTGAGTCGGTAAGAAACCAGTCCTATCCTCTCAAGGATCTCAAATAGACCCACAAATCTAGGCTCTAACTTAGAACCTTTTCCATAATGGATATGGATCTTATGTGGGTGGACTCTCAAAAACACCTTATCTCCAATGAAAAACTACTTATCAATCCTGTGAGCATCAACATACTTCTTTTGCCTATCTTGAGCTATCACAAGATGCTCTCTAATCCTCTGAACTTGGTGCTCCATATCCTATAACATCTCAGGGCCAAGCAATACTCTGTCCTCTAAGAGATCACAACTCAGAGGGGTATGACAAGGGCATCCATAAAGATCCTAAAATGGTGACATTCCTATAGAACCGTGATAGCCATTATCGTAAGAAAACTCCACTAGGTACAAAAAATCTTCCCAATGGGTTTGTTTGTCCATCACATACATTATAAGAATGTCCTCAAGAACCTGATTAACTCACTCTATATGACCATCAATCTTTGGATGATATGTCAAACTAAAATTCAACTGAGTCTCTAAGGCATGTTGCAATGAGGTCCAAAACTCTATAGTGAACACTGGATCCCTATCGGAGATAACCTTTCTAGGAACACCATGCAACCTAACTATATCCTTCATGAAGACTCTAGCTACTGAGGTGGCATTATAGGATGACTGCATAGGAGAAAAATGTGCTACCTTAGTTAACTTATCCACTATGACCATGATAACATCATGTCTCTAATAAGTGACTGGGAGTCCCACAATAAAATCCATAGATATCATATCCTATTTCCATTCGAGAATCAAATGTGGTTGAAGAAGGCCTGCTGGGTGATGATGTTCAGCCTTGGCCCTCTGACATTCCAAACACCTAGCCACAAAATCTTCTATATCCCTCTTCATACCCGACCAAAAGTATAACTTTCATAGATCTGAATACATCTTCTTAACTCCTGGATGAGCTAAATAGGGAGCGCGATGCACTTCCACCATGACAAATTTCTAAAAATTGTCTGAAAGTGGTACATAGATTCAACCTTACTATCTCAATAATCCATATGATTCTAAGGAATAACCTAAGAACCTTCTTAAAAAACCTTAAATTCCTGATACAAAGTATTTGAAGGAAGTATCTGCAAAATCTGACTTCTCAAATCAGTAGAAAGGGAGAGCATAGATAGCTCATGTTCTCATTCTTCTCAAGGAATTTTCTACCACATTATCTTTACCTTGGATATATATGACTTCAAAATCATATTCACAAAGGAATTCCATCCACCAGTGCTGCCTAGTGTTGAGATTTGGTTGTGTAATTATGTATTGAAGGATTTGGTGATCAGTGTGTAACTCAAATTGATGCCCCGATAAGAATTTTCTCCAATGATTCAAGGCATGAAATATATATGCTAACTCCAAATCATGTGTAGGATAGTTAAGCTCATGGTCCTTAAGCTTTCTAGACTCATAAGAAATAACTCCACCTTCTTGCATCAACACTGCCCCTATTCCTTCTAGGGAGGCATAAGTGTAAACCACAAAATTTTCAATGGGGTCAGGTATTGCCAAAATTGGGGCACTAGTCAGTTTTTCCTTAAGGATCTGGAAAGCTTTTGAAAATTTCTTAGTCTAAATGAACTTCTTTCCTTCCCTTTACAAGGAAGTGATGGGATGAGCTAATTTGGAGAATCCTTGGATGAAGCATCTGTAGTATCTGGCTAAACCCATGAAACTATGAACCTCTAAGATGTTGGTGGGTGTTGGCCATTCAACTATAGCTTGTATCTTTGTGGGATCAATTTCTATACCTTCTCCTAAGATAACGTGACCAAGATACTTAGCTTTTGTTTGGAATAATTTAGACTTCTCCAAGTTTGCAAATAATTGATTCTCACGAAGGCATTGTAACACTTGTCGAAGATATTGCTCATGTTCTTCCATAGATTTAGAGTACACCAAAATTTCATCCATAAATATTATGAAAAATTTATCCAAGAAGGTCCTGAATACCCCATTCATGAGACTCATGAACACTAAAGGTGCATTTGTGAGACCGAAAGGTACTACGGTAAATTCATAATGCCCATACTAAGTATAAAAAGTTATTTAGTGAATGTCAGCTTCATGAATCCTTAACTGATGATAGTCTGACTTCAGATCAATCATGGAAAATACCTTGGCTCCTTTCATTTGATCAAATAGATCATTAATTCTTGGCAAAGGGTACCGATTCTTAATGGTTACTTTGTTGAGCTGATGATAGTCAATGTACAACCTAAGTGAGCCATCCTTCTTCTTTACAAAGATAACCAAAACTCCTCAAGGTCACACACTTGGTCTAATGAAGACTTTTTACAAGAGTTATTCTAGTTGAACTTTTAACTCACTTAACTCTTAAGTGGTCATGCAATAAGGAGCTTTGGAGATGGGTTCAATACCTGGCACCAACTCTATACAGAAATCAATGTCTCTTTTGGAAGGCATTCTAGGTATCTCAGTAGGATAGACATCTATAAAATCTTGAAGTAAAGGGTGCTCAAGTGTCATTTATCTATCTTCCTTTTCAACCAAGTCATTAACAGAGACTGCAATAAGTTGACATCCATTTCTCATGCATTTCTTAAGTTGTATTGCTGATATCATCTGAAGTGACATAGGTTGTTGGATTCCCACAATATTATTGGACTTCCCCAAATCATCTAAGCAATGAATGAGCTTTTTTTTGCAATCCATCTTGGCTTCATGAGCTACTAACCAATCCATTCCTAGGACAACTTCATATGATCCAAGAGGAATTAATCAAACATCAACATTGGTAGAGAAAGGTCCTAATCCCAAATTGCAATTTTGAACACACAAATCTATGGTCATCTTATTGTTAATATGATTTAGAACAAAAAAGAGGGGGGGGGGGGTGAATCAGTTGTTCTCAGGTCTAGATGTATTAAAAAAACCTTTAAAACTCTTCAACAAATCAGATCTAATAACCAATAGCTACTCGGTCATTACTGATTGCATAACAGAAACATATAACAGTGCAGTCCACTTATCCAATAGCATCTAACTTGTAAAACATAGAAATGTTCAAACCAAAACATTCACACAAGTATCAACACAAGGATTTATAGTGGAAACCCAATTAGGGAAAAACCACATTGTAACATGTTACTATTATGTTCACTCTTCTAAAGTGAGCTCGGTGAAAAGCCAACCTTTACAAATATCAGATCCAATTCTGTACACATATGCTGGCTTACTAACTGTGAACCTTTACCATCTCCATCACTGATCTGCTCAGAACTCTCCTCAAGTAATGACAACACTTCTCCTTCAGCCTTCTTTGCTTAGATAGTCAATAACATCAACAATATTTCCAGCATGTTGATCTCTATTGAGAATTTTAGGTTTTCATTAGTATCAAAGGACAGTAAACAGGTCGGTCGATCATTTATATTGAGACAGTTGGTAACTAGAAGTAAGACAGAGCAATCGATAAAGCCTTATACCGAGCATCACACAGTTAACCGAGCACTAGCAACACTGACACCGATGGTTAGTAAACACCAAGCATCACAGTATACACCGAGTAGATTATACAGTGTTTACCGATGATCACAGACAATGGCATAGTAATAATAAATGGCACATTATTCTATGCAAATGGTTATAACAGATCGTAAAATGGTTTACCAAGATTGAGGAGCACTTATTGTAAAAGATATTCATTAAATGCAATGATTATCTTATTTGTATTAGTTGATCTAGGTTATTTTGCACCGTAGATCTTAGGGTTATGATTATTTTTGTAACCTAATTTTTGCTTAAGCGGCAAAATAGAACACTATATATTGTATATGTTTGCACCATTTTATAGGGTTGTTGAGCTGATATATATGAATCATAGAGCACTTGAAGAAATTGTCTATCTTTAAGACAATCAGTTTACCGAGAAGAACAGAGTACAAAGGTTTTCAGATTGAACATAATCAAACAAGGCTACCAAGCAGATCAGAGCAGAGAACCATCAAAGATAAGGTGATATTTTGATAAGCACTTATAGATCTGTTTCAGACAATTGAGTTGTCAACTAGCAGATAGTTACCTATTACTTTCTGACAATTGTGATAGAGTTTTGATAAATCTCTTAACAGAGTAGACTTAACAGTCTTTGTACAAATCTCTTAACCGAGTACACACTTCATATAGTGTTGTTAAATCCTATAACTAGGTAGATCTAGCTGATCTAATATGTTATTCCTAATAGGGTAAGATCAACATAAGTGATCAAAACTTGTAGCCTTAACAGGCAAACCTTTTCTATCTGTAGTAGTGAACAATTTGTGGGTGTCATCCCCACCGCAGTTTTTACCTTCTAACAAGGGTTTCTGCGTTACCAAAATACTTGTGTTATGTGATTGTCATATTGATTTCATGTTGTTTACTTTCTTAAGTTAACTAGATGATTGATTTATGCAATTAGATTCAAGTTATTTTGATCGATTATTACAGTATTCAATTATATATTAGAAAGATTGTTACAAGTAAAGTTTTGAAGGCACTGATTCACCCCTCCCCTCTCAGTACCTATCTCTCCTAATTCCAACAATTGGTATCAGAGCTTAGTTATCTTGTTGAATAGTTTAACCATTGAAGGGAAAAGATCTAAGTCATGGAGAGATACAAACTTGATAAGACTATTGAAATCAAAAGATACAAATGCAGATGTTTGTGGAATAGTATAAACAAGCCAAGGAAGAACTGAAGAAATTACTGGTTGAAAGAAAGAACCTTGCAATTTAGCTGAATGAAATAAGTTATCATGAAGAACCTATTGATGACATATTTGATCATATTTGGATCAAGCTCTGGAAGCATCTCTAACAGATCCAAAACCATAATCTCTGAATTATTTGAAAAGAATCAACATCTATTCGAGCAAGTGAAAGCACTTCAAATCGGTCATGAATCTCAAATGGTGAGAATGGTGGAAATCATGAACAATGGTAGACAAGCTGAACAAGATAGGAATCTAGCTATTGAAGACCAAAGACTGATGATTGAACAACTTCAAGCAAAAGAAAATGAAATTCAGAGACTCACTGATCATCACTTCCAAGTATCAAATCAGATGATGACAGTTAATCAAGAAATGAATCGAGTAAATGGAGAATTATCAAGAAGACTTGAAGATGTAGAAACACTCAGAGAAGATAATGAAAAACTAAGAAATGAAATAAAAACACAAAAGCAACACAATGAGATGATGAAGATAGCCGAGGACAGCTCTAAAAAGATTGATGATTTTCTGACTAATCAGAGGAGATTCGAAAGTAGAGTTGGTATAGGCTACACCAGTGAAGGAGAATCATCACAACAAGCTAAAGAAGTCAACAACAATCAAACTCAAAAACCTAAAGTGATGAGATGTTACCACTGTGGAAAAACATGACATACATCTAATGTGTGCAGAAGCAAAGCACAAGGTAAACCTCCTTTCATTCCAAAATTCAATGGATATTATTATTATTGTGGTAAGTTTGGACATCCAACTTATGAATGCAGAGCAAAGAAGAATGACATTGCTAATAATACCACTAAGGAGAAAATATGCTATACTTTTAATAAGTATGGACACACTGCAAGGGACTGCAAGGCAAAAATGAAACAAGTTTGGACACCTAAAGAGAAACTACAACAAAAGCCATATCAACCAAAGAGACAAGGAAACTCATATGTTTGGGATTATAATACATGGACTAATTGTACTACATGTGGTCGGTATGGACATATTGCAACAAACTATTATAGAAAGAGTCGGATTGGACAATCAAGAAACTGGACAAATGTAGGAATGGCATGTATGCACTGTCACAAGGTTGGTCATGTAAGCAAGAACTGCAGAGACTAAGCACCTGATGAAAACCATATATTTGAAAGTGGATATAACATTGTAGAAATTACAAAGCTAAGGAACACAATGTGGAAGAAGGAATCTAATGAGAATGCTGAGTCAAGTAACACTATCGGTGAAAACTCATCCACTGGATTGGGTGACATCAGTACCTCCACTTAAGATGACAAAGGTATGTATGGAACTGACATTTTAAATGATCACATTTTTTCATACAGTTCCTTATATATGATGTACAAATACCAAATCTGCATGAATGAAGATGCACTATGGTTTATATATTATAAGTTTGCAAATGTTATCTAGTCGATAAAAGAAGAAAAGTGAGTTGGTTACCCATCGGTAATCACTATACAAGGTCAACCGACAACAATTCAAACCGATGAAGAAACTCTATGTTAACTGAGAAAAATATATTGAAGACATTACTGAGCTGACAGCTGTCTCATACTGAAAGTTAGGTCACACATTTAATGCATCAAAGTTTGAGCAGGAATATCAAAAAACCCTATATATATATGTGGAAACATAGTTTATTCTTACATTACAATTTCGAAGAAAGGAGATTTTACAGAGAAGAGTTCGAGATAAAGATTTTTAGAACATATTCAAAGCCACCTAGATCAAACTAATGACAATTCTTTGATGAAAACTAGTAAGTTCATTCGCCTACCAAACACTGGTTATCTATTGTTTGTTGAAACCCTAGAAACAATTTATGGCATTGACTTCGACCGCAAGCAAATCATAGATCATTGAGGAGGAAGTGGAATTAATTATTACGGCACACTTTTCTGAGGAAAAATTCAAACCTCATCATAAGGTTGCAGCACAAACAGATGATATGGGCACATTTTCTAGTATTCCTGATAAGGTTTTGTTAACAGAAGACGTTAGGGCTTACATTCACTGCAAGATCAGTGAAGTATGTGATTTTGAGACCGTAGAAACTTATCAACAAATCTGTGGACTGGATGGAAAGATCAAATCCAACTATAAGAAGATTGAAGAGTTAGGGTTACGGTGTTTCACATATTTCCCGCAATCATTTCACAATGACTGGGTAAGAATAGTACTAAGTAGATTTCATGATGGAAAATTTTGGTGAGACAAACCTGTTGAGGTCACCAAGAAGATTATCAGTAGGGTTACTGGGTACCCTACAATCGACAAAGCCAAAGCATTTCAAAGTTCATCTCGTCTCGACATAGAAAAGAACACTAGAGCTCAATGGGATAGTAGGGCATTGAAAATAACAACTATCAAAGATCCACCGGTAAAATTCATAGCTCATGTCATCGGGTACAAGATATTTCAATCAAGCAGACTGAATAGTGTACCCTACAACACCATGGACATGGCTTATAAAATTGTGAAGAAAGATCACCAGGTTAATCTTGTTGAGCTACTACTACACCAGCTGCATGACAACATGAAGACAATAACAACAAAGAAGTCCAATACATGTAAGTACAGATCACTGCTTGTCTGTACATTCCTCTACTTGGAAAAATATGTACCGGGTATTGGAAAAGTTAACTGGCAATCAAATAGACCGATAACTGCTCAAATCAGTGATATGATGAGAAGTCTAGGAGATAATATGAACAAGGAGTTCAATGCATATTTCAAGGAATTTCAAACAAGAATGCAACAAAGAAGCAGAATTCCAAAGGAATTAGTGAGCAAATTTGAAGATGACATATGCTTTGTGGTAAGCACAGACCACTCAATGATAAAGGTAGTAGAACTGAGAATAAAATGGCTAGCACCAATGGGTTATGAAATGAATCATGATTTCACTTTGAAATCTATCAATGCATTTCTGGCATTACCGATAGACATCACTGCCAGTAGGTTTGGAGTGTATGAGGAAGCTAAGTCTAGAATCACAACAGACATCAAGATCGGTAAAATGTTAAGAAGGGAAAATAAAATGAAAAAGGATCTCACAAAAAAATATGGAACTACATCTGACTCACCTAAGGAGTCACCGGTTGATGAAGCAACCGAAGGTCAGTTACAGTTGGCTGACAAACCCTATGACAGTGAGGAGATCGAATCAGACAAAGAGAAGGATAATACATCGATTCCTCCCACCAATGATGAAGAAGAAATTCAACTACCCACAACTGATGAACAAGATATTTAGCTACTAGAACCTAAAGGAATGAGGACACATTTGTCAACTATAGCACAATCAACCAAGTAGAAAGAAGAAGCAGTAAAAGTAGCAAAAAGAAGAGCAGCTACACCGACGAAGAAATATATCAAGAGAAAGAACAAGAAAGCAGCTGAACCACCGAAGAAAAAGAGGAAATACATACGGAGTAAGGAAGATATAGAGGAGATTGACACTGAAAATGACCCTGATCAATTTAAGCTAGTTCATAACAGGGATATCACTATAGAAGAAATAATTGAAGATATTATTGAGAATGGAAATCTCAATGATCTAGGCATAGACAACTTTAACAACATGTCAATTGAGGACAAGACAAAGATAGAACATGCTATTGTTCAAATGATGTTCAAGTTGAAGAGAGTATCAATGGAATTTGCATGTCAACTACCGAAGGAACTTGATGACAAAATAAGTGAAAGATGGGCTATTGCACTAGAAACAGAGAAAAGAAAAAGAGAACGATCTCTAGGCCGTGCAGCCACACACTTTAGCTATGCTGAGGTAAGTGAATACATGACAAGGTATCAGCCTAGATTTTCAGTCAAGAATAGAGCTATGTAGATTATGGATGAAAATGTAGATGATATGGATGTCATATGTGACTCTCTATGGACATCAATTTTGAAAGCAGAAGAGAAAGCTGAATAGGAAGCATTCCTCAAACTGTCTAAAAAGAGACACAGTTCAAAAGGTAAAAGTATTTTCATTGATGATAATAAAGGCAAGAAAATAGAAGACACCGGTATATCAGTTACTGAGGTAATTGATATCACCGAGCAAAAGGAAGAAACCAAAATTTCATAGGATGCACCGGATCAAGCTAAGATCCACTTGCAAAAGAAAATCGATGATGATGCACTCATTGAGGACATCACTAATAGTGATCCTGATGATAAGGATGATGAAGATGTAATAATTACATAATACAAAGATGAAGCATTAAATACTGACAATGTGTGTACATCTCTACTGGGTGAACTACCTATACTTGTAGAGGCCATTGAAATAATTTCACAAGTACAACCTGATGTCTCTCATCCTGAGCCAACCAAAGATACAACTGAGATTCAAGCACCCGAGCAACTTGTAGATACAAATGAGCCTAACAAACTAGAGGCACAGTCTACAGAACAAAAGGAACCTAAAGAAACCAAGTCAATTGAGGTGAACCCACTTGACACTACAACCGAGACTCCTACACCATCTACCAAGGAGCAAAAGAAGGATGATATAGTGTCAACTGGTAAGGATACTATGAGGAGTGAAGAAAAAGCTATTGTCATAAGTGAGAAGAAGTCACCTCTAGCCCCGAAGAAGAACAAGAAGAAAGCCAAAGGGCCGGTCACCATTGATGAAGTCATCATTATACCAGAATGTGACCCGAGAACCCTAAGCCCCAAGGATCTAAGTAATTATGGGGAACTATGTTCGAGGAAAGAAGCACAAGAAAAGTTAAGGCAAGAACAAAAATGAAAAGAAGTGTTAAATGATGTAAGGGATATTCTACAACAAATAATACCGAAAACAACCATTGATGAGAATACTCCCATTTTAGATCAACTTGCCACCCTCGCTGACAAAATCAATGCCCCTGATATAGATGCAAACAAAAGAATAGAAGAAAGGGCAGAGTCAAAGATTCTAAACAAATTGGTAGAAAGGATTAGCACTGAAGTGGCACTAAACGAGGTGAAATTATCTAAGGTCATTACTGAGGTAAAATCTATCACCCAGATTATCTGTCAACTACCAATAAAGCTTTGTACTAAAGACACCTTCACTGTAGAAATCAGTGAAAAGATAAAAGGTTTAGAAGCAAAAATAAAGTTGAGTACACAAGCAGCTATCGTCGAGCCAACTACTTTCTTAAAGCACATTAACCGAGTTTAGGAACTCTGGTGGCTAATAGCAGACTTAAGGAAACAAGAAGTGCACATCACTGATCAGGTTATAGAGTTACAGAAAGAACTCACTCCTTACCTGAAGATTTTTGAAACACATACTGTCAAAGCTAAGAAACTTGTGGCAACACCAAAAATTTCGGTGTTGGAAAATATCTTTGACATGCATGCACAAGTTGGTCTTGAGCAAATTGCTCTTACCAACTTGAAAGAGGAATGGGAAAACCTCTTGGAGTTTGTAAAGAAAACCCATCAGAATATTTTTGATAAGATGTAAGTATACATTACATACTTTTTGGGTATTTGGCATTATTATCAAAAAGGGGGAAAACATGTATATGCCAAATAGTATATTTTTGATATGTATATTACATAATACCGGGAGCATGCACCGAGGGGGATTACTTTTGTAGTACTTAGAAGTTTTTGTTATGGATATGTATATGGTGGAGACATAAGGAATATATAGAAACATTTTGTCTATATACATTTTGAAGTTTTGATACTAATGCCAAAGGGGGAGATTGTTGATCTCTATTGAGCATTTTAGGTTGTCATTAGTATCAAAGGATAGTAAACAGGTCAGTCGGTCATTTATATTGAGACAGTCAGTAACTAGAAGTAAGACAAAGCAGTCGGTAAAGCCTTACACCGAGCATCACACAGTTAACCGAGCACCAGCAACACCGACATTGATGGTCAGTAAACACCGAGCATCGTAGTATACATGGAGAAGATTATATAGTGTTTACCGATGATCACAGACAATGATAGAGTAATAAAAAATGGCACATTATTCTATGCAAATAGTTATAACAGATCGTAAAATAGTTTACCAAGATCGAGGAGCATTTATTGTAAAAGATATTCATTAAATGTAATGATTATCTTATTTGTATTAGTTGATCTAGGTTATTTTGCACCATAGATCTTAGGGTTATGATTATTTTTTGTAACCTAATTTTTGCTTAAGCGGCAAAATAGAACACTATATATTGTATATGTTCACACCATTTTATAGGGTTGTTGAACTGATATATATGAATCACATAGCACTTGAAGAAATTGTCTATCTTCAAGACAATCATTTTACCGAGCAGAACAAAGTACAAAGGTTTTCAGATTGAACAGAATCAGACAAGGCTACCGAGCAGATCAGAGTAGAGAACGATCATAAATAAGGTGATATTTTGATAAGCACTTATAGATCTATTTCAGACAATTGAGTTGTCAACTAGCAGATAGTTACCTATTACTTTCTGACAATTGTGATAGAGTTTTGATAAATATCTTAACAGAGTAGACTTAACAGTCTTTGTACAAATCTCTTAACCAAGTACACACTTCATATAATGTTGTTAAATCCTATAACTAGGTTGATCTAGCTGATCTAATATGTTACTCCTAATAGGGTAAGATCACCAGAAGTGATCAAAACTTGTAGCCTTAACAGGCAAACCTTTTCTATCTGTAGTAGTGAAGAATTTGTGGGTGTCATCCCCACCGCAGTTTTTACCTTCTAACAAGAGTTTCTGCATTACCAAAATACTTGTGTTATGTGATTGTCATATTGATTTCATGTTGTTTACTTTATTAAGTTAACTAGATGATTGATTTATGCAATTAGATTCAAGTTATTTTGATCGGTTATTATAGTATTCAGTTATATATTAGCAAGATTGTTACAAGTAAAGTTTTGAAGGCACTGATTCACCCCTCCCCTCTCAATACCCATCTCTCCTAATTCCAACACAACATTCACCTCTCTCTTCAACCTCTAGCTTAGGTTTCCTTAATACTTCCTCTATTAGGTCAATACATCTTTTGCCACTTAATCTCCTTCGTAGATCTTAGTGTTAGGTTAGATTCATTGAATCTATCATACATTATGTTGTTCGGCTATCCTTCTAGAAATATCTCAAATCTCTTAATAGATTTACAATAAAATGTTTTACAGTGCATTAAATGCTTTCATACAATCAATAAATAAATTCAACACATTTTACATAATCCAAGAATTCAAAGATGTCGGCTGGAAATCTGAATTCTTCCTCAAATGCAAAATACTGATGCTTGGTCAATACTGTGTTCAAATTCTCGGTCTTCACTAGAAAGCTCAGTCACCACATAAACTGTTTCCTTGGCTAATACTGTCTTCCTCGATAATTAAATGGTGTTCGGTCAATACTGAATTTACTCAGCATATACTAGCTTAGTCAACACTAACAACACTTGGCTTACACACTAGATTTCCTCACTTTTTCTCGGTTAAGCCTACCAGTTTAGTCTTCATTCTTAGATAAACAATACATTGTCTTATCATTGTGCCACGTAATCAAGTACTCATTAAAGTATCAAGATAACTCAACCTTTCCTTAGGTGCTATTGTTACCAACCTTGCCTATCCCCTTAGCAACAATCAAATAGATATATTAATTTCTTAAATAGCAACAATCTTACCAGTTAAGGTTTGACATCAATGACAATACAACAATTGCTTCAATTGCAGTTTCCAACAATCTCCCTCTTTGGCATTGATGGCAAGACCATATGAATATCACATGAATTACCAACCAATCCAAAAACTTATCTGTCCATCAGAATTATTTATAATATCCTTAGGTTCATTCTGATAAAGAATCAATTAGCCATGCTTAACCGTCCACTAAATTTCTCCCTCTGTCTTGATCTTCCATGAAAATTTTTCATTTTGTGTATTTATTTGTGATCATCTCCCTCTTTGACAAAAATGCCAAAGCAACAACAAAAACATACATCCTGTAGATGTAGATATCATTCTTTTAGTTCAGTAACAGTATTTCTCCCTCTGTCATCTTTGCTTATGACTGATTCTTGGCTTTGTTGTGCTTTTCACAACTCTAGGCTGCTCCTAAAGTGTGACCTTTCTCTACATCAACTTGTTAGATATTCTTTGCAGCACATTTGATGCAGTGCTCCTAGCTTGACTAGGCAGCCTTAGTTAGGGGAAGGACCCCTAATTGACTTCTCAGGTATTCATGAGCTTCTTTAGGTAATGCCTTAGTGAATATGTATGCTAGTTGTTCATTTGTATTCACATATTCCATGTAGACCTCTTTATCTTGTACCAGTTCTCTCAAGTAATGATACTTGATGGCAATGTGTTTGGTCTTTGTGTGCATTACTGGATTCTTAGAGATGTTGATAGCACTTGTGTTGTCATAGAAAATGACAACTGGTTCAGTGATTTCTTCTTTCATACCTACCAACAATTACTTTATCCATATCAAATTTGAACAGTTCAGAGCTGCAGCCACATACTCAGCTTCAGCAGTAGATTGGGAAATACAATTTTATTTCTTGCTTGTCCAGGAAACTAATCTCTGTCCAAGAAAGAAAGCTCCACCACTAGTACTCTTTCTGTCATCTACATTTCCTGCTGAAGCAGTATCTGTATACACTCTCAGTTCAAACTTGTCATGCTTGTAGTACAATCCATAGTCAACAGTTCCCTTCAAATATCTCATGATTCTTTTAACCGCCATCATGTGAGTTTCCTTAGGATTGGTAGAGAATCTTGCCACAATCCCAACAACTAATGCAATATCTAGTCTGCTATGTACACCATACTATAGCTTTTTGATAATAGATCTATACAGAGTCTGGTTAACTTCTACAACATCATCATTTTTAGACAACTTCTATCTAGTAGCCATGGGAGTACTTACTGGCCTTGAATCTTCAATACCAAAGGTTTTTAGTATCTCATGAACATATTTAGACTGGGTGATGAAAATTCCTTTCTCCATCTGATATACTTGTAAACCAACAAAAAATTTGATCTCCCCAAACATACTCATTTCAAATTCAGTTTGCATTTCATTTGAAAATTTCTTACACAAGGCATCTTGTCCACCAAATATAATATCATCCACAAAGATCTTAGCTAACAAGATTCCTTTACCTTCTTCATCTTTCATGTACAAATTTCTTGTGTCATTTGTCCTTGAGAATCCAATCTGTATTAGGTAGTTGTGCAGTCTCTCATACCATGCTCTGGGAGCTTGCTTTAGTCCATACAGTGCTTTAAACAGTTTGCAAACCATGTGTCTTTTGTTTGGATCAACAAATCCTTCTAGCTGGTCAATAGACACTTCTTCTTCTAATATACCATTTCAAAATGCAGACTTAATATCCATTTGGTATACCTTGAAATCTTTATAGGCAGCATATGCAAGCAAAGTTCTTACTCCTTCCAATCTTGCTATAGGGGCAAATGTATCCCCATAATCTATTCCTTCTTGTTGTGCATAGCCTTTGCATACCAACCTAGCTTTGTTTCTTGTGATATGACCATGCTCATTCAGCTTATTTTGAAATACCCACTTTGTCCCAATGACATTCTTATTTTTTGGTCTCGGCACTAGAGTCTAGGTATCATTCTTCTCTATCTGGTCTATCTCTTCATTCATTGCTTCTATCTAGTCTTCATTTTCTAATGCGTCCTTTGTTGTCTTAGGCTCAAATTCACATAGTAAACATGTTGGATCTCTTGCCTTACTTCTGGTCTGAATTCCAATATCTTTATCTCCAATAATCTGTTCAGGTTTGTGATGTCTCCTTACACATTGTGCTAGAATAGGTTCTGCTCTCCTTTCATTTTTCTCATCAGGCTCACTAACAAGATTGTCAGATTCAGCTTCTGAATGCTCAGCAACCTCTTCTTGATGCTCGGTAGCTTCTTCCTATCACTTGACATGTTCTTCTTCTCTCTCGGCATTGTTATCTTGATGCTTGACATCACTTACCCAAGACTCAACATCAGGTGCAATTCTGTCACTTGCCTCTTCTTCCTCTATATACACAAAAGATCTATAATCTTCTAGTTCTCTTTTACTATCAGCTTCATTTTTCTCTACATACTCATCAACTTTGACATTCACACTTTCCACAATTTTGTTAGTGTTAGAGTTCAAACACTTATAAGCTTTACTTTTTGTGGAATAGCCTAGGAATATACCTTCATCGCTTTTAGCATAAAATTTTCCATTTCTACTATCCTTTAATATGTAGCACTTACTTCCAAAAATTCTAAAGTACTTTACATTTGGTGCATACCCATGCCATAATTCATAAGGTCTCACATTTGTACCTTTTTTAATCTGTACTTGATTAAGAGTATAAACAGCTGTACTTACAGCTTCTTTCCAATACTTTTGTGCAACATTCTTTTCAATCATTAATGTCCTTGCATAATCAAAAATAGATCTGTTCCTTCTCTCTACTATACCGTTATGTGGAGGAGTTCTAGGTGCAGACATCTGTCTTTTGATCCCTCTATCATTGCAAAATAGATTAAATTCATTCGATATAAATTCTCCACCTCGGTCAGATCTTAGACACTTCAAGTTCCTACCTGTCTCTTTTTCAACCTTAGCCACATACCACTTAAAAAATTGAAAAGCATTATATTTTTCTTTTAAGAACATTACATGCATCATTCTTGTATAATCATCAACAAATAGGATAAAATATCTAGCACCACAATAGCTTTGTACACCCATCAGTCCACAAAGGTCAGTATGAACCAAGTCTAAGATATTCTCAGAAGTAAAGGTTTTACTCTTGAAACTAGACTTTGTCATCTTACCCAACTGACATTCTTTGCACATTACATTCTCATGTTTCTTCAATCTAGGTAGACCTCTCACTTTCTTTTTCTTACTAATTTCTACCAGATTATCAAAGTTAACATGACATAGCTGCTTATGCCATAACCAAATATCATCAAGTTGTGCAATCATACATGTTTCTTCAGATAGGTCTAGATAGAACAAATTACCTATTGTCTGTTCTCCACTTCCAATCAGTTCACCAATGGAATAAAATATTTTGGCCTTTCTGTGATGAAATTCCACTTGGTAGCCAGTGCTATTAAGCTGTGCAACACTCAATAGATTATAGTTAAGACCCTCAACCCAATAAGCATTTTCACAAGTGAGCTTATTAGTCAGCTTAATCAATCCTTTTCCTCTAGCAGGACATGATGCATCATTACCAAATTTCACACTCCTACCTTTATAATGATCTAAGGTATCAAACTTACTCTTATCTCCAGTCATATGATGTGAACAACCACTGTCAATAATCCATTTATCATTTTTGTTTACATAAGATATCAATGCAATTTTCTCATCCTCATCAGATTCATCTTTCATTGCAACATAAACAACCTCAATTTCAAAATCATCACTATCAGTGTCAATCTCTTCTTCGGCAATATAATAGGATTTCTTACCTTTTCCTTTGTAGTCCTTGTATCTTCGGTAACCTCTATCTTCTCTTTTGTCTTTATGCTTGCTGTCTCTTTCTTCATCCTTATTATCCCTATCAGGACATCTAGTAGCTATATGACCAACTTTATTACATGAAAAACATATAATAGGGAGTTTACCTTTGTACCTTCCTTTTCCCCTTTGCAGTCTTCTAGCCATAAGAGCTTCTAGATTCTCAAGTTCTTCATCAGATGTGTCACTGTCACTTTCACTTATGCATTTTTCCTTTTCCTTCTTTGACTTACTCAGAACCATTTGTGACTTAAAAGCAAATTCAATATTACCAAAAGTGAAGTTATCATAGTTAGAAAGTTCAAAAGCAGTAAGCTTACCAACCAAACTTTCCAAAGTAAGAGCATTAGTAGAGTTACATCTAGATTCCTGAATTGCACAAATTTTGATTGCATAAATAGGACACATAGTTCTCAATACTTTTCCTATTACAGTTTCATCCTCAATAGTTCCATTTTCTCCTCTAATAGAATTTACAACTTTTTTTATTCTACCACAATATTGTGTAATATTCTCACCTTCTTGCATTCTTATTTCATCAAATTTACCTCTTAGGATCTCAGTTTGCTCTCAACACATTTATGTCACCGCCATAAATGTTTATAAGGGTTTCCCACATTTGCTTTACATTACTGCAGTCTTTGATGTCTTCAAATTATGGATAACTTAGGGCAGACACAATTTCCAACATTGCTTGGTTGTGCTCTTGTTTAGCTTTCATTTCCTCAGCAGTAAGAGGTGCAATAGGTGTGCCATAGTCATGTTCAATATAATACTTTGTAGAATCACCAATACCGGCCATATGTAGCTTCATCAAGCTTTTCCATGCAGGGAAGTTCTCCTTATTTAGCTTTGGTACCTCCTTATACATCCTGATCATTTTCTTCAAGTACTTTCAAACTTGTTCTCTATAAGCACCAACAACTCTGATAAAAATTGTTAATATGATTTAGAATAATAGAGAGGGGGGTGAATCGGTTGTTCTTAGGTCCAGATGTATAAAAAAAAACTTTAAAACTCTTCAACAAATTAGATCTAATAACCAATAGCTACTCGGTCATTACTGATTGCATAACATAAACATATAACAGTGCAGTCCACTTATCCAATAGCATCTAACTTGTAAAACATAGAAATGTTCAAACCAAAACATTCACACAAGTATCAACACTAGGATTTATAGTGGAAACCCAATTAGGGAAAAACCACTTTGTAACATGTTACTATTATGTTCACTCTTTTGAAGTGAGCTTGGTGAAAAGACAAACTTTGCAAATATTAGATCCAATTCTGTATACATATGCTGGCTTATTGACTATGAACCTTTACCATCTCCATCATTGATCTGCTCGTAACTCTCCTCAAGCAATGCCAACACTTCTCCTTCAGCCTTCTCTGCTTAGATAGTTAATAACATCAACAATACTTCCAGCATTCACCTCTCTCTTCAACCTCTAGCTTAGGTTTCCTTAATACTTCCTCTATTAGGTCAATACATCTTTTGCCACTTAATCTCCTTCGTAGATCTTAGGGTTAGGTCAGATTCATTGAATCCATCCTACATTATGTTCTTCGGCTATCCTTCTAGAAATATCTTGAATCTCTTAATAGATTTATAATAAAACATTTTACAGTGCATTAAATGCTTTCATACAATCAATAAATAAAGTCAACACATTTTACATAATCCAAGAATTCAACGATGTCGGCTGGAAATCTGAATTCTTCCTCAAATGCAAAACACTAATGCTCGGTCAATACTGTGTTCAACTTCTCGGTCTTCACTAGAAAGCTCGGTCACCACATAAACTGTTTCCTCAGCTAATACTGTCTTCCTCGACAATTAACTAGTGTTCGGTCAATACTGAATTCACTCGGCATATACTAGCTCGATCAACACTAACAACACTCGGCTTATACTAGATTTATTCACTTTTGCTTGGTTAAGCCTACCAGTTTAGTCTTCATTCTTACTTAGATAAATAATACATTGTCTTATCATTGTGCCACATAATCAAGTACTCATTGAAGTATCAAGATAACTAAACCTTTCTTTAGGTGCTATTGTTACCAACCTTGCCTATCCCCTTAGCAACAATCAAATAGATATAGTAGTTTCTTAAATAGCAACAGTCTTACCAGTTAAGGTTTGACATCAATGACAATACAACAATTGCTTCAATTGCAGTTTCCAACACTTATCCCCTGAGGCTAGCTCTACCTGCCATTTAACTCCTTTCGCTATGGGTGCTAGCCCACACTTTTCTATTAAAGAAGGGGATATAAAGGGGTCAGTTGCTTCTGAGTCAAATATGATAGAAATAGGTTTTCCTTTTAATGAACCTGAAGTCTCTATGGCTATGTTTTGGTGATTAGATTGTCTATGCTCTACTACAGAAAACACTCTGTAAGACCAACCAACATCTCCCATAGTCAGTTCTGAAACTGCCTGATTCTGATTGGTGAAATTAGTGCATTGAGGGCAATGAACTACAGTGTGTCCTTATTGTCCACAAGAATAACATCTATTATTCCTTCCAAATTTCTTTGCAGGAGGTGCACTAGATTGTTGATAACCTCCTTTATTGATATTCTGAGAATTTTGGGATGGTGGAGGAGGAAACCTTTGTTGAGCCCGATAATTGCTATGGTTTTGGGGTTGTTGAAACTTCCCACTACCTTGGTTATTATTCTAGAATTTATTTTTATGGAAGTTTTGTCCTTCTTTAAAAGATGATTGTTGGTTCTTGGAGTTTGAATTTCCTTGATCAAAGTTTCCTTTAGAACATGATCCAACATTGAATATTTGGCCACTGGAATATCCACCTTTTCCTTTAACCTTTCTTTCAACTAGAAATGCCTTAATGATATCATCTCAAAGATTTTTGGGTTCTAGGACTACCATATCTCCTAATAGACAGTCATTCAAACCCTTTATGAAATGTTGTACAAGAATGATTCTGTCATATTTGTAACCTAAAAATAGCTTAAGTTCATAGAATTTCCTTTCATATTCTTCCACTGTCATATTGGCTTGTTTAAGGTGGTGAAATTCTTCCGCCCTTCCCTATCTCCACTAAGCAGACATGAATCAATCCTTAAATCTCTCTAGGAACAATTCCCAAGAAATGGTGTTAATGGTGACTTGAAGTTTTTCCTCTTCCATGTGCCACCAGGTAGATGCAAATTTCCTCAAATTCATAATGGCACATCTAGCCTTGACATTACTGCTAAAGGGATGCATAGCGAAACATCTCTCAAGGTCAAACAACCAAATTTCCACTGCAGATCCCCCTTCGTTGCCATAGAAAAGGGGTACCTTGACCTTGACTAAGTCCCTCATGTGAGAGGAATCCCTATCCTCAGATTCTAGCATATCTTTCCTTCTCCTAGGGCTTCTATCCCTTTCCCTATCTTGGTGATGAGATTGATTTCCTTCCTCAAATTTGACTCTGTTTTCAAGGTTGTCAAGTCTATGCAGAAGTTGTTTCATAAGTTGTCTTAATTGGGCTCCTTCCAAGTCATTGCTTTGACTCTCATCCCTATGGTTGTCTTGATTTGGTTCTCCCTCATATTCCCCATGGGAACTCTCTGGGTGAGATCTCAAGGAATATTCCTGAACTCTATCCTTACCTCTTCCGCGGGTGATGGTAGGCATCTTGGAAGAGTGGTACAACATAAGTTTTAGGTAACTAGTTTTAATGAGTATTCAATGTGTTGAAGAGATTAAGTTTTAAATGTAAATAGACCCTAAGCTCCCAGTGTAGAAACCAAGGCTCTAATACCAAATATAATGTCGCCACCAGGGAACCCATAAGGAATCAGGTCTTTTAACCTAAAATTACAACTAACAATTTTTTTTGTAACATTCTAACATTACATTGTTAACATCCACAAAGAACATTCCTTAAATGTTCCCTTATTTAATTCATTTACCAATATAAAGCATTACATTTAATTACTTATGTAATTTAACTCCATTTCCTTTTCCTTTACTTTGCATTTTAAAATATAAGATAAAGGTAAGAAAGTAATATTTCATTCATAACTCTATCTTTTACTTCCTATCTCATTTTCATTCCTTTTACCTACACATTCAATAACAACCTTTTTACAATTTCAATTAAACCTTTACATTTAAGTCATTGCTTTCATTCCAACATAGGAGAGATAAAAGATTTAATACAAGATTACACTTTTCATTACAACTTTTGAATCTTCAAATAACATCCCTTGAAAAACCCCTAAAACTATCCCTCCCTGATTAGATTGCTTTATTCTTTCAATTTATGATAATAAATATAATTACATTAACAATTACATTGAATGGTCTGAAGGCTTACAAAGAGATGTTTACATCTTGCATTACAATAGTACATGATACAAATTGATAAATATACCATTGTATAAAATCTGAGACACATCCAAGCCACAAACCATGAACAGTACCTTGAAAGATATTTACCAGCCAACCATGTGAAACTAAAGAAGTTATACCCCCCATGATAGGAGATAGAACCAAGATACTCACAAGGCCTAAAGAAACCTAAGGCTTTACAAAAAAATAACTTGAAAACAAAGACTCGACATAAAAAGATATCATCATTCTATACACATAGGTTAGGTTTCTAGCATACCATCTAGGTGAGTGTCATCATATATCCTTCATATTGGGATCCTTCTTGGCAACCATGTAACCCCGGTCCCCCCTGTATGAATAGGGGTCCATCTTGGAAGTTATCTATGGTCTCGGTACTCCAACATGCCTATGTGGACTTAAATTTATGTGTCTTTCATTGTCTTTTAAAACCCCCCTTTCCCAAGTTCATTATTAGGTTATCACTTTTTACCAACTCACCCATAGGATCATTTGGAAACCACTTTGGGTTCCAACACCTATGGTGAGCCACTCATCTAGGGTACCTAGTCTCCTACCCACACACAAACCAAAGAAACCAAGATGCATTTCAAATGCTTCAATTTGCAGGTCTAGGGAACCCTCCTATGCTCTTAGGCCCTTAGGATGAGTCCTAGCCTCATTATACGAACATAAGGAATAATTCCATGTACTGAAACATCTTAAAAAAACATTATAACATAAAAAAAGAAAGATATGGACATGCATAAGTGAGATCATTTGCAACCCCAGCATAAGAAATGGGTTATAGACGTCTCAAGCCCAAAATATGACCAAATTGAGCCCTTAGGACCCCCTAAAACCCCAAACAAAAATCTATACTTTCCCATACAACAATCCATACATGACCATATGGAAATCCACCAATGCTCATATGGGGAACAATACAAACTTGTACGACATTCCAGGAATGCTCATACGAGACTATCTAAAAAATGCCCATAAATTGCCCAAATATGATATTTTTAGGTGTGGAGAGTGTCTAGGGAAGGTTCCCTAAGGTCTACGTGATTCAAGTATCTCAGTACCACTTCCAGAATGCTTCCTCAACACACCATAAAGCCCAAAACAAAACCATATGATCAAAATACAAAATGGAAGTAAAATCTACATAAGCATAAAAGGGGAAACTGACTGCATTTCTTCCCTAATCCATCCTAAGCTTTCCTAAACCTTCCTAAACTTCCCTAAACCATAAGTAAATAAGAGAATACACCAAAATACAATAATGAAAACAATCATAAACTTCCAGGAAAGAAATTTGACAAAACAACACACATTACAACTGTAATACCCCAAAATTGGCATCTTGTAATCCTAACCAATTTTATTGCATTTAGTCTCATTCCATCAATTTCTAAATCATCAAAGTCCTATTGTACTAGGTAATTCTATCTTCTAATTGACTTTACCTGACTTAGTGTCAAATGCAGAAAACCTTAAATCTGCATCAATTACATATCATATTTAATTGCTAAATAATGACTACAAATTGGCTAAATAAACCCTATGATTGATTAATTTAATTATAAAGTCCTAGCACTTTAATTAAATTAAATCCAACCTCTTTAGCTAAAATAGACTTGAAAAAGGGATTAAATAAATATCCTCATCTCAATAAATGAATTTAATTATTTAAATAATTGAGAAAATCCACTTATGAGGCAATATTGTATTTATTTAAATTAAATATTCTCTCCAAAATCTTCTCTTCAGTTTAGAAAAGGAAACTTTGAGTTAATTAAGAATTCAAAAGGGGAATAAAATAGTTAAAAGCTCCACATAGGAAAAAGCAAAAAGTTGACTGCCTCTTTACATGAAACTTTCTATTCTGAATTGAACTCTCATTCAATCTCCACCATTCGTCCGATTCAATCTCGACCGTCGATTGAACCTGGGACTCTATAAAAGAACCCTCATTCCTCATTCAAAGGATCCCAATTTTTGAGCAATGAAGTGCTGTCACATTCTCATTGCTTCTTGTTTACATTCAAAGCTTTCATTTGCATTGCTGATTTGATAATCATCTTCGATTAATATCATGTTTAGCTTAAATATGCACTTTATTTCTTAATCTAGTTATCTTTCAAAGTTCTTAGATTAGTGCTCATGTCTCATCATTTCTAGATTAATTGAATACTCATTTTAGATTAATCTTGCACATTCATTCCTAGATTAAAATGCATAAATCCTCCATTCTAGTGTTATTCTATGGTTGCTGGACTCTCGATTCTGAGAGTGATCCTGAAACCTACCTAGATAGGAGGCAACAGGTCGAATCATTCAGATAGGCAAGATGAATAATCTCATAATTGTTCTTTTCTGCAGCTGGTGAACAATGACTATGTTGAAGTGTGAGGCTAAATTAGAGGCACATATTTAGCTTATACATTTTTGGTGCCCACCGTGGGGCAAAAAATCAATTTTTGGCCTCATCCCATTTTTTAAATTTCTGTCAAAATTTTGCATTCTGTCTGTACGTACGTACACATTTGTACGGATTCTTGCGCGAAGATTCTCACTGTATCACATGAAGTTGTGCTGGTCTTAGCACTTCCTCACATGAAAAATGTGTTTTCTCGCGTGGGACTGTGCACTATCTCGCGCGAAATTTGACCAGAGCTTTAAATTTTCATAGTTTTTGTACTTAGTGTTCCTATTTTATGACATTCTTTGCTTTGCTGTGATTTTCTAGTTTTCATTTTCTGATAGAACATAATAGTGGGATGTAGGATGTTTATCGAAGACTCCCAAAACACAACCAGACATATTTACTAATAGTTTGATTGCAGGACACTTGCCAAAGATGCTTATCAAAACCATTTCAAACCCACTCAAACATTCTGTCTGTTTTATTGCTTTTATTCACATAGTCTAAATAGGGCCTTGTGAAAATCTCTTAAGGGTCTTGATAGTAGCATAGGGTAATAGGCTCTTCATTACATGGAAGTGATGACCATGGATGAACCCAAGACCCAGATGCTGCTATAATGATAGATACCTGGGGGAGCAAGGAAAGGTAATGAATCTTTAGCACCTCTATTAGTTAGGGGATTATGCTCTTCTCTCTCTGAGAGAATTAGAAACCCAAAAGCTTTTGGATTGGTTGAGGAGGAGTTAGCTCAGTGATAGACATGTCTAGTGTGTTTGGGTAAGGTGAAGAGGTAGAGGATTATGCTCTTCTCTCTTTGAGAGAATCAGAAACTCTGACCCTTGAATCTGAGCCAAGTTTGTGTCACCTTTAGAGGGCCTGTCAAAAGTTGAACCTTTGGGAATGACCCAAGTGAGTACACACCTTTTTCTGGTGATTCTACCTCACTATAATAAAGTATCTTTGTTGATTCTAAAGACTCCAAAGCCATGTTAACTTCTTTCTCTTGATCCATGACTATAATCTTGAGAAAGCTCTATCTGTTGTACTGAGTGGTGCCACTCCTAGCCCTGCTTGCGGGGGCGTACACTTTCAGGTGTCAGTGTGGTTGTGAGGCCCTAGCCCTGTATCAAGGGCACTGAAGGTTAGTGTGAACATAATCCTATTAAAAACTCTCTTAGTTAGTTGCCTACTCGGTTCATCTCTGAAAGGGGACATAATCTTTGCGCAGGGAGGGGGAAGAATCTCTCCCGTAGATTCTCACCATAGGCATGCACCTGGATGTTTGAAGGTGGTATATGAAAATGGCCCCTACTTCAAGGGTAACCTTTGAACATATATTATTGAGTCCTTGGAAACACCAAAAAAATGGGTGCCCTCTAGGGGGTGACATAGCTGTGTGAGGTGAATGCATGCACATAAGTTGTAAGGCACAAATTTTGTGTTCTCTACCATTTTCTTTGTAGGGATAACTGAGTGTTTGTTTCGAGTCTTCAAACTGTCCAACATGATCAAAACTTGTCAAAGACTCCCATGTTTCTTCTGAGTTGCCTTGTCCTTAGTTGAACTATTTTAGACTATTGACTATTTCACATCTTCCTGTTAGTCCCAAACTTTGTGTTTGTTAAATGATTGATTGAAACCTTAACACTAAGTTTGTTGATCTAAACTGTCCTAAACTAGTATGAGAACTAAAATTTCTATCAGAGAATAGCCCAGGCTATGTCTTGTAAACCATTCCTATCTCAAAAATTGATCCAAAACTATCTGATCTAGTACTTGCGTGGTTCAGAGCATAATCTCACGTGAACTTTCAACATCCTGTGCACTTTCTCATGTGAGATTTCATATCCTCATGTGAAGTTTCATACCAGTCTATCAGAGACCCTGTCAGTCAATTTTTTAGTTTATTCTGACATTTTCTCGCGCGAGACAACATATCTTCACGCACAGCCTGACACTTGCTCGCGTGGGATGGCACTTCCTCACGTGAGACTATCCCTTGTTTGTCAAAACAATGAGCTATTTCCTATTTTATGGTCAAATTTTTGCCTGATCTAATTCCTATTTAGGGTCCTTCTGTTTGTTTTAATACTCGTACACAATCTAAAACTAGATGTCTCAGGCTGAGAATCACGTGATGACCGCTTGAACTCATTTTGTCTCTTTGTTATCTACTTGTTCTACTGTGTTCTTGTACCTTGCGATGTGATAGTCATCTCTCAGTTGTTCTAACCGTACTCTCGATGACTCATGCTAGGTGCATTTCACTTTTATCACTCTTTTCTTTTCCAGAGACAGAGTTCCAAGCATAGTCATAGTTCTCTCTCGTTACTTAATTCTAGTCTATGACTATTGCGACTTGAAGTAGCAATGTATTCCCCTTACACATTACAAGAACATCTAGAGAGGAGCAATCTTAGTCTCCCTCTCCCATTATTAGACCTTACGTCAGGCGTGTGTTCTAGAATCCCTTTGATCATGACTATATACACTGCACACTTGCTCACTAGCAAGATGAACCCCAGTTCTACCCAAGGAGATTCCATCCAAACTACTGCACATACTACTGATCTTGATTGGGGGCCATTAGCTGATATCTCCCACATCTTCAATATGCCTTGGGGAATGCCTATTCTAGACTAATCCACTACTGCTGCTACTGAACAAGCTCCTTCTACTAAGAATACTCCTCCTATAATAGATAACAGTGATGAAGAAGATCTACCTCCTACAATGTCTCTATCTGACTACATTAGGCAGTATCACAACATCAAGACAGAGTCAAAAGAAAATGAGTGGGATTACTCATCTGATGCTACCATGAAAATACAAGTTGATGTTATACATAGATATGCTCCTCTTACCAGCTTTGAAAGAGGAGGAAGTTACAATGCTCAAGATCAAGAAACTGATGATGATCCTTTCCACCCTTCTATGGAAATCATCCCTATGGCTCCTAGGCCATCTACTTCAAGTTGCACTTCAACTGTTCCAACAAATCATGGGTACATAAGACCCCATCCTATTACGACTTCATGGAATATTGGCAGATCTAGAATTAAAATGGTTCCTATTCATGCACTCTTTCCACCTGAAGAGGGACCTAGCTCTCAGAATCGACCATCCCAGTTTGGCTCACATAATATTCCTCTAAAATTATCTAACTCTTCTAGGATGACTCACGATCGACAACATTTTATGGAAGATAACTTTCTTGATCTATCTGATTCATTCATGAATGGTAAGGATGATGCTGATATCTTTGCACTTGAGCTCATCCCATCAACTTCTCTTCCCTCCTGCTCCCTGAGATAAGTGGCCCATCCACTTCCCACTCCATCTCTCTATCTAAACTAGTTGTGTCAACCTCATTCATCCATAATCCCTGAGTCTTTGGAAGTAACTTGGATTTGTAACATAAAAATAAATCAAAATCTACTTATATCTCAAGGTCACCATGTCCTGTCTAATCAACATGTGACTACAAAGCAAGGAAGGCAGTGTTCAAAAGACCACAAAGGTCTTCAAAGAAGAAAAGATAATCAAAGAAAAAATGGATCTCGAAATCCATCTTACAAGAGTTCCAATCAAAAGCATCTCAAAAGAAAAAGAAAAATTCAAAAGCTATGTGGATTCCCAAGCTAAAAGACTTGGATATCAAAAGGAAATAAAAATTGCTATTGAAGCTTCCAAATTCTCACACCTCCCTCTATTTCATCATCCTTGCCTCTCCTACTTTATACTCTTCATTCTATCTTGCCTATCTCTAAAGTGCATATTAGTATCTCCTCATTTCTAAATGACATGACTAAGAGAAATCTAGAATGTACTCTCTCTAAGCATTTAGAGTGTGGGAAATCTGACAAAGAGTTAAGACACGTCCACAAGGATATTTGTGGGTCTTACTTAAGTGATCTTTCCTTGGCTATGGATCTCTTGATAGTTGGACACTATTGGATGGATCCCCTGATCACTACTACAACATCTCATTCTACTCCTGAAATTTCTCAAAATTGACTGCTACTATACCAATCAAGGTCGAGATTCCTACTCTGCGAGTCTCTCTAAAGGGCCTCATCACTGATGATGACATTAGAATATCTCAGCTACAAGAGTTATAACTACTGGATGAATGTCAACAAGTGGCATTCGATCATCTCTGAGCATATTAGAAACAAATGTCCAAGAGCTACAACAAGAAAGTTAAGCCAAGGGACTTCCAAGTGGGTGATCTCATCCTGAGAGAAAACCCTATGAATCAGTAACAACGGATCCAGAAAGGAAAGTTTGGACCAAATTAGCTTGGTCCGTATATTATTACTACAATGTTTGGGTCTGGCACCTATCAACTCTCTACTATTGAAGGATAAGAGCTCAAAGAGCCGATCAACACTCTGCATCTAAAGTGATTCTATAGCTAAGACATCTTCAAAATGCTCCATGTACATACATATACTCTGAGAAAATCCTAAAAATTGCAAAAAGTCCTAAAAAAAATGATCATCTTAGTGAAAACCTGGTAAATAGGTGCTTTGATGCATCAACCAAAAATATTGAAAATTCCAAAAATACAAAAAAAATCAAATAGCTAAAACTATAAAAAAATTGAAAAAGAAGAAAATGTGCCATTGATGAAAACCTAGTAAATAGGCGTCATGGTAGCAAAATCAATAAATTCTACCAAGATGGAGAAAACCTAGTAAATAGGTGCCTCTTGTTCCATAATGCCATACCTATCGCAGCACCACTTGGCTCTGTACAGTTGCTTTCCTGCTTTCCTACTTTTAGTTTGCTTTCTCATGCATTTTCTCTTAGTTGCCTTCGAGATTATGCTCGACTCTACATGGATTGGAACTGGTCACACTTGGGGGCACCCTTCCTACTCTAAGGGGAAATGTCCTATCATTTTTGAAGAATCTTCCATGCATCAGTCACCAGTGGTTCTCACTGCATCTTCCTACTGATGCTTAGCTATCAGATCTCTCTCTTTGAGGATCTTCCTTGTATCAGTCACCAATGGTTCTCACTGTGTTTGTCTACTAATTCTTAGCTATTAGATCTCTCTCTTCAAGGATCTTCTATGAATCAGTCACCAATGGTTCTCACTATGTCTGCCTACTGATGCTTAGCTATCATATCTCTCTCTTTGAGGATCTTCCTCACATCGGTCACCAATGGTTCTCACTATGTCTGCCTACTGATGCTTAGCTATCATATCTCTCTCTTCGAGGATCTTCCTTGTATCAGTCACCAGTGATTCTCAATGCGTATGCCTGCTGATACTTAGCACTAGGATCTCTCCTTGAGATTCTCTCTTGCGTTAGTCACCAGTGGTTCTCACTGCATTTTTCTACTGTCACCATTCTATTGAGACTCTTCACATATGATATATACTTCCGATCTAACATCAATCTGCTTAAAAGGAAACTGAACTTGTGACTCTCTGAGACATGCTAAGATTTTCTTTTGTGTGCTTGTATTTTTCACTTCATCATTCCTCCTCAAGCAACTCAACAACATCTATCCTAACTGAGAGATGCGAAGACTGGGGGAATGATCTTTTCTTTTCTTTTTGTTTTCCAGTTTAGTTCCAATGATCCAAGGAATCCACATAAAATGGGTGTCCACTATGAGAGCCTCTATCTTGTGTTAGATGGCCATGTGTACCTCAACTCCTTTTATATGGACACTTTGGTGAGGTTGGTTCTTCTCCTTGTTTGTTTGAGTGAATTCTTTCTACTACAAGTGAACTGTCAAATGCTCATCTTGCGAAGTGAACGTAGGGGTCACTACGAGCATTCTTAGTATACTTCTCATTCACTTAGAAAAAGAAGGAACTCTCATGTGTTTGATGTGTTTGTGCATAAGCAACATTCAGGTCATCCTAGCAACTGTGCTTTGATGCTTATGTTAACTTGCTAAATCAAAAGGAATAGGTGTTCAGGTCATTTTGGCTTCTTGTGCCTTAATGCTTACACCTCATTCTGAAAAACCTAAGACTAATGTCATATTCATATTCTCATGATTGTTGTGTTAGTGAGGGTTGTATGACATCCTATGATTGTCCTCTAAACAAAAATCTCTATGATGAAAACTATCTAATGGGTCCAACAACCAAATCCTAGGGATTACATCTAGCTTAGGCTTGCATTCTCATTTTAGGTTTGCATTTGTGACAACACTTTGAGGCTCATTTTGTTGTATTCTTATGGATTTGTACATTGAGGGTTCTCATCTCATGTCCCGGGTTCATCATGAATGCACAAGTGTTTGATCTTCGCTCTTGATCTTCAAGAAAGTTCTTTTGGTTAGTACCTGTCATATATTGTGATATCCTGCATGAGATGTTAGTACCACACATTGCATACATTTCATCCACAAAGTGCATTATCATACATCTACATCTACATACTCATCTACATGTGCATTCATTATAAGCATAAATCAAATCATACATTGCATTTACTCATCTACCATCTATCATTGCATTTTACATTGCATACATACATAACCAAAGACGTGTATATTCATTTACATTTTCATACATGTCACACATCTATTCATCTACTCATATAGGAAACATCTCATAAAGCATCAACATTATAAACATTTACAAACAAGAATGACATATATGATGATACCAAAAGAATCGAGCTCATATATATATATATATATCAAGAGTATTAGTACAAAAATGGTGCTACTCGAGCACAGTCTATATCTCAAAAATGGGCTACAATACAATGATGCCTATGCATTAGATACATCATGATATACTACATCAATGCTACATCTAGCTCTAGCCATCACCACCTGGAGTAGGTGGCATATTTGCCTAAGGCGGTGCCTGTGGAGGAGGTCCCTATGGTACCTCTGGTGCTTCGACATACTCTGCAAATCATGACAGCTGGTCTGCTAGCTCAAGAACTACACCAATGTAAGCTACATAATAATACACTACCTATACAGCCTCGTATCAAGTCTCTATATGAGATCTCACTAGCTCCTCCCATAGCTCCCTGACCTCCTTATCTCTCTCTGCTACTCGGTTGTCTCAGATGGTGACCTTTATATGGAGATCACTCACCTACCTT
This sequence comes from Chamaecyparis obtusa, assembly GCA_027943335.1. Lineage (NCBI taxonomy): Eukaryota > Viridiplantae > Streptophyta > Pinopsida > Cupressales > Cupressaceae > Chamaecyparis > Chamaecyparis obtusa. Next base: position 388,393 of record BSBK01000317.1, on the reverse strand, counting down.
TGTACCTATCAAACCCTATCTCAACTCCTCCATAATGCATCTTGCAGCTATGTGAGTGCATCTCTAGGAGGGGGACCCTATGCGGCCTGATCCTGCATAACCTCATCCTGTATCTCCTTCTCAGGAGCCTGCTGCGGTATCTCCTTTGTCCTCTACCGTGCGGATCTCTTCTATGCACCACTGCTGCCTGCCCCAAGATCTACTCTCATATGCCAAGTGGGGATCACTACCTGGGTCACCCTTTTTCAAGGTACCTACTGCTAATCCTATTATTGTTGTGGCAGTGGTTGAGGTACCTACTGCTGTGGTGGAGGCTGAGCTACCTGCTACTGCACCACCTAATGTACCTTCTAGCCTATGCCAACTAGATCTATGAACTGAAGGAATGGATGCATGACTAGATGATCTTGATATGTTGGTGTCATCCCCCCATCTTCCACTACTGCCATATAATCCCATCGGGCTGGTGCTACCCATGCCTTAATCATCGATCCATGCTGATCCAATCTTGCTGACCACCCCTTCTTCACCTCATCAGCAAAGCGGGTGTAAGAGCAGTACTCTGGGGATACATCTTGTGGCCTACCAAACTACCACAAGACCTGTGATAATGGAAAGAACTCAATGATAGATATGGTACAACTGATCAGAGGATGTGAAAAAAATACGTGTTGCAGCTCCTACCTGACATCATCCACATCCACCATGTAACTACAACCATGTCATCCAATCAAGCTTACCACTGCTCAGTCTTACCTAGCGCTGGCTGGGTCATAGGGTTGTCGTACTTGTAAATGTATGGCTCCAAGGGTTATTTGGTGTCCTGGAACACTGGCCTGCAAATGGGAAGATGCTCCCAGACCCATATCTGAAGTACAAAAACTCATGCTTCCATGCTCTTGGAATCCCAATACACAATCTCGTGCATCTCATGATATATCTGTGCCAACATGCACTGGCCCCATCCATATCTCATGAGTGGTAGCTTTAACATCTGTTGTAACATCTGACCCCAATCACACTCTAGTCCATGCTGACCTCTTTCTGACATCAAATAAAAGCCCAAAAATGTTGCTAACACTACTGCTAATCGGTGCCTAGGACTGTAATTGCTGATCAGATCTTCCCAAGGGATCACTCAGCCTATGACTAGATCATCCTAGAAGATCACCTGCAGTGCTATAGTGCCCGCTCTTAGTTGTGTGTCTTTCTCCATGTGTGGCTTGTGGAATGGTACTCTAAGGATCCGGTAGATGTCCTCTTGTGTCACCGTCATCTCTCCCTGAGGTAAGTGGAATGTATTCATTTTTGAATGGGAACACTCAATGAGTGCACCCAATAATCCATAATTCACCCAAATGTCAGGTACATCACACAAGTATGATAGTCTTAATCCATCTATATGGGCAGACTTTGCATCATCTAGTCACCGCACTTGCTCACTGATGACTGGGTGGTGGGATTGAAACATAATGTTCAGGAAGTCAACCTACAATGCAAGTGACAACACATGATCAATATCTCAATCATGATGATTCTCAAAGAAAAAATAGAATTGAAGCTATGCACCTATCCTAAAACTGGCTATTTGATGATCTACTTGGCTTGTTTTCAAAAAATTTGGTTTAGAAATTTTGGGTTCTCTGCTGTAGATTCCTGCGCGAGGAAGGAGGAATCTTGCACAAGATTTCTCTATCGCGCGAGCTTGTGCTTCAATTTGCACGGGGTCCATTTCGCATGAGCCCTTGGTCCATTTCGCATGAGCCCTTGGAGAGCCTTACACGAGGAAGTACTCTTTTTGTACATTCTCATGTGAGACTCCTCAGCGGCCCATGTGAAGAACCCATTTTCTCACATGAGTTCTTCTGGGAAAGTCCTAACTAGACCTAGAATCCTCTTTAAATCTACCAAAATGCATCACGAAATTGAAATACAGGCTAAGTTATCGACTACTCATAGGTGGGTCATACGTCACCGGCTGACTATGATGTCAAGAGCACTCGAACCTATGTGATTTCACTAGAACACCTTGCATCTTTTCTCAGAGCTCTCTTTTCTCAATAATTCAAAGGTTTCAAATGATTTAAAAATGACCCTTTTGGGCCTTATATAGGTTTTGACCTAATTTTCAAAAGTGCTCCATTTTGCACAAAAAGTCATCCTTGGCTAAATCAACCGATCTGAATCCATTTTCGAGATCGAAATAGAAATCTAACACTCCTAGATAGCTCAAATTTGTGTTTTAAAATTTATTGGATTGACGTGATCAGACACTTGTGCAGTCAACCTTCTAATGTTGTATTCTTGACAGAATCACATCCCATCGTCATTTTCTCAACTTCTTCATCTTTTTCATCAAAAGTAAACTCTAGTCAACTTAGGTCAACCTTGGTCAACCGAACCTCAAAATAAGTCCAAATTGCTTCCACATCTCTTGGAATCTTTCGTAATCTATTTTGAGTTCTTTTAGATCTTTGATTCTATCTATATCTGCAACCTATTGCTGTCAATTATATTTATGACGTATCATCTTTTAATTTTGCTCCTGAGGGAGCAGGATGATTGCATCATTGAATCTCATCGAATCATTCTTGAATCAATTTGATCTAAATCAAAGTCCTCATCACTAGGGGCATCTCATCACTTGGGGCATGTTTAGTTTTTCATACCTGATGGTCAAAATTGGATGTTCCACAATCTTGAATCACTAGGGGTATCTTTGTGCCTTACATCTTGTCATCATACTGCTAGGTATTTGAGCAATCTAACTCAGATCCCTGAGGATCAAGCTTCATTCTAGAGATGGTTCTCAAAATATCTTTAGGTATCTGAGCAATCTAACTCAGATCCCTAAGGATCAAGTTCCATCCTGGAGATGGCTCTCAAAATATCTATTAGATACTGGGGGAATCTAACCTCAATCCTTGAAAGTCAAGCTTCATTCTGGAGATGGCTCTTGAAAGCTCTTTTGATTGGTATTTGGGCAATCTAACCTGGGTCTCGGAGGACTAAGCTTCATTCTGGAGATAGTCCTAAAAAAATCTGCATCAATTATCATTTAATTAACGGGTATCAGGGAAATCTAACCCTGACTCCTTAAGACTGAGCCTTGTTCTAGGATAGTCTTACGAAAAGTGGTAATTTGACCGATGTCTTCGCAGTCTAACCTAGACTTTGGAGAATCAAGCTTCATTCCTGGAGATGGTTCTACAACTCGATCTGATCGGTGTTTTGGTAATCTAACCTGGACTTCCAAGGGTTAAGATTCATTCTGAAGATAATCCTGAAAAACTCATCAATTGTCACATCAAACTATTCTTTGAATCAATGCGCTACTCGCACATCAATTCAAAGAGGGGCAAAATGTAATACCCCAAAATTGGCATCTTTCCATCCTAACCAATTTTGTTGCATTTAGTCTCATTCCATCAATTTCTAAATCATCAAAGTCTTATTTTACTAAGCAATTCTATCTTCTAATTAACTTTACTTGACTTAGTGTCAAATGCATAAAATCTTAAATCTGCATCAATTACATATCATATTTAATTCCTAAATAACGACTACAAATTGGCTAAATAAACCCTATGATTGATTAATTTAATTATAAAGTCCTAGTACTTTAATTAAATTAAATCCACCCTCTTTAGCTAAAATATACATGAAAAAGGGATTAAATAAATATTTAGTTTTAAATAAATATCCTCATCTCAATAAATGAATTTAATTATTTAAATAATTGAGAAAATCTACTTATGAGGCAATATTGTATTTATTTAAATTAAATATTCTTTCCAAAATCTTCTCTTCAGTTCAGAAAAGGAAACTTTGAGTTAATTAAGAATTCAAAAGGGGAATAAAATAGTTAAAAGCTCCACATAGGGAAAAGAAAAAAGTTGACTGCCTCTTTACAGGAAACTTTCTATTCTAAACTAAACTCTCATTCAATCTCCATCATTCGTCCGATTCAATCTCGACCGTCAATCAAACCCGAGACTCTATAAAAGAACCCTCATTCCTCATTCAAAGGATCCCAATTTTTGAGCAATGAAGTGCTATCACATTCTCATTGCTTCTTGTTTATATTCAAAGCTTTCATTTGCATTGTTGATTTGATAATCATCTTAGATTAATATCATGTTTAGCTTAAATATGCACTTCATTTCTTAATCTAGTTTGCTTTCAAAGTTCTTAGATTAATCTTGCATATTTCATTTCTTAGATTAGTGCTCATTTCTCATCATTTCTAGATTAATTGCATAATCATTTTAGATTAATCTTACACATTCATTCCTAGATTAAACTGCATAAATTCTCCATTCTAGTGCTAGTCTATGGTTGCTGGACTCTTGATTCTAAGAGCGATCCTGAAACCTACCTAGATAGGAGGCAATAGGTTGAATCATTCAAACAAGCAAGATGAATAATATCATATTCGATCTTGTCTACAGCTGGTGAACAATGACTATGTTGAAGTATGAGGCTAAATTAGAGGCCCATATTTAGCTTATACAACAACTTCCCAGATGCATCATTTCTAAACAACTGAATATAAACTACATTCTTCCTAAAACTATATTAATGAAAAATTACTTATGAATACATTTCACAAACACACATTCCATATACAAGCATATAGGAAATGAGATACATTTTCCCAGATCCAGACCCTACCTGGAGTCCTGCGGAGAATTCCTTCCAGAGCTTGTGTAGACCACATAAATTTCCAAGCTTTGAGAACTAGTGAGATGGTGGCCTCTTGAATAGACTTTCCTCCAACAATCAATCTTTCCTCTTCCTTAGAAAACTCCTAAGTGCCCTCACAGAATGGTGATTGAAAAGCAAAAAACCCTCAAATAATGTATTTCTTTGAAACTCCTAAATTTCTCCCAATTCTTCTAATCCCCAAACTCCTCTCTAGATAATGATTTATCCTCCAAACTATATGGTTGGAGGAGTTTCTTTATGGGAAGCAACTTCTCCAACTACTATAGTTGGTTGAGAATTTAATCAACTCTCCCCGTAAACAAACATTTAAGATTTTTATTATTTTAATTAACTTATTCCCTAAATAAGGCCATAATAAGAAAATGAAACACAAAAGATCTCAAGAAATACACATAGCCCAATTGGAAAAAAACTAGCCTAACTTCTAGGAGGTCTCAGGTTCAAATCTCCTATATAGCTAGTTTTACCAAAAGAGCTTCCTTTTTACTTTGTTATTATTTTTATTTAATAAAATTTATTTAAACACCAAAGATACCATTATACAAGCAAGTAAAAATACATAAATAATAACATTTATATATGCATAGGTATATATGTGTGCACCCACATATATAACATACATCCATTTATAGTACATATATAAAATAAATATATATTCATACCAGAGATCAATCCAACCTAAAAACATAATCTCAAAACAACATCATAACACTACACACAAATCCCCCAACTAGGGTAACCTCCTAACAGGAATCTAAGTCCACATAAATTACTTGAGAGTAACTTGGTAAAATCTCCACACAACAACAATTCAAGAATTTTGAAGGCATGCTCAGACATGTGAATCCAAGTGGAGTTGATGCCTGGTACCTGCATCTTGCAACACCAATCGACATGTACACACACACACACATGCGAAAATAGTGGCAAACAAGGAGGGATAATGCGACATCATGTGGATCTCCCGTATGAGTAACTCCGACTGCCTCTCCTCATCCTACACTCACATCAAACAATGTATTCATCAAGACATAGTGGGATTAGTAGGGTTAGATCCATCATATATATATATATATATATATATATATATATATATATATATATAAAGTATGAATCATTTCAAAACTAGTATTTTCCTACACATATATACATCATTTCATGTTAGTCCAAAATATGAAGGTACTAGGGTCGGCTTTACACTTTCTTTCCTCATTTCTTCTAAGCTTCAAATCAACTATCTTCTTAACTTAGTGTTAAAGATAAACAAAAAATTACCTTGCCAATGTGCCAACTAATCAAGTACCCATTGTAGTTTCTCATAACTCAACCTTTCCACGGGTCTTCTTGTTATCTCTTCTTTCCAAATCCTCTTCATCAATCAAAAGATATGGCACTTTACTAGATAGCAACTATCTCACCAATTAAGGTTTGACATCAATAACAATATAACAATTGTTTCAATTGTAGTTTCCAACAATCTCCCTCTTTATGATTGATTGCAACACCACATGCAACACCATATTAAAGTTACCAAACAATCCAAAAAGTATGTAATGAAGCAACTTATGTCAACTCTATCTGTGATTAGATCTTCATTAATATCCTTAGCTCCATTCTGATTCACATCTAAGTATCATCTCCCTCTTGGATAGATTTCTCCCTTTGTCTGTTCATCAATTTAATGAATCTGTCCCTTATCTTATTCAATATCTCCCTCTTTTCTTATGGTAATGCCTTCAAAATCTCTTTTTGTACCTCTCCCTCTTTGAAAACAATGCTAAAGACATTCATCTTTACCATGTAGATATCTTCATGTCAGTTCTCTAAACTATATACTCCCTCTGTCATCTTGCTTATGACTGATCAACATCTTGTGCTTTACTCTTCATAAATTTAGATAACTCCTAAAGTGTAACCTCATTTGCATCAATTTTTCAGATATTTTGATTAGTACATTTGATGCAATGCTCCTATAAGATTCTAGGTAGTCTCAGTTAGGGGAATCACCCCTAATTTACCTCGCAGATACTCATGAGCATCCTTAGGTAATGCCTTAGTGAATATATCTACTAATTGTTCCTTTGTATTCACATACTCCAATCTCACTTCCTTGTCTTGAACTAGCTCTCTCAAGTAATGATACTTGATAGCAATATGCTTAGTCTTAGTGTGCATCACATGATTCTCTTATTTATTGATAACACTTGTTTTATCATGGAAATAACAACTAGCTCAGTAATTTCTTCCTTCATACCTTTCAATAATTGCTTGATCCATACTAAGTTTGAACAATTAACTTCTGCTGCTACATATCCAGCCTCTGTTGTAGATTGGGAAATGCAATTCTATTTCTTTCTTGTCCAAGAGACTAATCTCTTTCCTAGAAATAATGTGCCACCACCTGTACTCTTTCTATCATCCACATTTCTTGCCCAATCTGCATCAGTATAAACTTACAGTTCAAACTTTTCATTCTTCTTATACTACAGTCCATAGTCCTTTGTTCCTTTTAGATATCTCAGTATCCTTTTCACTGCCATCATGTGATTCTCCTTAGGATTGGAATATGTTTTTGTAATAATCCCAACTGCTAAGGAAATATTTGGTCTGCTGTGAACAACATATTGTAGCTTTCCAATCATTGATCTGTACAAGGTTTGATTCACTTCTATTGTGTCATCATTCTTTGATAGTTTCTGTCTAGTAGCCATAGGTGTACTTACTAGTATAGAGTCCTCCATGCCAAAGGTTTTCAGTATCTCCTTGATATGCTTAGATTGTTTAATGTAGATACCTTTCTCCATCTGATAAACTTGCAAACCAAAAAAAAAATTGATCTCTCCAAACATAGACATCTAAAATTCAGTTTGCATCTCATTTGAAAATATTTGGCATAGGGCATCTTGTCCCCCAAAAATAATATCATCAAAAAATATTTCAGCTAACAATATCCCTTTACCTTTTTCAGTCTTCAAGTATAGTGTTGGTCTTCAAAAATACATCATGGGTTTTTTAGTACCTTGTAAAATTTTGCAGTTTGAGGCCTTACAAGTGCTTTTTGAGCCTATTTTATCAGATGTGATTATGAGGTTTTCCATGCATGTCAAGTGCTTATCACCTATGTTTTGAAATTTAAAGACATCCCAGGTCGTTAATTTTGAGTTTTGAGTCATTCCATGATGTCTTGCTTTGAGCACTTGTCCAAAATCTACATTTGTCCCTAAGTGCCAATTTGCTGTAAGAGGCCCTGTTTGTATTTGAATATCTTTTTCCCTGTGATTGGTCATGACATTCTGGTTGTGGCATCATATTTTAGGCATGGGAGTGAGTCATCTCACCAATTTTCAGCCCCCCATGTACCCGTTTGACCTATTTCCCAATGTCATTCCGTTTGCAATTTGTTAAATTTCTCTAAGTGCGCACTGTCCAGTTTTATAAGTAGCCTACTTTGAGGTATCCTAGTTTGCGCCCTATGCAAGGTCTGACATAATTGAGTGTGGTTCCATACTATACACCTGGAAGACTAAGTGTCTGGTGATTTTCAAGTCTCTACCAATCCGTTTGATTACTTTCCCAGGCCAATTCCAAACCTGATTTCTATGTTTCTCACTATTTATTATTCTGAATATGTCTGACAGACTGACTTTGGCATTTTATTGTGATCGGCATTTTGATTTTCTGAGAAAACTAGTTATGGATTCATATTCCCCAAATGAGGGAGAATCAATGCTTAAGTTGTCGGTCCCTGAAAGTTTCATCCGGCTAGTTTTTAAAGCCAGTTCCAGAACTGATTTATGTGATTTTGATAGTGCGTATAGGCAAAGTTTTCAAGTAGCCATGTTTGATCGTAAATAACTTCGGGCTCAAATATTTTTGAATGATCTCCTTCGGCAGTAGTTGTGGAAATGAACTTGTCTTTCTGGTGGCGTGTTCTTGTCGAGCCATTCAGTCAATTTTTAAGGCCGCTCTTAGATGCCAACTAATGTTAGTTTGCAGTCTTGTAGGAGTGTAAAAAAGGTGAATAGTGGATTAAATATCCAATGTACCATGACTTATTTAATCAAGTGACCACTTTTTGGGTATGTTGAGGAATATGGAACACATGGTCTGATTGATAATGTGGAGAATTTGAATTTCTGTAGACATGGAAAATCATAATTGCATTGGTCTTGTTGCCAGAAATTTGGTTTTTCTCTTGAGATCCTCCACTTTTGGCTCTACTGCTCTAAAAGAACCTAATTATATTTATTACTTGAGTCAAGATGTCAATGAAAGGATGGCAAAGATGGTTACTTTGAAAGACAATGATGGAGTGAGCATTTTGGATATGGCTGTCAAGATAAATAGCATAAAGCAGATGGTAAAGCTATTGTTAGTTTCTCAAAAAGGCGCTAAGAAACATATATTGATAAGGTGAATTCTGCCAGGTTTCTGCGTGAGTTTGCCTCTCAAGGAAATATGGAAGTTGTAGAAAGACTCATGAAGAATTCCCTGCGCATGAAAGAGGGCCAACATTAGTTTGAAGGCCGACATAGGTGCCTTGAGCAAACAAAAGGTATTGGAGAGAGCATATTACGGGGCATTCATGCAAGATTTGGCCGTGGTATGATGACTGTGATATGCATACCAATTTGGGGTGTGGGTACCACTTTGCATGCATAAAGAGGGGACGTGCTACAACCATAGAGAGGCACAAATCAAATACCAAACTCTCCATGGTCTAGGGTTTTGGTTCTAGCATAATGCACCCTGAGTTGTTGAGGAAAGGACAACTGATACTTTCACAAAATCACATTTTAATATCTGGGCAAGTCAGGAAAAATGTCTCTAATAAATCTTCAAGTTCAAGGAACCTGCAAAAAATGAAAATGATTAGAGAAATGAACTCGACAAAAGACGATGCAAAACATGGAATTAGATATTGGAATGCAAGTTCATGATTCACAAGTTCTCGAAGGGGAAATAGTAAAAATAGTTGAGCATTCTCTTCAACTTGGTGAAATTGAGCCTTGTGTTTAGGCAATTGGTGATTCTTTGGAGACTGTTGAATCAAAATGGGGCAACCGAATGCAGTAGTGATGTTGTTGGCTTTTTCAAAGGGAGCTTCACACAATTTGATGGAGGCCGACATTTAGCAAAGGGGCTGCCTGTCACACCATAGCTCATGCACTATGAAGAGGGGCTATGCCTATATGTGAGGCAGCGTAAAAAATGTAAGGAGCCTCATGCATTTTTGAGGAGCCAACACACAATGGCCAATGTAAGGTAAGGTGAAGCTTGCGCAAACAATATAAGGGTGTTGCGTAAGAAGCTAAGTAAATAGAGATGCCAATCAACATGAAGGAGGCAATCAGTATGAATTTGTGTAAGAAGTGAAGCCAGCCCTGCGCAGGATGTGAAGGGAGTTGTGTCTTGTGTGGGCACTATTTTTTTTAAATAAATCAAAGCCAGCTCATGCAAGAGACAAGTAAAGCCATTGTGATGAATCCATAAGGCACCATTGTTTATAAATATGAAGAAATGTGTGTAAACCACTAGCACCCACTCAAGACAAAATCCCAACATGAATGCATTGGAAAGGGCAGGCTTGCACAATGGGGAAGGTTGCCAGCATCAACTTGTAAAGATGCTCACACGATGGACTCCCTACCTTGTGCAAATGGTGGAAGGGATACTTCACGCAAAGGAGGACTTGCATATGAGGGGGCCATTGTTTGAGGGAACTCACATAATGCCATTGCGTGATGAATCCCAGGGGCACTCACGCAGAGAACTAAGACAAAACACGATAAAATTTATGTTGAGGGCTCATGTTGGTTTGAGGTAGGGAAAACTAGATACGAAGGAGACCAGCATCAAAACAAAGAGAAGACCCACGCAAAATGGAGACTGAATAGCCTATATAAGAGTAATAAGCAATAGTTAGTACTACATGAGGTGACATGTTAGTTAAAGAGGCTACCGATGCACATGGGGAGACGTCACGCAAGCCAAAGGAGCCTGCGTTAAAAGCCAGGGATGATGCCAGTCAGCAAAGGAGCACGCATAAGGCAAACATAGGCAATATGAATAAACAGGGGGCTGCTATTGCAATATACTGACATAGTGCGTTAAAGGCTGGAAACAAATAAAAGAACACACTAACATTTAAATTGAAAGGTAGCTAGCATTTTAGATTGTGAGTGTCAAATGAAGAGAAGAGGTTTGAGCTTGCATTAAGCATACTTCTTTTGAAGGGATGTTTACTGGAAATTAGTCATTCCCCTTTATCAAACACAGTTCACATGAGGGCTAAGGGAATAGATTTGAAGTGGAGCTCCTAAAGTGTGAGGCAATCATGAAGCATCCTTGTGAGTATAAAGATGCTTACACATGCCAAAGGGCACATATAGGATAGGAGAAGCAACTGGTATGATGAAAGGGGACTCATGCAACAAAGGGAGGTCTCCACGCGTGGGCATGCAAGAGGATACAAACCAACATGTAAATTGCTAAGGAAAGCCTTCATGCATTAAGGAAGAAGTTAGAAGCCCAGCGTGAAGCATCAAAGGAATGCCAATGTTGACATTGCAGGTGCCTGTGCATAAAAAAGAGGAGGAAGATTGCGTATAGGCAGCACATGGGCCAACAAAAGATGAAAATGTGTTGGGGATTTTATCCCACATTCGTAAGTTTGAATGTACTGGCAATGTTTAAATGCAATGATGCTTAGAGTGTGTTGTAAATAGAAAGCCAAGGGCTCTTGGCAGGCCCCTTGACTGGTGGTCTTAGTGCACGGTGGGCCCCCCCAAATTTTGAAGCAAAATGTGAAGAGGGTTTTAAAACTACCAAAACATATATCCCACATTCACGCCAATGGGGGTATATGAGGTGTTTATAAAAAACACTACACACATAGTGAGGTAGAAAGAAGAGTGGAGGCTCTGCCCACATGAATGCTTTGTGGTGCCTTAATTTTCATGCTCGGGCCCGCTGGTAAGCTAATTTTGCAAGAGTGACATGACATGGCAGACATGTGCGAGGTCGTGAGAAGTTTAAGCAGATAACATCAGATGCCTGCGATTCAACGACTAGCCATCAATTAACCATGTGCCAGGTCTCCAGATTTGGGTGGTTAATTCAAAGACTTCACGAGATGACGCGACTGTGTAGTCACCAAGTCACCAAATTTGGGTGGTAAGGTCCAAAAAGTCACGCGACTAGGAGGTAGCCGCCAGTCGCATAATCTCCAAATAAACCTGGAGTTAGCCAAATTTTCTAGTGACTCAGAGATGCACTATGCAGGTTAACTCGAGGTTAGAGGTGAGTTAAAATGTGGAGTTAAGCCCATTTTGGAGCAATGAATCAACTAGTGACACATGGCGCAATTTGGTGGAGTCTAGGCAAAATATGCAGATATTTGAAAATTATCTTAATTTAATAGTTTGACTATTGAAAGTGCATTCAAATATTTCAAAAAATTATTCAGGAAGTGTGCACCGAGAGACAGAGTTTATTCAATGATTCAGGGGGCAAATGTTATCAGAAGTATGAAGTATTATATATCATCGAAAAGCTCTTGGAACAAGGATTTTGATTTTGTGAACCTTTTGAGTCCAAATCATATCAGATTCAAGCAGTGGTAGTTAGAAGCAGTTGCAAATATTTTGGGGACAAACAGGTGTCAGTGACTAAGATGGTTTTCCTATTCTCCTATATCTGGCTTTTTCTCCATTGTAACAATGATGGTGAATTCACAGCTGTTTAAGCAGACTTCATTTTTGTCTAGTTTTGGAAGCTTGATCTATTTGGAATGTATTGAAGCAGAAAATGAGTAATAACATACAGTGGAATCTCCTGTTTTAGATCTATGATGTCTTTTTATACTTTTATTCATGCCCTTGTATATTTGGTTTGTAAGACATTCTGAATGTGCTGGTTACAACGTAACTGTGCAATTACTTATGAGTTTCCTTCAAGGAAGGAGTCAGTCTTGTGAAGTAATCCCAGAGGGCTAGGTATTAGTATGAGAATTTGATACCTGGATGTGAGAGTGAGAGGATAGTTTGTAAGGCACTCTATCCAGGATTGCATTTGTGTGCTTATTATTTATTTATCCATGGATTTGCATTTCATTGGATGCTTTGCCTGGGATTAGGCACTGGTCTAAGTTCTGATAAGTAGTTCTCATCATCAATCTTTTAAAATCAAATCATTTTCCATTTCCTGTTTGAGAGCATGAATGTTCAAAATCTGTATTGAATAGTATAGACATTGTTGGCAAGTCACTGAAGAATTGAATCGAATAGGTTAGCCTACTTAAGTTTTAAACTCGAAGAGAAGAAGGGTGAATACCCTTGTCACATTTAACATTTTTCTGTAATGATTATTTACTTTTGTTAATACCATGGATTGGCTTTCTAAGCTTTGCATCAATTGCAACAAAAGACATTAGTAAATCATTGTGAGAACCCGTAATCCACTATAGGATTTCATTGTGAAGCAATGAGTCTGAAGATAGGTACACCCGCTTGGGTCTATGGAGCCCAAAGTGAAGGAGGATTAAATCCTTGTTAATTAGCCTTTTCCCTGTAAGAATCTGGAATCGAGAGTCTAAGAGTCAAGCTTAATAGCTATAGTGATTCTACATGAAAAAGAGCTAACATATAGATTGTTGTTGTCATTTTTTCTTGCACATCCAATCTTTACCAAGTAATTATGAAATCTCTCATACCATGCTCTGGGGGCTTGTTTCAATCCATACATTTCCTTGTGTAGTTTACAAACCATGTTCTTCTTGCTTGTATCAACAAATCCTTATGGTTGTTCAATGTATACTTCTTCTAGTATTCCATTCAGAAATATAGATTTGACATCCATTTGATACACTTTGAATCCTTTGTAAGTTTCATATGCAAGTAGAGTTCTCACTCCTTCCAATCTAGCAACTGGGGAAAATGTCTCCCCATAGTCAATGCCTTCTTTATGTGCATAACCCTTGCATACTAATCTAGCTTTGTTCCTTGTAACTTCTCCATGTTCATTCAACTTATTTCTAAACACCCACTTTGTTCCAATAACATTCGTGTCCTCTGGTCTCGGCACTAGTGTCCAAGTTTTGGTTCTTTTCTATCTGCTCAATCTCTTAATTTATGGCTTGAATCCAATCTTCATTCTCCAAAGCATCTTTCATTTTTTTAGGCTCAAAATCACATAACAAGCATATTTGATCTTTCAACTTACTTCTTTTCATGACTCTAGATTCTTTAGCTCTAATGATTTGATCTAGCTTATGATGTCTTCTCACATACTGTGCTAATATAGGCTCTAGTCTCCTTTCTTCTTGCTCTTGATTTTCAAGTTCATTTTATTTTTGCTTCCTCTCCTGATTGCTCAACAACATCCTCCTGATGCTCGACATCTTCTTGCTATAACTCTACAGGCTCTTGCTATTGCTCAACATCTTTTTTCTCTGTCCCATATACATTACTAGCCTCTCCTTGTTCCATGTACACAAAAGATCTATAATCTTCAGGTTCCTTCTTACATTCAACTTCATTCTTTTCTGCATATTCATCAACTCTAACATTTGCACTTTCCACAACTTTGTTAGTGTTAGAATTCAAACACTTGTAAGATTTTCTCTTAGTGGAATAACCTAGGAATACTCCTTCATCACTTTTAGCATCAAGTTTTCCATTTCTATTGTCCTTCAGTATATAACATTTTCTTCCAAAGACTTTAAAGTATTTCACATTAGGTGCATAACCATGCCATAATTCAAAAGGTGTAGCATTTGTACCTTTCTTCATTTGTACTCAGTTTAAGGTATACACAACTATGCTTGCAACTCTCTCTAATACTTTTGTGCAACATTCTTCTCTATCATCAGTGTTCTGGCACAATCCATGATTGACCTATTTCTTCTCTCTGCTATACCATTATGTGGAGGTGTCCTTGGTGCTGAAATATGCTTCTTAATTCCTTTATCATTGTAGAATATGTTGAAATCATTAGATATGAACTCTCCTCCCGTGTCATATCTCATACATTTCAAGCTCTTACCCGTTTCTTTCTCAAATTTTTCAAAATACCACTTAAACAACTGAAATGCATTATATTTTTCTTTAAGAAACATCACAATCATTATTCTAGAGTATTCATCAAAAAACATAATGAAATATTTATCACCACAGTAACTTTGCACACCAATAGGTCCACAAAGGTCAGTATGAACCAATTCCAAAATATCATCAGAAGTATATGTCTTGCTCTTGAAAATAGACTTTGTCATTTTCCCCAATTGACATTGTTTACACATCACATTATCAGGTTTCTTCAATCTTGGTAAACCTCTAACTCTTTTCATCTTACTAATGTTTACCAAATTATCAAACTTCACATGACACAACCTTTTATGCCATAACCATACATCATCAAATTGTGCAAACAAACATGTTTCTTGAGATAGGTCTAGATAGAACAAATTACCTCTTGTCTATTCTCCACTTCTAATTAGTTCACTAGTGGCATCAAATATTTTAGCCTTTTTGTGATGAAACTCAACTCGGTAACTAGTATTGTTCAACTGTGCAACACTCAAAAAATTATCGTTAAGACCTTCAACCCAATAAGCATTGCCACATCTGATCTTATCAGTCAATCTTATTGATCCTTTTTCCTTCACAAGACATGGTGCATCATTACCAAACTTAACACTACTACCTTTGTAATGATTTATGTTAGGAATAATAGTCCACAATACAACTGAGAGGGGGGGTGAATCAGTTGTATGATAGAATATTAAACTTTAAACTTTAAGCTCATTAATATCAGATCCAATGAACACAATGAATACCGACACAATAACACAATATTTTGGTTACGGGGAAACCCTGTTAAAGGTAAAAACCCTAGTGGGAATTAGAACCCACTAATGATGTACTGAGATTATAATAATCCTTGTTGGAAGATATAGCCCTATTAGGAGCTTATTGAAACATTACAGTACATAGTCCTTGTTAGATGACAGACCCTGTTAGGAGTCAAGAACAATAGAGGGCTCACTGCCCAAATAAGGTAAAATCCACCTTCAGAACTCACTAGTTCACAATAGGTGTATATGAAGAAATACACAATCTTTTGAACTATTTTTTGGCAACTTGTCTTTTCTTGATCAGTTCTAATGAAGTCCACCAGAAATCCTCTTCTCTATATATAGCAGACACAAGTTCACAACCTTCACAACCTCCTTATATCACACATATCCCATCCATATCTTTTCCAAGGAAAAGACCTTTCATTTATACCTTATTACAATTTACCAAGATCAGGTCAGCCCATAAGGCTTTCCTAATTAAAAACAATTACATAAACCCTTGCTAAGATACACATGGTATCTATAACAAATTTACAATGATTATATTACAACAATTAAGGACCGACATCCTTTATTTGAGCTTGCCAAACAAAACACACGCTTCATTCCCTGAGTCAGCTTCAGAATAAGCCATTGCCAGAGCACATGCCATAGATGATGTCACCAATCACTCTATACCTTGTGCTAACTAGTGAACATCCATCAGTGCCTCTTCCATCATCCTTCAAGTTCACATACCTTGAATCCAATCCCTCTGAAAGATATATCAAAAACTTAGAGACTAACTCTGTCAATTCTCACTGTCACAGTGCAGTGACCAGTCTTTATCAAAATAATTGCAACTCTCTTAATATGCAATACTTAGTGATGCAATCATAGATATAAGATCACAACATCCACCTGAACTCTCATCTAGCTACACAACATCTAAAACATCCATACACAAGTCGTACACTATGATTACGAGTCTGGTTCCTTCATAAAAGTAGATGTTGACATCAGTGACAAAACACAAATGACAACAGTATGAGTGCTCATTTAGTAACATAGTGATTAAACATATTACATGTCTCAATCACCACCCATGCATTAGAAATATCCAAAAATCTCCCCCTTTGGCATTGATGTCAACATATGGGAAAATCTTATCCCAAAGTTATATAAATCCAAAGTCCTTCAACTGAACAATCTCCCCAAATAGTAGAGATTTTCTCATGGCAACACTCCCCCTTTGACAACAATGGAAAAGGGTGCCATGAGCCTTCAACTGCCTTCACATATAAACTTTCTTCCATGATCACTCCCCCTAAGGAGTAGATCCCTACATCCAGTCCATGAGACTCTAAACACTTCTGGACTGATGCATCTCTGCATCATTTAGTTCTGACTAGGAGGGGCCTGAACCCCTAGCATACCTTTGAGATATTTAAAGGTATCTTTCGGTTGTGGCTTTGTAAAAATGTGTGCAATCTTCTCTTTTGTACTAATATATTCTATCTTGATTTCTTTTTCTGCCACCTTGTCTCTCAAGAAGTGATACTTGATAGAAATGTGTTTAGTTTTAGTTTGCATCACTGGATTCTTTGACATATTTACTATGCTGGTGTTATCACAATGGATAACCATAGGCTCATTAAAATTTATTCCAATGTCTATCAGCATTTGTTTCATCCAAAAAATTTGAGTGCAATTTATAGCAGCAACAACATATTCTGATTCAGCAGTAGATTGTGCTATACAATCTTGTTTCTTACTTAGCCAAGAAACCAACTTTCATTCCCAAGGAAAAATGCACGACCACTGGTACTTTTTCTAGTCATCAATATTTCCTGCCCAATCAGTGTCAGTATAAGCATGAAGTTCAAAGCTATCATTCCTTTCATACCATAAACCATAGTCTATGGTTCCTCTGAGATACCTCAGTATTCTTTTCACAATAGCTAGATGAGTCTCTTTGGGTTCTGCCTGATATCTAGCCACAATTCCAACAACATTAGCAATATCTGGTCTGGTGTGAGTCAGATATTGTAGCCCTCCAACCATTGATCTATAAAAAGTCTGAAAAACACATTTTGATTCATCATCAATTGTTAGCTTGTTTCTAGACACCATAGGTGTTCCTACTAGTTTACAATCTTCCATACTGAATTTATTAAGCAATTCTTTGAGATACTTGGTTTGAGAAATGAAAATACCATTCTCATTATATCTTATTTGTAGTCCAAGAAAGAATTTCTTTTCACCTATCATGGACATCTCAAATTCACTTTCCATTTCTTTAGCAAACTTCTTACATAGATCATCATTACCTCCAAAGATAATATCATCCATAAATACTTCTATTATCAGGATTCCATCTTCAGTAGTTCTTAAATACAAATTACTATCCGCATTACCTTTTCTGAATCCAAGTCCAAGTAGATACTTGTCTATTCTTGCATACCAAGCCCTAGGAGCTTTCTTGAACCCATACAGGGCTTTCTTCAATTTGCACACCATGTATTTTTCTTCACATAGAGGAAATCCATCTAGTTGTTTTATGTATACTTCTTCTTCAAGATCTCCATTCAGAAATGCAGATTTAACATCCATCTGATACACTTTGAAGTTTTTGTGTGCAACATAAGATAGAAATAATCTTACTGGCTCTATTCTAGAAACAAGAGAAAATGTTTCTTCAAAGTCTATGCCTTTTTGCTATGAGTATCCCTTACACGCTAGTCTTGCTTTGTTCCTTACAACTGTTCCTTCTTCATCCATTTTGTTTCTAAAGACCCATTTTGTTCCTATAAAATTTTTATTTTTAGGTCTTGGAACCAATTCCCAAGTATTATTTTTCTTTATTTGATCCAATTCTTCTTTCATGGCATTTATCCAAGATTCATCTTTAAAGGCTTCATCTGTAGTTTTTGGCTCAACTTGAGAAATCAAACAAATTTCTTCTCTAACTTTAGATCTAGTTAGTACTCCCTGACTGGTATTGCCAATAATTTGATTTTCAGGATGGTTATTTTTTACATACCTTGGAGTTTTAGGAGTTTTAGTAGTCTTTCTTGTATCAGCATCACAAGCCTCTTTTTCACTTTCTTCCTCAACAATTTCTTCTTCTTCGGCAATAGTAGTGGTTTCTTTTACTTCTGATATTTGACTACTGTCACACATTCTTTCTTGTATCTAAAATTTCTCATCTATTCTTACATTGTTACTTTCAACCATCTTCCTTAATCTCATATTGAAACATTTGTATGCCTTGCTTTTAATAGAGTAACCAAGGAAGATACCTTCATCACTTCTAGCATCAAATTTCCCTATCTCATCATCCCTCTTGATATAACATTTGCTACCAAAAATTCTGAAATATTTTATAGTACGAGTATGATCAAACCATAGTTCATAGGGAGTCTTACTTGTGCCATCTCTAATTTGAATTCTGTTTAATGTGTAGACTGCTATTCCAACAACCTCTCTCCAATGTACATGAGATACATTTCCCTCAATCAGCATTGTCCTGGCAGCATCAAGTATAGTCTCGTTCCTTCACTCTGCTATCCCATTCTATTGTGGAGTTCTAGGAGAAGATGTTTTTCTTTTTATCCCATGCTCTTCACAGTATGAGTTAAATAAATCTGATGTAAACTCTCCACCTCTATCTAATCTTAAACACTTTGTTTTCAGTCTTTATTCATTCTCTACTTTTTCTTTAAACAAATTGAATTAGTCAAATGCTTCTGATTTCTCTCTCAAATAAGTAACCCACATCATTCTAGAAAAGTAATCAACAAAGAGTATAAAATACCTTTCACCATAGTATGACTTTGTTCTTGTAGGCCCACATAGATCTCTATGTACCAGATCCAACTTTCCTTTTGATGTAAATGATTTGATTTTATGACTACTTTTAGTTTTCTTTCCCATAACA
Source organism: Chamaecyparis obtusa (assembly GCA_027943335.1). Taxonomy (NCBI): domain Eukaryota; kingdom Viridiplantae; phylum Streptophyta; class Pinopsida; order Cupressales; family Cupressaceae; genus Chamaecyparis; species Chamaecyparis obtusa. The sequence continues at coordinate 368,888 of BSBK01000317.1, read as the reverse complement.
CATTCTCTACACATAGTGTTAGAAGGTTTCACAATCTTCGGTAGATCTCTTACTGCATTAGCCATACTTGCCTTCACAATGTTATCAAAGTTAACATGACAAAATCTTCTATGCCATAACCAACTATCATCTACCTTCACAACAAAACAAGAGGCTCCAAATGTGTTTAGTTCAAATACATTACCTCTAGATCTTGAACCAGCAGCAATCAGTTTTCCTTCCTTGCTTGTGATAAAGCATTTACCATTAACAAAACTTAACTAAAGTTTTTATCCATTAACTATCCAACACTCAACAAGTTATGCTTCAATCCTTCAACTAGTTGTACATTGTCTGTATTAGTCTTTCCATCCAGAGTGATGGATCCAACTCCTATGATGGATTTTGGGAGATTGTCCCCAAACCTTACAACACCTCCATCATAATTTACTAATTTAACAATTTTTTTCTTATCACCAGTCATGTGATGAGAACATCCACTGTCAATTATCCATTCAATTTTCTTGTCAACATGAGATACTAAGGCTTTTTCTTCATGAACTGGTTCATCTTTAATAGCAACAAATCCAATCTCTTCATTGTCTAAATCATCATCATCAGAGATTCCTTCATTAGAATAATAACATTCTTTATCTCTTCTAATCTTTGCATAATCAGGTTTGTATTTAGGAACTCTTGTAGGACCTCTAGATGCAAAATGACCTATCTTATTGCATGAAAAACATTTCAAAGGTAATTTGCCTTCAAATTTTCCCTTACCTCTTTTCTCTCTTCTAGCAATCAGTGCAACAAGTTCTTCCATCTTCTTTTCTTCTTCCATTATCTTCTCCCATTCCTTAGCATACTCACCAAGCTCTTCTTTCAGGTCTTCTTTGCTTGTGCTCAGAAGTGTAGATACTTTCTTGTGTGCGGATGCCCTAAATGCAGATTCAAATTTAGGTGCAACTTCTCCTAATTCTATAGCTTCAAAGGTAGTTAACTTTGCAATCAACATCTCTCTGCTAAATTTTGGAGTCAGGGGTATAGTTTCTTGAATTGACATTGCCTTGAATTTATAAGTAGGAGTTAGAGATCTAAGAATCTTTGCAATGACTTCATCTTCATCATAAGTACCTCCACAATTTTTGAATCTAGCTATAGCTTCTGTAACCCTTTGAACATAGGCTCTAATGCTTTCATCTTCATTCATTTGCAACTTCTCCATCTTTGTCTTCTAGTTTTGCAACTTCGCTTGTTTGGTATACTTGTCTCCTTCATAGAGTGCCTCTAGTCTATTCCAAATTTCATGTGCCGAATCTAGATCTTTAATTTCAGTAAACTCACCCTTAGATAGTGCATTGATCAATGCTTCTCTTGTGACCATGTTGCATGAAAATAACTTCTTTTCATCATCATCAACTGATTCCAAGTCATTCTCAGCCTTCAGAGATTCCTTCTTCTTCACAATCATCCAATAGTCTATGCCCATGCATAGCAGATGTGTTTGCATCTTTTTTTTCCAACTGTCAAAGTTTTCAGGATCAAACTTAGGACTTTCCTTCCTATAGAATGTCATCTCCAAGATCACCTCAAGCTGTTAAGATTTATCTTTGAGGACCACAAGCTTTGATACCAATTGTTAGGAATAACAGTCCATAATACAACTGAGAGGGGGGTTGAATCAGTTGTATGATAGAATATTAAACTTTAAACTTTAAGCTCATTAATATCAGATCCAATGAACACAATGAATGCCAACACAATAACACAATAGTTTGGTTACAGGGAAACCCTGTTAAAGGTAAAAACCTCAGTGGGAATTAGCACCCGCTAATGATGTACTAAGAGTATAATAATCCTTGTTAGAAGATATAGCCCTATTAGGAGCTTATTGAAACATTACAGTACATAGTCCTTGTTAGAGGACAAACCATGTTAGGAGTCAAGAACAATAGAGGGCTTACTGCCCAAAGAATGTTAAATCCACCTTCAGAACTCACTAGTTCATAATAGGTGTATATGAAGAAATACACAATCTTTTAAACTATTTGTCAGCAACTTGTCTTTTCTTGATTAGTTCCAATGAAGTCCACCAGTAATCCTATGCTCTACATACAACAAACACAAGTTCTCAACCTTCACAACCTCCTTATATCACACATATCCCATCCATATCTTTTCCAAGGAAAAGACCTTTCATTTATACCTTATTACAATTTACCAAGATCAGGTCGGCCCATAAGGCTTTCCTAATTAAAAAAAATTACATAAACCCTTGCTATGATACACACAGTATCTATAAAAAATTTACAATGATTACATTACAACAATTAAAGACCAACATCCTTGATTTGAGCTTTCTAAACAAAACACATGCTTCATTCCCTAAGTTGGCTTCAGAATAAGCCATCGCCAGAGCACACACCAAAGATGACATCAACAATCACTCTGTACCTTGCACTGACCAATGAACATGCATCAGTACCTCTTCCATCATAATTCAAATTCACATACATTGAATCTAATCCCTCTGAAATATATATCAAAAACTCAGAGACTAACTCTGTCAATTCTCACTATCACAGTCCAGTGACCAGTCTTCACCAAAACAACTATAAATCTCTTAATATGCAATACTTAGTGATATGATCATAGATATAAGATCACAACATCCACCTGAACTCTCATCTAACTTTGCAGCATCTGAAACATTCGTACACAAGCCGTACACTGTGATTACCATTCTGGTTCCTTCATAAAAGCATATGTTGACATCAGTGACAAAACACAAATGACAACAATATGAGTGCTCATTTAGTAACATAGTGATTAAACATATTACATATCTTAATCAACACCCATGCATTAGCAATATCCAACAATTTAAGGTTTCAAACTTACTTTTATCACCAGTCATATGATTTGAGAAACCACTATCAATTATCCATCTATCACTTTTACTCACATATGAAATAAGTGCCATTTTCTTATCTTCATCAGAATCATCTTTCATAGCAACATAAACAAATTCTACATCATAATAATCATATTCACTAGATTCACTGTCAGTTTCTTCTTCAACAATATAACAAGACTTCTTACCTTTATCCTTGTAGTCCTTATACCTTCTATGATCTCTATCATTCCTTTTGTCTTTGTACTTGTTTTACCTTCTCTCATCCTTGTCATTCCTATTAGGACATCTTGCTATAATATGATCAACTTTGTTACATGAAAAAAATTATAGGAAGTTTACCTTTAAATTTTCCTTTTCCTTTCAGTAGTCTTCTAGCCATAAGTGCCTCAAGATCATCGAGATAATCATCAAAAGTGTCACTGTCACTGTCATTGTTCACACATCTTTCTTTTCCTTTCTTAGACTTTTGAAGAACCATTTGAGACTTGAATGTAGATTCAATATTATGAGTAGTGAAATTATCAAAGTTTGACAATTCAAAAGTAGTAAGTCTACCGACAAGACCTTCCAAGATTAGGTTGTTACCAGGATCACATATCAGTTATTGTATTGCAAAAAATATAATAACATAAATAGGAAGTAGGGTTCTCAAAACCTTGTTAATAAAAGTTTCATCATCAATATTTCCATTAGTTCCTCTAATAGCATTCACTACCTCTTTAACTCTGGCACAATATTGAACAATAATTTTACCTTCTAACATTCTCATTTCATCAAACTTACCCCTCAAGCTTTTAGATTGGGCTGTTAGCACATTTGTGTCTCTACCATAGATATCTCCTAGTGTGTCCCACATTTTCTATGTATTAGTACAGTTCTTAATGTCTTCAAATTCAGGATAACTTAGGGCTGACACAATCTCCAACATTGCCTAATTATGTTCTTTCTTTTCCTTCATCTCCTCAGTTGTCATAGGTGCAACTACTGGTACATAATCATGTTCCACATAATATTTTTTTGAATCACCAATTCCAGCCAAGTGTAACTTCATCAAACTTTTCCATGCAGGGAAGTTCTCCTTGTTCAACTTTGGTACCTCCTTTTTGTACATCATGATCTTTAGCTTCAAGTACCTTCAAATTTTTTTTCTTACAAGCACTACAGGATCTGATATTAGTTGTTAGAATGATTTAATTAAAATAATTGAGAGGGGGGTGAATCAGTTATCCTCAGGTCCAGATGTACCAATTGAACTTTTCAACACTTTAACCAACTTAGAACTATTCAGAAATCCAATCGGTCTCTATAGAATACAATCAGTAACATAAAACTTCCAGTCCACTATCCAAAATTAATCAACTTACATAATATAAAACATAACACATCAAATAACATTCACACAAGTATGACACTAGGATTTAACGTGGAAATCTAATTTTGAAAAAACCACTAGTAACATGCTACTGAATTTTCACTCTTCTAAAGTGAGCTCTGTGAGGAGCCAACCCTGTTAAATGTTACAATACACACTATTAGGTGTGACCCTGTTAAAGGATTTAATCACCCTATTAGGAGTGGTCTTGTTAGAGGGCTTAAGAACATCCCATTAGAATGTTACCTTGATTAATGGAATTAAAAATGACTGTTAGGTCAACCTTGATTAAAGGATTTTAACTAATACAATGGTTAGAAAGTAACAGTAGGTTCTAATATGAAATATACAACTCACTTTGCAATTATAGATCCAATAAGCTCATATGTTGATTTATTGATTGGCCTTCATTGTCATCCCCCTCCCTTTTGTTGCTTAATCATCTCCATAGATCTTAGGTTTACGTCTGATTCATTGAATCCTTTCAACATTTTTTTATCCTCCTTATCCTTCTAGATACTCTCAAAAATTCTCCTTGAATCCATAAGAAAATGGTTTACCATGCATTAAATACTTCAGGTCATTCAACTTTAACTTCAACATGTTTTACGTATCCCAAAAATTCAACTATGTTGGGTAGGAATCTCAATTCCTTCACAAACTATAAATTACTGACACTCAGTCAATACTATGTTCTTTTGCTCGATCATCGCTAAAACTGTTCTTCTCGGCAATTATTGTCTTCGCTCGGTTAATTCTCTAATACTTGGTAATTACTAATGCTTGGTCAACACTAGCATCACTCGAATTACACTAAAGTTTATTTATCTTCTGCTCTTTTGCTCGGTTAATCCTATGCTTTCAGACTTTCTTTCCTAATTTCTTCTAAGCTTCAAATCAATTATTTTATTAACTTAGTGTTAAAGATAAACAACACATTATCTTGCCAATGTGGAAACTAATCAAGTACCCATTGTAGTTTCTCATAACTCAACCTTTCCACTAGGTCTTCTTGTTATCTCCTCTTTTCAAATCCTCTTCATCAATCAAAAGATATGGTACTTTACTAGATAGCAGTTGTTTGACTAGTTAAGGTTTGACATCAATGACAATATAACAATTATTTCAATTGTAGTTTCCAACAATATGTAGATCTACCAAAACATGTTTCCTAAACACAACATATGAGAAGGCCCCACCAACATAAATCAAAACCCCCAAACCCAAGGGAATAAAAAACAAGGTGACCATGGTGATGAACAAGACTACATAATTGCCTACATTAATTATGACAACATTGTTAGTTGCATCACCTAGGTTGGGCCCTCTATTGGTACATGATTCATGTCAAAGGACTAGATACTTAGTGTCCAATTACTACATGATGAGGAATAATATCTATTATTGGTGCCACTATTGCATCTTCCTCCACTGTATAATACAACCTTTTGGAACACCTTAGGAATATGATCATCCAAATATCCATTTTAGATATCCTTTGCACATGATCCATCCACCAAGAGATCCTCACAAAGGCCCTATAGGATTCACGTATGCCTAATGAAACTAATCCCACACAATTACAAGCTCTTATGGGATACCTAGCATAATCCTGTGACCTATCATTCAAACCATCCAACATGATATCTATTTTTATAGATCACAACCTCCCACTCCACATTGTCATCATTTTTAATTCCTTCATGGTTAAATAGGTCATGATAGATAATGGTTTGACTATAAACTTATGCACTTTAAAATTCATAACATAAGTTGGGTACACTAAGTTCAATATCATAAAGAAAGTCATAACCATTAAGGCATTTAGCAATCTAGAGCATACCTCTGAAGGTCCTATTTCATTTCCCATTCAAGTGGGCCCAATATTGTTAAAGATAGTTGCCATATTGTTGATCTTGACCTCCCCTATAACATTCTCCCTGGTTTTTTGTGGATACATGTCTTGCAAGATGTTCCCTTAACATTTCACCAATGCATCAAGTTCCCCTACAATGTCACTAAGGTCACCATCCATGCTAATCCCTAGCCTTTTGCATACTGCTATACATTGTAATCTTCATTACCTCACTCTAATCATTGTCTTAGAATTGACACTAGTACCTCTATTTCCAGCTCTTCCAACTCTCACATTGATCATGATACCATACTCACTTCCACCCTCTCCACTTTCAAGATCAACAATAAGGGTTGTAGGGAATATAGCCTCTCAAATATATTTGTAGCAGGGGCATTGCCCCTTGATCCCCATACTCAAGGACATCCATCCCATTAGAATAAAAAAAGAGAGGAAACCTTACTTAATCAAGTTAGGTCCTTAATGTTCCTATCAAATGGGAACCTGAATGATGAAGAAATAGAAGAAAACATAAGCATATAGTTATATACAGACCCTTCATCCATACATAACAAGCCCCTTGAGTACTTTAAGAAGAAACACCCAAAATCCCATAGATTGGCTACTAAGAAATGGGGTTACCAAGGTGGCAGATTAGGTTGTGAATAAATTATTATGAGGGATCCCATCAAACTAACACAATAAGGGATAGGTAAGGGGCCTAGGGCTCACATAAGTACCAATCCTACTTGTAGATTACCAACTTAGAAGAAACACAAAAGAGAAGGAGATAAGGAATGCATATATATTTTATTAATTCATTCAAACTTCAGACATGCCACACTGTAAGGCCTTCTCAATTATGCACAATACAATGAAATTAAATTACAGAACAATTCTCATACATGGAAGGATCCAAAATCTTTGATTCTATCTTTGATCCTGACTGCCTTAATCCTAGAATAGATCTACTTATTTATACAAGAGGCCACTGAATAGGTCAACTCTAAAGATCCTTTAGATCTAGCATTGGGGAAAGTAACAACCTAGATTTAGGTCCACACATTTCCCAATGAGTGATCCCAACATTAATATCATGACCAAAATTAAATTCACATGTTGACCATCGTCAAACAATTAAATTCCACTAGTCAGTGAACTCAGGAAATGAGCAACACCAAACACACCGAACCAACTCGGTAAAGAACACTACTAAACCAACTCGGTAAAGAAAACAACAAAGTGGTAACTGAGCTCACTAGTGACTAACAAGAACGCTTCACTGAGAACTCAAAATTAGTTACCAAGCAAACAAAAAGATCTACTGAGTAGCCAAACAAGCTCTAACATATTTTTGGTTGATCCAAGATCTCCATAAACCCAAGATGCTCTAGCATCAGACACCTAGGGTTGGAAAGAAATGATTCTCCAAATCACATGTTAGGTACAACCTAATTTGAATCCAATTTATATTGAGAAATCCATGTACTATCTTCAATTGGTCTGTTCTTCCACTTTACCAAATACTCCAGTGAATCTTTTCCTCTTATGCTTCTACTAACTTTCTGATCCAAAATCTGCTCAAATTCTTGTATTAGTTTCTTAGGATAATGAATCAGTACTGTCACTTCTTCATCATGCTCATGATACTCAAACAAATCTGAAATGTTGAATATAGGTGATATATCCATGTCATCAGGTAACTCAACTTTATAAGAACTTCCATTGTCAAATTTCTTCAACACCTTGCAGGGACCAAATTTCTTCATCTTCAACTTACCATATGTTCCAACATGAAATATTCCTTTTGTCAAATGAACCATTACCCCATCACCAACATCAAAAAATTTATGTCTTCTTGACCTATTTGCATTATCCTTGTACTTCTAATTACTCCGCTCTAACTTATGTTTCACTTCTCATGAAATGACTTCATAAACTCAACAAATTCTTCTCCTTCAACACTTCTCTTCTCTTCATCAGTAATATCTCTCAAGTCTTATATACCTCTCAGTTGTGTGCCAATAACAATCTCAAAATACATCTTTCCAGTACTCCTATTTAATGAATTATTGTATGTAAACTCTACTTCTGCCAATATTAAATCCCAATTAATCGGTTTGTCTCCAACTAAGCATCTCAATAGGTTACCCAAACTTCTATTTACAACCACTATCTATCCATCAGTTTGTGGATGAAATATAGAATTATACTTCAAATCAGGGTCCAACTTCTTCCATAGAGTCTTCCAAAAATAACCAACAAACTTACTATCTCGGTTAGAGATGACACTCCTTGGTAATCCATGCAATCTGACAATCTCCTTAAAGAAAAGATCTTCTATATGCACTGCTTCCGATGTTTTTCTACATGGTATGAAATGTGTCATCTTGTAAAATCTATCCACAATAACAAATATAAAATCATTACCTCTTACTCTCCTCGGTAAGTGAAGAAAAAAATCCATGCTGATATCTCTCCAAGGTTTCTCAGGAACAAAAATTGGTGTATGCAATCCAGTATTTTGACTTACTCCTTTTGCAACTTGAAAAACTACATAACTCTTCACAAATTTTTGAACATCTTTATACATTTGAGGCCAAAAATACCTTTCCTTAAGAAAACTCAATGTCTTATCAATTCCAAAATGTCCATCCAAACCATTACTATATTTTTCCTTTATCAAATTAGTTCTAATTCATCCTCTCAATATACTCAACCAAATTAATTTGAACAACATACCTTCTTGAATGAAATAGTCTTCAAACTTACTTGATTGATCTAGTATAGGTTCTCTGCACATTCTCCACTGCTTAGAAAAATCAGGGTCAGTTTCATACAAATTATTCATGTCATCAAAACCAAGAACCTCAATTCTCATTTCAGTCATCAAAGATCTTCTTCTACTCAATGCATCGACAACTAGGTTAGACACTCCACTCTTATGTTTTATCACAAATGTGAAATTCTATAAATACTCAACCTATTTCACATGTCTCTGATTCAACTTATTCTGACTACCCAAATATTGTAAAGCCTTATGATCAATATACAATACAAATTCCTTTGGCATCAAATAATGTCTCCATTTCTTTAGGGCTTGAACAATAACATAAAATACCTAATCATATACAAAATATTTCCTTTTAGCATCATTCAATTTTTCACTAAAGAAAGCAACTGGTTTACCTTCTTGACTCAACACAGCTCCTATTGCACTTCCACTTGCATCACATTCAACTTGGAATACCTTATTGAAATCAAGTAAAGATAACATAGGAAATTCAACAACCTTCTGTTTCAAAGTCTCAAAAATCTTATCATCTCCATGTGTCCACTTGAATTCTCTTTTATCTCCTCTCATAGTTTCGGTCATAGAATTGCAAATTGAACTAAAAGTTCTAATGAACTTTCAGTAAAAATTTCCAAACCATGGAATGATCTTACCTCACTAACATTCTCAAGTGTAGGCCAATCAAGAATAGCTTCAACCTTCTCATGATCCATCTTCAAACCATCAACTGAAATAAAAAATCCCAAATACGTAATTTTCTCTTTCATGAATGAACATTTTTTCAAATTAATTAGCAACTTTTCCTCTTTAAATCTCTACAATACCTGTCTAATGTGCAAAAAATTATCTTCTATTGTTTTACTAAATATCAGAATGTCATCCAAGTATACAATTACAAATTTACCCAAGAATTTATTTAGAACCTCATTCATGTTAAACTCATAAAATTATTTGGTGCATTAGTTAAACCAAAAGGCATAACCAACCACTCATACAAACCTTCTTTTGTCTTAAAAGCAATCTTCCATTCATCACCTTCTCTGATTTTGATATGATGATATCCACTCTTCAAATCAATTTTGGTAAAATACTTTTCTCCACTCAAATGACCTATTATGCCTCTATTCTTAGTATAGGAACTGATACTTAACTGTTATTTTATTGATTACTCTTGAATCAGTACACGTTCACCATTCTCCATTCTTCTTAGGTGCCAATATAACTGGTACTACACATGGACTCAAACTTTCTCTGATCAAACTTGTCTACAACAACTCAATAACTTGTCAGTTAAGTTCCTCATTCTTGATTGGTGTCAGTCTGTGTGGTTCTTTATTCAATAGGCTAGCTCCAAGAATCAAGTCCATACAATGACTTATACTTCTCATCAATGGAAAACCATCAGGTACATTATTAGAAATGATTTCTTTGTACTCAATGAGAATATTATCAACCTCTACCGAAAATTTATCTTCTATTTTCTCAATTGGCTTGTTAGGAATTAAAGCATAAAAAACATCATTCTTCTATCTTCAGATCCTTAATGAACTATCTACCTTCCATTAAACAAACTTTCATAGATGTACATATTCCATCAACAGATTCTTTAAGTAAAGGTAACAAGATTTGTCTCTTTCTATAAGCCCAAATAGTATATTTATTCAATCTCCCATAATGTATAGCATGTTTATCATATTGCCAAGGTCTACCCAATAAAATATGACAACAATCCATAGGCATAATATCACACAACACCTTATCATAGTACTTTCCAATTTTCAGATTCACAAAACATTGTTCACTTACCATTAGTGTATGCTCATCCTTGATCCATGAAATTTTATAGGGCTTATGATGTTTCAATCTTTCCAACTACAACTTTGCAACCATTTATTCCGATGCTAGATTCTTCGAGCTCCCACTATCAATGATTGCTTTCCAAACTTTCTCTACAAATTTGCATTTGGTCTTAAATAAACTCTTTCTTACTGGATCTTCCTTAGTCTTTTCACTCCATAATTCTCTTCTAACCGTTAGGTTTCCTTCCTTCTCAGGCTCATTTTGTGAACTTTCATGTACCAAAGAAATTCTGCTACTATCAAACTTCTTGTTTACATGTGTACACTCAAATGATCTATGTCCTCCATAATTGTAACAAATTCCTCAAAATCCTCCTCTACCATACCCACCTCAGAAGTAATTACCTCTTCCACAGAAGGAAATATCACCTTTCTACTCGGTCTTTCCTTTTTCTTGATTTGATTTGTTGTGATTAGATCTACAATTTTCACCATAGGATCTACCTCTTCCTCTAGGGAATCTACCACCTCTTCCTCTTTGTCTTTGCTCATGCCTTTTATTCAATTTCTCCTCAAATTTTAGAGTAAAATGATAAGCCTCTTCAATACTCTCCACTTTAACCAAACTGATTTCTTCTTGGATAAAAGTCCTTAACCCATTCAGGTATCTTGCAATTCTTTCCACTTCATCTTCAGTATGTCTAGATCTGATATCCAATCTATAAAATTCCTCAATTTAATCTTTCACCTAGCTATCCTTTTGCTTCAAACTTTTCATTCTCCTAACTAGGTTAATCTGATAATCACAAGGTAGAAACTTGCCTTTTAATTTGTTCACCAGCTTATTTCATACCTTAATTTTGTCTTTACCTTTCTTCTTACTGTCTAATTGCAAATGCTCTCACCACAAGCATGCATGACATTACAAATTTGTGCTTGCAATTTTTACCTTCTTCTCCTCCAATATATTCTCATATTCAAAGTATTTCTCCATCTCGGTTATCCAATCTATCAACTCATTTGAATCTAGTCACCCACTATACTCAGGAGTATTAAACTATGGTGTAAACTTTATACTAGTCAATGCCTTCAAGAATATTTCTTCTCCCTGATCCATCACAGGTACTAAAGTAGCTTATCCCTATACTTCTTCCTCGGTTTCATCATCACTAACATATTCAAGATGTCTTCCTCGATATTGGGCTATCTCAACAACTTCTAACCAAGCAAAAAATTGTCTTAGCATATCAGCTAAGCCTGGATATGCATCTTGCCTCCCTTGAGCCATCTTGCAACCCTCTAAAATTGTAGGTCAGATTGCAATCTACCACCCCACATCAATATCACCAACTAGGGCTTACTAGAAGGAACCTCCATATCTAACCTTCACTCTGATACCACCTGACACAAGAAGGGATAGTACAGGGGCCTAGAACTCACCCAAGAACTAATCCTACTTGTAGATTACCAACTTAGAAGCAAAACAAAAGAGAAGGAGATAAGGAATGCATATATATTTTATTAAATCATTCAAACTTCACACATGTTAGGTTGTAAGGCCTTCTCGGTTACGACCAATACAATGAAATTCAATAGCAAAATAGTCCTCATACATGTGAGGATCCAAAATCTCAAATTCTATCTTTGATCTTGATTGCCTTAATCCTAGATCAGATGTACTTATTTATATAGGAGGCCACTGAATAGGTTGGCTCTAGATATCCTTTAGATCCAACATTGGAGAAAGAAATGACCCAGATTTAGGTCCACACATTTCCCAATAAGCTATCCCAACATTAATATCATGAACAAAATTAAATAAACATCTCGACCAACATCAAACAATTAAATTCCACCAGTTGGCGAACTCAGGAATCGAGCAAAACCGAACACACCGAACTAACTTGGAAAATAACACTACCGAACCAACTTGGTAAAGGAAAAAACAAAGTGGTAACTAAGCTCGGTAGTGACCGACATGAACACTTCACTGAGAACTCAAAATCAGTTAGCGAGAAAACAAAACAAGCTACCAAGTAGTGAAACAATCTCTAACATATTTTTGGTTGATCTAGGATTGCCATAAACCCAACATGCTCCTTCATCACAAACCCATTGAACACCCAAGGAATCAAGGTCTTGGATTTATCCTAACCCTGACTGGGGGCACCAATATGACTGAGTGCACCTTTCTTAATGTGTAGGGGAAAATCATAGAGGCCAAACACATCCCTAAAGAGGAAGTTAAGAGATCCTATGATAATATTCTTAGTGATGAATCCTTTCTAGGTAACTCCATCCTCTGTCAAATATCTATTAACCTCATTGATCTTCTACTCATACATCCTAAGCTCATAGACTGGGCTCAACCAAGTATTTCCCACATTGATGTGTTTCAGAGTGAGGATTCACTCCTAGAATTCATGGGAGAAACCAAACAACAACAATAATGGGGGAAGAATTCTAAACATTTCTATAAGATGGATGCCCATAAATATTTTGAAGAAGAGGAGGTCCTTAGTCACAAAAGTAAAAATAAAAAATAAAAAACATGAATCTCCTAGTGAAAACCCCTATGGGGCAATTCTTGATCCTAAAAATAAAGGACACATCCCCTGGTGAAAACCTTTTTGAGGCACCAAAGGATGAGGACTCTCCTCCACCTCTCATCCATGATTATAAATCTGATCAATCACCCATCTCGATCAAAGACACTGAGCCTATCAATTTGGGAACAAAATAATGCTTGTGAATCACATACTTAGCCACCTCACTATCAAAGGATAAAGAGATGAATTTCAAGGTGCTCGTTAATGAGGCCTCCATCAACTTTTGATGGTCTTATGCTCACATGCATGGTCTAGACTCCAATCTAGCAGTCCATCATCTTGCTCTGGATCCAAAGGATAAACCAGTCAAGTACAAGCTCAAAAAAATGCACCCTAAAGTGGCCCTATTGGTAAAAGTAGAGATAAAGAAACTCTTGGATTCTAAGTTCATTCAAATCATTTACTACTTAGAATGGATCTCAACCATGGTCCCAGTATCTAAGCATAGGAGATATCAGAATATGCACAAACTTCAGAGACCTCAACAAGGCCTATCCAAAAGATGACTTTCCATTGTGAAACATTGACATGCTAGTGGAACTTATAGTTGGATATGAGATGCTATCACTAATGGATGGATTCTTTGGCTATAATCAGATACATATTGAAGAAGAAGATCAACATAAGATAACATTCGCAACCTCATGGAGTACCTTTTACTACAATGTGATGCACTTTGGTCTAAAAAATATAGGGGCTATGTATTAAAGATCCATGACTGCCATCTTCTATGACATGATCCATAAAATCTTTGAGGACTATGTGGATGACATTGTGGGAAAGTCTAGAATTAGGATTGATTATCCTAGGATCCTAGAGTGCATATTTGAATGACTCTAGAAGTAACAATTAAGGCTCAATCCAAAGAAGTGTGTCTTCAAAGTCACACCAGGAAAGATATTGGGATTCATCATATCAAGAAAAGGCATAGAGGTAGACCCAAAGAAGGTCAAGGAAATATTAGAAATGCCTCCCCTAAGAATTCTTAAAATGTTGCATGGTCTACAAGTAAACTCCAATTGGTCTACAAATTTATCTCATATCTTGCATATAAATGCCAACCTTTCACTCATTTATTGTGCAAGGAGACCACTTTCAAATTGAACCCTCACTCTTAAAGGGGTTTTGAAAAAATCAAAGATTACCTAGAAAATCCACCAACCCGCATGTCACCTATTTTGGGAAATTCCCTCATATTGTACATCTCAGCTACTACAACAACACAGGGGCACTTCTCACCCAACAAGATGATAATGAAAAATAATAGTACATCTACTATCTAATCAATTGCACACTTGTGGGTTACAATCTTAATTAATCCTCTATGGCTAAATCATTCCATGTGGTGGTCTTTACCACTCAAAATATTTGGACCTACACGATTAGTCATAGAGTGAAACTCGTATCAAAAGTCAACCCCCTCAAGTATCTACTCTCTCACACTACTCTCATAGGTTGTGTGGTTAACTGGGTTGTACTCTTAAGTGATTTCAACATCCAATATGTAGAACACAAAGTAATTAAAGGGAAAGTCATTATGGATCATTTGGTTGAGGCACCACCATTAGTAGATGCTTATCCCTTTATCATGGAATTCACATATGAGTACCTATGTATGGTCAAAGAAAATTCAACATGGAAACTATATTTTGATGGATCATACACATATCACAGATTGGGGGTAGCGATCCTGTTTGTCACCCCCCAAGGTGATTATATCCCCAAGGCAATCAAACTATGTTTCCCATGTAAAAACAATATCATCGAATATAAGGCTCTCATCTTCAGGCTTAGAACATAAATACAATGGAATATCATAGAGATACAAGTTTTTAAAGATTCATAACTTATTATCAAACAATTCATGGATGAATTCCAAATAAAAGATAATAAATTATTACCATATAAAGAAATGGTAGATGATATGAATTAACACTTCCAGGTCCTATAGTTCATACAATTTCCTAGGTTGCATAAAAAGGAAACAAATGCTATGGCCACCATTGGTTCTTTCCTTGAGGTCCCACATGATGTTGCAGAATATGAGTTCCTAGTTGAGAAACTCTATGCTCTAGCTTACAAAACTATCAATACTAAAATGGTGTTTTGGTCCCTAGTCCTCATGGTACCATGACATCTATGCCCACTTAAATGATGGTATCATCTCCCTCAATATCACTTGCACCCAACACCAAAACCTTATACGCCAATCCTCCTGTTATATCCTTGTTGCCAACACCCTATATCATTGAGACTACTACGACATAATCTCTTAATGCTTAGACTCTAATGAGGCCACCCTAGCATTACAAGAGGATCACACTGAAACCTACAGTTCCCATACAAGTGTCATGGTCTTAGCCAAAGAACTTCTCAAATCATGATAGTACTAGCCCACTATTAATCATGGCACCTATGAGTTCATAAAGAAATATCTACCATGCCAACAACATACATATCTCATCCACACACTAGTACAATATCTACATTCCATCACCTATTTATGGACTTTCCAATGTTGGGGCTTTGACATCATTGTTAAGATCTACCCCTCTTCATTTCATGAAAAAAATTTATTATCATTACCACATAATAGTTTACGAAGTGGGCATAGGTAATTCCTCTTTTTCTCACTATAGGTGTCCAAATCTCCAAGTTCATCCTCTACTACATCATTTTTGATTTTGACACCCCTTCCACCATCTTCATAGATCACAACACACCATTCCAAAATTAGCGTATTGATGACCTCTGTGCCTATTTCCATATAAAGCTCTACTATTCTAGTCCATATTACCACTAAGGTAAAAACCAAGTTGAGGCTACCAACAAAACCCTATTGAAAATTCTTAAAAGGGTTGTTAATAAAATTGGTCATGATTGGCATCTCCACATCAACCCTTCTCTCTGGACATATCACACTTCATTATGTACCCCTATAGGAACCACACTATATTCCCTTGTATATGGTGTTGAAGTCATCTTACCAATTGAGGTTGAATTTCTATCCCTACCCGTTTCACTCAAGAAACTAGTCACTGATGATGACTATCACATGGCACAACTTACATAGCTAGATCTAGTGCATGATAAAATACAACAAGCATATGACCATCTAGTTGTACATAAAAAAAAGTTTAAGAGAATATATCACAAAAATATCCATTCACAACACTTCCAAGTAGGTGATCTGGTCCTGAAAGAAAATTAGAGGGTGAAACAAGAGCATGAAAAGAAGGGTAAATTTGAACCCAACTTTCTTGGCCCCAATGTAATTATAGTTAGCTATGGCTCAGGGGCATATCAATTAGCTACACCAAAAGGCAAACCTTTGAATGATCCTATCAACATCATTCATCTAAAAAGGTTCTATGCTTGAGTCATGTAGTGTACTCCACTTGTCAAAAAACCATAAAAATATTCAAAAAAGTAATAAAAAATACAAAAAATCCAAAAAAGCACAGAGAAATAAGCATCTAATGGTGAAAACTTGGAAATCAAGCACCTTGGATAAGTATATGTGGTGAAAACCTAGAAACAAGTTCCATCTATAAGGGGTCATAATATTATCTATCAAAATCTCATCCGATATAATTTCACCCTCTGCATTCACTTATCCATCCGTATCCATGCAACCCCACATCCCAAACCCCTATTCCCTGGGTGGTCCATCATCACACGTACACATTATGTATCATACTACTATCCCAATTCATGAACTTTGTACATAGTGTTTGTATATAATGGTTGTCAATTTTTTTTTATTGAATAGTGGTGTCAGCTTGGTCTTCACTTAGTTTTCTTTCTAAATATCATTTTCCTAGGCTGTCCTTCGCATCGAGTGTGACTGAGATATTTTATCCTCTAGCCTATAACTTGAGTAAGTTCCTTCAAGGTATCCTTTATCATCATGATTGTCTTTGACACCTCTTTTGTAGTTAGAAAATAAGATTCATGTAAGAATTTTGATATCGCTCTAATACTATGTAAGAATTTGCCTAAGGCAAAGAATGAAAATGCCAAGATCTAGAAGCTCAATTGATAGCACAAGAGAGACAATTATGATATGATGAATTGAATGATTCAATAATGATCAATAATGAAATAGATACAAAATCAATCGAATGAATACAAAGTAGATGTGCTTGAATATATAGGAAATGTATGATAACTAAGAGAGATGCAAATGACAATCTATCAACTAGACAATGTGTAATCACATGTCCACCAAAGGTGGATCATCCTCCATTGTATATAAAATTTGTTGGGATAGGAAAGATATAGTACTGAGAGGGGAGGGGTGAATCAGTACCATCAATTTTTTTTACTGAATTAACAATTTGCAATAGTAGTGTCTATCTAACCAATTGATTCCATTGTTTGCAACATACATTCAAATAACTTGTAAATGCAAAGTGCATGAAAAAAAACAATAAAACATTAATGAAATGTAACACATAACTTAAGTATTTTGGTTATGCATAAACCCTTGTTAGAAGGTAAAAATTGCGGTGGGTATGATACCCACAAATTCTTCACTATTGCAGTAAATAAAGTATGCCGATTAAGGCTACAACTGTGATCACTTCTGATGATCTTACCTTGTTAGGAGTAACAAAAGATCGATTAGATCTACCTTGTGAAAGGATTTTAGTAACACCAAATAAGTGTGCACTCAGTTAGGAGATTTACAACAGACGGTTAAGTTTACTCTATTAAGAGATTTACAATCCTGCTACAATGGTTAAATTGACAACAAAAAATATCTGTAAATGACAACTTGAACTTGTCTGAATCAGATCTATGAAATACTAAATAGATTTCACCTTGATGTGTAGTATATTACTCTCAGTTCTACTCGGTAGCCTTGTATGATTTTGATAATTTGAAGACTATTTCTGATAACTACTCATTCATGTAAACCCTTGTCTGATCTCTAATGTCCTATGTGCGACTACTACTTCATGATCTCCTTGTCATGTATATGTAAAAATGACATCAATTACAATTATATAGAAAATTTCTTTGACCTAATTAGGTTTACAACATCTTAGAAAACCTAAGATCTATGGTGTGCAAAATAACCTAGATCTAACTATTACATAGGAATCATCACAATATTTAATGATTACATCCAGAATAAATGTGTCTTGATCTTGGTAAAATGTTTATAGATATGTGTAAACTGTTTGCATAGATATATGTGCCATTGTTGATTACTATGCCATTTCATGAATAACTCAGTAAACACTACATTCTCTGTTTAGTGAATTAATTGATGCTCGGTGTGTAGAATGCTCGGTGTTCATTGGCTCGGTGCTCGGCAAACTCTGATGCTCAGTAAACATACTCAGTCAAACCTGTGTTCTTTTAGCTTTAGGTTCTACCTTGTAACTACTTGGCATGAAGGCTTTGTAAGTTCAACTGACTAGCTTGAATAGCTCCTTATTCCATCTTTTATCGACTGATAAGCTTAGATTACCGACTGATCTTATTTGATACTAATGACAACACTTAATGCTCAAATAGAGATAACAATGGTCGACCATTGATGCATTGAATAAAGGACTCCCAAGACATTGGTAATCCTCCGAGTACTATTATGGATAGTTCCATGTCATCTACATTATTTCCAATGGTAGAGAGTTGATTTTTCAATTTGGAAATTTTCATAGGATGTAACTGAGTCCCCTTTATTCATCTTGATATTCATGAGTTGTTGTTTTAATGTGAGCAATCTATTTGCATTATTAATCTCATATGTGGTTTGAATAGTTTTGAACACTTCATAAGTAGTCAATAGTTTTTCTATAGATGGGAGGATGTGATCTTTGATATCATCAATTATAATTTTCATGGCCTTTTTGTTACGTCTTTTCCAAGTTGTCTTCTCTGGTTCATCTTTGGGCATCTTATGGTGTTCTTCTATATAAGAATCTAACTCAAGTTCTTGAAGTAATGCTATGATTCAAATTTTCCATGAGAAGAAATTTGTAGCCCCTTCAAGTCTGTCTTCAACTTTGATACCATTCACTATGATTGCTCCTCCAAAATTTGTTTTGTATCTAACCGTGAATCTGATATTTTGATTCAAAATTTCACTATATATTTCTTTATGTTCTCTATCAGTTAGGCTCTAATACCATGTTAAGGAATATGGATCAGTGATAGAGAAACAATAGTCTTCTATTTGAGATTATTTCAAACTATATTTCTGACTTGATTATTTTTTATATAATTACTACCAATTGATGTAAAAAATAATAATATTCTATAAATATATAGCAGATCTTTGTTGTATATAGATCTCTTATTAATTATAATATCTCTGCACTAATGTATCTATGTTATAGAGATTAGTTCCCTTGACTGCAGACTGAAATTAATAAACCGCTGAATATAAATATAATATATAATGTGCTTTCTATGGTGAATTGTAATTGCCTTTGTTATTGATTCGATCACCACAACAACCACATATATATATGTTCCTTAAGAGTTACATGCCCGTATAGGCATGACTCTACGTGCATGTAATTAATATGTATCAGTTATTGTTAACAAAGTAACACCAATCGGGCTCGCAATTTTGTGATGCCCTTTACATATATGAGTTCTTTTTCAATTTCATAGATGTGTGTGTATATATATATATATATATATATATATATATATATATATATATACATGAATCAATTTTATCACTAAGATTCAATCCGAATGAAGCTACTTCCTTAACATTTTTCTTATAAACACCTCAAAATTGTTCTTTTGTCATTTTTTCATTCTCAAGAAACAAGTAAACAAATTTTTAGACTTTCCCAAGTGATTGTACATCAAACTGAACATCTTGTGACCATCAAACTAGGTCTAATATAAAGTTATGTCAAAGAAGATAAATCAAATTATCTAGATGAGATTCATCACACACCATAATTAATTGTAGCCATTGGATAGATATTTAGTGAAGAGGATTTGGATATCTTGAATGAGGTGAAGGATGATTATGAGCAAACTCATTTGGAGAAAATAGTCGTAGATGCAATGACATCAACTTCCACTTTACATATCTATTCATGGACTTAGAGGATATTTGAATTTGGTAGTAAAAAATCTTGTTTTGTATATTTGTAATGAATCTATAACAATGTGTAATCTATGATTAAAACTTTGATACTTAAAAGAATTTGAGAATAATTGGCAACACTAAATCTTTATTTGTCTTATAAATGAAGTTTGGACTTTGTTTCTCTTTATACACACTCTGTCTAGAATGAAATAACAATTTCAATTATTTTTGTGATTTTTATGATTTAACACTATGTAATTGAATTCCTTTTACGCTATCATTTTTCCATGTCATTGTAATCTACATATGATGCTACTATGCTTCATACATTTGAAACCCTAAATCCTACTTTTTTAGATATGGTTTTCATGCCACACGAAAGAAACTTTTGCATAGATATATGGCACAATGATCCTTGATGAAAAAACAAATTCAAATTGGATTTTTGCCAACTTGAATACAATTGGGGTATTTATTATTTGAAATAAAATTTGTCATTAAATACTTGTAAAGGATGCCCTCCAACTATCACTCGTTGGGACTTGAAGAATCAAGACATTCAAATAGAAAGGCAAAGAAGACAACAACAATGTTGGAAATTTTTTGTATACTTCTCATAAAAAAAGTTGGTTGGATAATTGGGTCTGCTAGTTGAACACCCAGGCAAACTATTAAAATATTTTTCTGATGTGCCTCTTAATATCCACACGTGTAAGGATTGACTCAGATGTAAGCTTTTGGCCATGGAAATAGCCACCCAAGATCAAGGAGCTTCGACAAAAGTACAGGAAGACCCAGAATGAAAAAATAGTTATATTTGATCAATGTATGCAAGTATATAAATGATATTGATATGAAAGAGTTGATGTGATGGGAATATATAAGATACAAAAAAATAAGTACAAAAGGGAATTAGAGCATTCTTATCTAGTATGAACTAGTAATAATAGATTTTTGGTGATGTCTTAGGTTGATGCTTGAAGTTGCTCACAGTTATTAGAAATGTAGGTTGGAAAGTTTAGAAATAACATATGCCTCTATGTTTGTGGTAGAGACTTCACAATTGAGGTTGCATCATTGAATTGTATAGACCTCAAATTTTTAGAGCATATGTACTTCGATTGACAAAAATCTATAGTGCTTTTTAAAAACATGTATGCCTTGGTCGATAAAAATCCATAATGCTTGTAGAGTATAAAATTAGTCTACCAGAGTATTTCCAACTATAATATATATCCATGTCTCTGCTAGGTTATATTATCTGAATTCCTCTAGGATTGAGAGAGTATATATTCTATGAAGCTTGAAGCTTCATATTGTATTCTAACCTACATTTTGCATGCATGTCTACTAGAGTATTTCCAACTATAATATCTAACAAAAATACCCTAGCTACTATGCTTTGATGGATGCAAATAACCTATTTCAAAGCTTTAATTTTGGCATAGGCAGGGAAGTTGTTGGCATTTCTAAAGCCTTTTCAACAAATAATGAGTCTGCATATCCTGAAATCATAGCATTCCATGAAATGACATCTCTTTAAAGCACTTTGTCAAACAATCCACATGCATTTTTTGGGCTTCCATATGTAACATAAATTCATTAAGATATTATACTTGATTACATATGATTGTACAGACACAAATATTTATGGTCAACAAACTAGGTTCTCCACATTCTTCATTTCCCTCTCAATATGCATCATCAACTTCCTCAAGTGGTTATAGGACAATGAAGCTCAATGTCATAACCTAATTTTTTTAAAATATTGATAACCATCGCAATTGCAACGTCAACCAACGATACTATCCGACAGAAATGTTGTACTCACGATGACATCCCTGTCGAAATTTTTTAGACACGACCATTGCAATTGCGATGCCATCTCAGTGCTTCTGATGAAAGTTGACATCGAAAATGAGCACTCATTGAACGATGAATGAGATATTATTTCTTACGTTAGGACCATCAGAATTGCGAGGGTGTCCCTGACCGTCGCACTTTACGACCCAAAAAATCTAATGGCTAATTGTGATGGTTTGCTATCGGTTGTCTAACATTTAGCTGTCAAAATTTGGCACCAAATGTATTAGTATTAGTAAACAAGAGATGGGATTTGGCAAGTTGTCTTGTTGAAATGGAAGATGTTGATGTATAGGAAAAAAAAAGATCCAAAATATATTGTGTTATCTTTACATGAAGTTACAATGATAGACAATACCTTCTTGGATATGTATGCATGTGTATACTATAGAGAAACATGTCTGCCAACATCATGTGCTCTGTGTTGATAGAGAATTTCACAATGAAAAATTTATATGAACTAGTAAAGAAATATTTAAATAAAATTGGCAATATGGATGACAAGTTACAATTGCGAGAAAGTCGGTGTATATAGGAGCTATTGGAGCTGTAGTGTCATAGGAATGGTCTTTGCATAAAGCTACTAATGAGTATTGCATGCTATGTGGTTCCTATTGATTGCATGGCCCATAGAATGAATTTAGGATTTAAAATTGTGAGCAAGTATGAGATAGTAGCTAGAGTTGAAGAAATAGTACACAAGATCTACTCATACTCCTACCAAAATCCCAAATGTTTTGAAGAATTTCAGATTTTTATAGAGGGAATAATAATGTCCAACAATGCAATCACAAAAATCAGTAATATTAGAAAATAATGAAATGACATTGATGGTATAGATGATAGTAACAAATCAAAGATACTAGGATTCTTGAAATAGGTAGTCATATAGATGAAAGAACAATGGTATCAATGACACAAGGAGGCAATGAAGTACCATGTAGATAAGTCACTATAGAACAAAATGTAATGACAATGAAGAAGTGAAGAGCATACATGTTGAATAGATTAGAGAGGATAATGCTTCCATGTAAAGATTTGTTTTTGATGTAATGAAAAATCAAAGGTAGGGCTATTATAAAGACATTAGAGATCATAAGTACTAATATGCAGAAAAGAAGATTGACTAGATTGCATGTTAGAAACAAATGAAAAAACACAAAATAGTGGTAGACAAAGATAAAAGAAAAGTTGAAACATTATGGCACATATAATACTTTTTCATGACAACTTAATGGGTATTAGAATCAAGAAGGTTACAAATATGTGGCATTCATGGTCATAGTGATGTGTAAGGACAAAACACTAAATGGTCAAAAGAATAACAACGAGAAAAGATAATATAGATACAAAAGAATAGTGACAAGGTATAAATGATCAACCACTACTTTTGGAACAACACAAATTTATTAAGAATGAGTCAAATCATAGTGACATGTTCAATTAATAACAATGATAATACAATAACAAAAGAAAAGAGCATTCATTGTAGTGAATTTTATTGCATATTAAAACATTAAGGACATATATAAAGCCAATGTTAGTGCTCATGTTGTGAGGTTAGTGTTCATGAGGTGAAGACAATGTTTTGAAGCATAAAAAATAGTGATCATGACTCAAAAAAGTTGCATATGTCATAGCAAGTATCATAGATATTGCCAGAATAGAGGTATGGTATGATCAAAATAATGGAGGTCAAAAGGGGGTTTTTGCGTCAATGCTCCGAGGACCACAATGAAAAATGATAACATTACTGTTTTGCCAAAGTCAAGAACATAGGCAATGTTTTGAATAGTGTTGAAGTATAGAATACGCGGTCATTATAACAAAGAATGCATTGAAAGATACCATCAACACATTAGATCAAGGAATGCAATGCAAATAATTGGTATTGAATACCTCGGAAGAGGTGTAAGCATTAAATAGTGACAAAGAGGACAATAAATGTAAAATATAAGTAAAGAAAAGAATGTCCCATGGATGCAATTGAATTGAATAATAGGAATGTAATTAGAGTAATGAGAAGAATCACAGTGACAAAACATGTAAACATTGTTGTTATGAAATAAGTTAAAACAATGAAATATAATGCTATAAGGATAGAATGAGATCAATAGAAAATTGTAGCCAGTGATAGAATGATATAAGATCATAAACAAAGATAATAATATGACCAAAACATTCTTTTTGAAAAGTTTTTGATCATTTGGCACACAACCTTATATCATGTAACTACTCTATCAAAAATCATTTATAATAATTAATAAAATAAGTTAATAAATTGTAAAATATTTTTTATGGTGATAATTTTTATTAATAAATTAAAAAAATTAAAAAATTTATATCTCTAATATCAAATATATATTATAAGAAAAATGTCAATTATAATTACAAATAAGTTAAACAATTTTTAATGCTCCTATATATAGAACTCAAATATATATTCACAGAAACCCTAACGCTACCATTTCCAGGCTCCGTGCAAAAAGATCGAAGGGTATTCTCTCGGAAACAGAAAGGATGACGATAAATCAGTCATCTGCAGTAGTATTTAGTGAAATAAACATCATACAAACCTAAAAGTTGCAGATTTGCACGAAACGAAACAAGATTCAGAGAACGATTCATCGAAAAGTTGCAGATTTGCACGAAACGAAACAAGATCCAGAGAACGATTCATCGAAAAGTTGCAGCCGTATGGTGTTTAAACACAAAACTTCAGTACGCCAAGCGATCGCCGGAAAACACAATGAAAGCGAAAGGAAAGAAGAGCTGCACCGCCACATGTCGGTGGAAATTGTCAGGACAAAAATGCACACCTGTCAATCATATTGTACGTTGGCCTGTTTAATGGAGTGCACGCTGAACTCTCTCGAATGATTCTGCACCTTACATTTTTGTTTTGAAATTTGAGCCACGTCATTCAACGTTGAAAATGAATGTTATATAATAAATTTGTCTATTATATAATGCTATTTTCAAAATCTCCAACTTAGAGTAAGGCTGAGAGAAATACACGTTAAATGAGGGATAATCTATGTTTACCTAGTCAGCTGAAAATCTCTTCAATTGCAAAAGGTCTAAAATGTTACAATTGTATTTTGACAGTTATACCAAAAATCTCTTATCAATTGAGAAAAGTCTCAAATGTTAAAAATTGTATTTTGACATTTATTTCTCTATTATATTATTAATTATTGATTAGTGAATATTGTATTTATTTTTGTTTTATATTATAAATAAGTAGAATTATTCAAAGGTGTTTTTACTTTTATTTATTTTAAATAATTTTATAGGTCAAAATATCTTATATTTATATTTTTTTTTGTCAAAATCATATTAGGAAATAATTGATAGATAGAATTATTTATATATGTATATCAATTAATCAAGTCAATGTCTATCCAAGCATGAAATCTAAATCTTACCAAGGAGAGTTAGGAGAGTTCAAAAAGAAAAAATTAAGTTCCTCCTTGGTAAGACTTAGATTCAAATGACTTGATAGAGCCTCCATTATTCAATAGCACATTTGGATGCTTTTACTAGTTTATAGCAATTTTACGAATTTAACAATTTAAGAAAATTTGATTAGTATATTAATTATTGTTTTTTTTAAAAATTTGTTACGATATATCAATATCAATATTATTTATAACAATACCAAGAATGACTAGAAAGTATTATTCTATCTATTTAAATCAGCTATTGTTACAAATATATTGTATTTTGGATTTCTATACATTGTGTCTTGTGCAACAACTTGTATGTTGACTACCTATATCTTTGACTTCACATTTTTAAGTCTATCAAATAAAAAATATTCAAAAACACAAAAACAAAAATGAATGCATACTACATAAAAGCATAAACTATGTGGGGGTGCAATCAGTGGATAACAGGTTTGAATTTGACAGTCACCCTTACCTGTTATAAGAAAATTTTATAATGGTTTGGTAGCTTGAATGCCTTCCATTTAATGTTTTAGGAAAAAAATTGATTGTCAAAAAAATATTCAATTTATAAATAATTATATTTAAATATAATGATAATTTTTTTATAATAAATGTTAAAATCTTAATTTTTTCTATTATGACAAATTTCTAAACTCGTGCCTCATGTTTAGCTAGTCTTATTAGAAATTAAAAATTTGAATTAACTAAATTTCTAAATTCACATAAGAAAATAGAAAATGTTATAAAAATTCATATTAAAATATTTTAAAACTAGAAATAGTTATATACTATCATTTCAAAATATTCTAATTTAACTTATATTTTATAAATTAGAATATTATAATTTATTTACGTATTATAATTTTTTAAGATTTATTAATAACTTAAATGTCAAATAGACGATCTTACAAAAATATAGCATGTTAACCTATATGGTCCAATGAAATTTTAAGCTATCATATAGGGTCCAAATGTGAAAAAGATTACCATTTTAACCATCAAATTCGAGGCTTGATGGATAGAACTATTTATGTGTGTTTTGATCCATTATACAATAATCTTTAGGTACTTTTACTATTTTAGAACAAACTCATATTAATACTTTAATTTTTTTATTATTAATCAACTAAAAATAAATAACTTTTAATTTATGAATAACAATTGTCATTTGCAACAACATTAAGAGAGTCTAGATATCATTGATAAGAATTTTGATTTATTTAATTATGTATAATACATCAATTATAGAATGTATTCATATAAAATTGTAATATGTTGTGTATGATACAAACATATTTTAATAAAGATATTCAAGCACACCATGAAGTCTAAAAATAATGAAGATATACAAACCTGGAGATATTAAACATAACATTATATAGCGTATATTGCTAATGTTCATATATTAATTGTTTTTAGACTTCATGTTTTTGTTATTGATTAATATAAAAAATATGAAGTCTAAAAATAATTAAAACATAAACATCAACAATATACCCTATACAATGTTATTGTATAATTATAATATAATCCTTAAATATATTATAATTATTAAATATATTCAAAATATACATCATAAAATCTAAAATTAATTATATGCAATGTTATTGTATAATTATAATATAATCTTGAAATATACTATAATTATTAAATATATTCAAAATATACATCATAAAATCTAAAATAAATTAATTTCTCTTTGTGCGTATAGGCACTATTCCAATGAATTATATACTAATTGATTTTTTTTACTCCATATATTATTGCTTATCTTCAAATATGTTAATCCTTAAAACATAAGAGATTTATTTTACAAATACAAATTTAAACATATTTTGTTTATATTAGATGAACAAATATTAGACACATGTTGTAATCTAGATTTATGTGCACAAAAAATGATCAAAATACTTGCTTCAATTATAAAAATACTTTTCCGAGATTATTAATTATTTTTTTTGTCAATATTGTTATAATTTATAGTGTTCATGTTCACCCTATTTTATAGATTTAATATAATTAAAAATTGTTTTTTACAATTAAACATATAAAAAATAGAGATGCAACTACTTTAACCAAACTTCAATTAAGAAAATTTATGCTAAGGACCCTAATATTTGAATAAGAACAATTTATATGTAAATAACAATAATATAGTAACTAGATTACCTAAATCCATGTTACATACTTGTCTTACTTCTGGGTGCTTTGTCACAGTTTTTTCTTGTTATCTGATAGACTTTTTGTGGGAGCTTTTGTTCTTGGGAAGTCCATTTTCAGTCAGTTTTTGTTAGCTTACTTGTCTCCTAGGTTAGTGTCGATAGATGACGTGGCAATTTTTCCAGCTATTCTTTTGGGATGCATCTATCCTCTCGACATAATGCATTATTGACTTTTTTTGGAAATTCGGGAAACACAGTGGAATTTTATGAAATTTTCAGGATGAATTCTTCATGATCGAAAAGGTTTATGGTAGAAAACAACAAAAAATCTATGAAAAAATTGCTATGTTTTTGTAGATTTGAAAAAAATAATTAATATTTTGGTTTTACGGTGCATTCTATCGAGAGGATAGGATATGCCATTCTTTTGCACCCTACCTCCCTCTAGTTGTAACTGCACTAACTTAACTCTGGTAGTTGCAATAATTGTGATTAAATGCCCTAATTTTGCACTGCATTCCATTACATTACTTAAGAAGAGCAATTGACAATGAAACCAAAACAAACCATATGAGGACAAAAACCCACTAATAGGAAGTGGTTGTATGATGGATAAAAGTAGTCGTTCTATTTATTGTCTTAGAACATTTGAATTCGTAGTTTCATTGAAACACCTCATCCGTTCCTTTGTCACCATTCAATTGATCATAACTCTCCCCATACTTATTTCTGGCCATTGCAATCATACATACAACATATAGAGACATTTCTAAGTCTCCCATAAGAACCGCACACTCCAATTCCATCAAAAACTTACTGCACATTGGATTCACTAGTGCAAACACTTATCAACTCACTATCAACCAAAATAGAACTTAGTTGACATTAATGACAACATCAATAACTGATCTCCATGTCATCAAACCTGTACCAAAATACTTTCAACAATCTTTGTAATATCTATGCATCAGATATGCTGACACTTAGTTATGTGCTAACTCTAACTAAAGGGGAAGTGTTTTTTATTCAACAGTTCTCCACCATGATTTCTTATTTTATGCAGTAGTTAACATTGTTTAAACCTACAACATTTGTAATGTAATTAATGAAATTATATTTTATTTTGAGCATCTTTTTTTTTCTTGTTCTATTTTGCAAGTATTTATTCTCTTTTCTTAGCTAGATATATGCAGCTATAGTTGCAAAATTCTATAAGATGTATCCACTATACAGTTTTGTAGAGTGAGTTGAGTTCAATATTTATAGACAATGTTTTTGGTTCTTATTGGGATATGCCCTTCATCTTGTTGCTAAGGTCCCACAACTCATCATATTCTTGAAACACATTTGGCTATGTAACATGAAATTTATAATTTAATTTCCAATTTTAAAACTTTGAAATATGGGCCTCCCGGCTCATCGTTGCACAAAAAACATTGTGCAACTACTAGTCTAATGAGTCCCAAATTCATACAGACAAAAATTTATTTCTCTTTTAAAAATAAGGTAAATTAGTTCAATCTATGTGTACTCAATGGAGTAATCCAAATAAACTTGACATTTCAAAAGAAATGTTAGACAAACATCACAATATTATATATGAGCGAGTTTTACTTAAAACTCATTTTAAGTTATTATTAATAATACTTTCAATAGTGTACTTTCAGTAATTTAAAATGGTTAACCTAGTATGTTGAGAAAGAGAGTGTATTGTCATGTAACACATACAACGTATCAATTATAACTTAAAATAAATTCCCTTCTCTTCAAAAAGTCTACACATATTTGAAAATACAAATTGCTCTAAATCTTGAACATAAAATTCATAAGCACGCTATAATGGATCTTCATGGGAAAGGTTGAGCTCCTCCACGGAAGTAATGGCATGCATAAGGCTCAATTTGAAAACTACCTTGGTAATGGATAAGTTGTACAATTTTGATAGTCATTAAAAAAAATGTAAATATAAAGTTGAATTAGATCCACTATAAATATTCCAGGAGTTAACTTATTGAATAAATGATATAATTTTTAAAAGGGTGAGTGCGGCTAGTTTTAATCACAATGATGAATAAAAGACACCAAATTGAACTTCTATTTTAACAAACTTGTTAGAATTAACCTCAAATTATGTCCAATAAATCATTGGAACATAATTATATCTACAAGCTTGACTTTTTTTTTAAATAATATTTTTTTTATGCATGTGTTTCCATTAAAGATCGTACCTAGGCCACCATTCCCAACCACTCCACCTAACATAATTGCATATCATAAATATTTTTTGAAAAAATATTAGTGACTCAAATTTTTTTATTGAATCAGTGCAAAGATTTAAAAAAGTACAATGGAGGGCAGTACAAAGACCACCAAGAGAGAAGAGATGTTAATTACCATTGTCAAAACATCATACCAATTGACTAACAATTGATACAATAGCTTGTAGCTAGACTAAATTCATCTAAGACAACCATACAATACAATAGAAAATTACAATACAAGTTGAAGTTAAACAAACCACTGTCAAAACAACATAACAAGTGACTAAACAATAGCTTGCAACTAGTCATGTAACCTCAAGGCAACCTTATAAAACAACAAAGAAATACATTACAAGGTGAACTTGATCAAAATTTGAAGTTGTCTCAAACATGGAATGTTTTTTCCTAGTGTTGGAGAA
This sequence comes from Chamaecyparis obtusa, assembly GCA_027943335.1. Classification (NCBI taxonomy): domain Eukaryota; kingdom Viridiplantae; phylum Streptophyta; class Pinopsida; order Cupressales; family Cupressaceae; genus Chamaecyparis; species Chamaecyparis obtusa. The sequence goes on along the minus strand of BSBK01000317.1, from coordinate 338,337 downwards.
TATGTAACTAAATGTAATTTAGATAAAAATTTATCTTGGTGTTGTTCTTGGTGACACCTGCTACTTGAGAGAAAAGAGAGACAATTTGAAACAAGGTGCCAAAGTAAAACTTTAGGATTTCTCTTCCTAAGTGAATTGATTGATTTAAAATCATTAACATACACTTGCATTTCCATATATTGAGCAAAACTTATTGTCTCAAACAATCCACTACCATATTATTATGGAGACCAATGCCTCGCATAGTTTTTTTCCTTGATCAAGGAAAGATAAAATAATGACAAGAAAATTATATTCTATTTTTTTTCTTGCTATATGAGAATCCCAAAATATACATTTAAAGTTTTCATAATGTTGACAAAAAGGGCATTTGGCAGATTTGCCAATGAATTTTACTCTTTCCCCAACTGACAAATTATTATGTAAGATTTAACAAGCTAAAATATGGGCATTGGCTTCAACTTTAGACCTCTAAATTTTCCTTCTTGAATTCCTCCACTTCCTTTCACTGAACTTACACCTCTAATAGTTGTTCAATCTAGGGCTCAATGACAAACCAAAGAGAAGTTTTAAAAGAAATTGTTTTAGAAAGAAAACCAATATTGGGACAACCAAAGCCAATCTTTTGTATAATTACATACAAACGAGTACAATCGTATCATTTACTTTAAATTTATAATTTAGTATTTGTCAAGAAGTCCACTTAAAAGAATTGAAAATCTTATCGATAGGCGTAATGTCATGGCTTGCCTCTTGCTATTCACATGTTTCTTATCATTTGTTCTAGTATTTGAGAGTATTTGATCTTTTGATCTATACAAAACATTTACAATAATGTCAGATGTAGTAGATTTTCATTTTCAAATGTTGAGGATTAGTTCTAAAGATTTATAAGAAATCTCTAGTTTTTTTAATTAATAAATATTCTTTTTGTTGTTGAAGGGTTTTATACCATTTATCTATAAGATTATTTTTCTATTCAATATTGAGAGCACAAAACTTATGTTGAAATCTCTTTGATTTAATGACAAGGATTGATAGAGATTAATTTTGCCAAAGTTGTTTGAGGCATAATCTTACCCTCATCCCTCATGGCGTCAAGGCTTCAACTAAGACAAACTTGATTTATGGTGGACTCATTCAAAACCACCCAACTTTACTAAGAGATCAAAAGCCCATTGACAAGAAATATTTTCATTAATAGAGGTTTGTGAAAATAGTTTTCATTTTTCTACTTAGTGATGGCATTGATTTTCATGTTCTCATGTCGAGTTTTTAATCCCAGGAGGTGAAAGGTGATGAGGCTTCTATACAATTCTACTTCATTTATAACAACTACACACTATTTTTAGCATTTTAAGTCTATTTTAAATTAAAATAACAAGAATAATCATTTTTGGAAGATAATTTATTTATAGTGGAAAAGGATTATCAAATTTTTAGCAATTATTAAGAAATTTTACATAATAATAACTTGCAGACCAAAAAATCATTAAAACTTTTAATTTATATAAATTATAATAAAAAAATTATTTTTTAATTAATATTTAATCATTTCTTATAAAAATACATATCTTTTATTTATCAATAAAATATAGAACTATAATAATCCCTCATTTATGGAAAACCTAGGGATGATCCTTTCTTGAATCTAAGAATGGATACTTGTTGGGTTCCCATTAATAGAGAATGGGTTAAGTTGAACTTTGGCTAGGCATCACAAGGAAACTACAGGCCCTCGCAAGACTAGGAAGGGAGAATTTTGGTGGTTTTAAGTGAGGAAATTGGTAAATGGGACCAACAATAAGGTTGAATTCCAAGCGAACTAGATATGAGTCCAAATGTACAAACAAATGGGTTTAAATAAAGTACACCTAAAAAGATATTCATTGATTGTGATTAATGTCTTTTGTCACAAAGACACTCCAAATTGCATTCACATGGTGGATAAATTAACAAATTGGTTGTCATGATGGAAAATTACTCTAGAATCTAGTTGGAAGAGTGTTAGTGATTCTTAGACAAGGATGAAGAGTATGAAATAATGATTGAAGGGGGTAACCATGAACGGTTGGCAAGACAGTGCATGCAAGGAGTTATTGTGGGTGGCAAGCCAAGCATAGGAGATGTAGGGATGTTTCTTCCCTAATATGTCTGGAAGAGAATGCATTCCACCACAAAGACTACCATATGTTTGAATGCTAAGTATCAAAAAATGTTTTTTCAAGGAAGGGTGATGGAAACTAGACTACATAAAATTTTCAATATTATAGAGTTTGAGGTGCTAGAGGCTATTAAGATTATCAAGTGGAGGTTTTCTTGGATTTTGTACCAACAAGTTCAAATTCAACATAGATATTTCCTCCATGTTCATTGTATGTCTATTTTAGGTTAGGGAGGAGAACAAATGGGTGATGATTCTAATGATGAAGCTGGTCAACGCTTGTTGGCATGATGACATGTAAGAGATTTTATGAAAGGGTGGTGGTGGGAATCAGGCTTTCATCAAAGGTGGTGTCTAACCAAAGGTAATAATGTGCTATAGTGGTCCATGGATCTCACTCATCATTTGGCTAACTAGAATGAAGATAAAGGTCAAGTGACACCAAGAAATGAGTGAAATTGAGCTCCTAAAAGAGCTTATGGGATAAAGTAGTTTGAGGAGAGAGCTCGACCACCAACTATCATGAATAGAGTAGATGAGTTGGTCATCAAAGTTCTTGACTAGACATGCCAATAGGTGATATGTGTTTCAAATTGTAATATAGGCCTTCTGTCGATTCGACCCCCTTTTTTTGCATCCAATTCATGAAGGCTTATCTTTACAATTTGAGTGTGCCTCCTTAGTGCCACATTTACTGTTGGAAGATTGTTGAGCATGTCATACATTGTTGATTAGACCATGTCTCTGTGTGTTGAAAGTAGTGTTTTATCATTGATGTCAATATACTTTTGTTGTTGCAGACAGTGTATTTAGTTTGTTCAGTGAATATGATTTCAATTGTTCAGGTGATATGTTGATGATGTTTTGTTGCAATTCTAGGCGATGTTTCAGATATGTTTACGGTTTATTCTGGTCAACTTACATAGGTTCGCATGACAATTTGAGTGAGCTATGATTGATTTATTAGTTGCTTCTATTTCCGTGTGCTAGTTGTTCAGGATGTGTCAGAGGTTGAGTTTCTACTTTGGTATGGATCAGATTGGTTGATTCAGTTGGTGCAAAGACAGTGGTAGATTTGGGAGATATTGTTGTTTCCTCAACTGATGTTATCCATGATATAGAGTTCGGCAAGTTATCTTTTAAGTGTGACAGAGTTCGGTGTTCAATATTGTTGATGATCAGTACAGAGATGAGTTTGGATCTTGAGATTGAGATGATGCGAAGGTTCGGGAAGCTATTCTTGTTTCTTGTTGGTGTTCTTGGATTGTGTTATGACTGTATTGATGGTTCACATTGGTCATAGTGATCACATTTGGTTATTTTCTAGCGTGTTGGCATTTCTTCATTTAGGTCCTAGCCGACTTGGTGAAGTAACATGTTGTGATTCTTGGTGCGGATTTGATGAAGCTATTGCATATTTGAGGATGATGTTTTGGGTCCTATCTATGTCTTGGCTGACTTGATTTGGATCACATTGTAGTTTGAGCATAATGTTCACATCATTTGTTCTTATAGGTCTTAGCTGACCTTATTGCTGATTATTCATTGTAATCTGTATAAATGAGAAATTATTTGTGATTGTGAAGTGTGTTGAAGGGATGTGCAGATGAGCTAATTGAATTACATGGTTCTAAAGATCCTGAAAAAATAGGATAATTCAAGATAACATTGTGCATTAATATTCACAGGTCATTTTTTCTTTGGCCCTCCATTTTGGAGCAACCCAAATATTGCTAATTTTTGTTCTTATTTTATGGTTATGATACCCTTGACCAAATTTGCCAATGAAAAATATATATCTAATAATAAAAAATGAACATATTAAATAATTTTAGTTATAGAATAATAAAATGTGGAATATTTTTAATCACTTAAACCATAACATAATAATAAATTGACAATTATTGAAAATGGGCTATGTGATGTGTGAATATGGTGAAGATATTCTTAATTATTTTTTATTGTGATGCGTGCTTTTGTAAAAAAAATGTCGACACTAATTTTGTGCTAGATTTGGATAGAGATCTTCACTACCACATAACATAAAGGAGTTTTCCTTATCACAATCAATTATTCAAACGAAATGAACATTTTTACAAACCTTTGAATCTTATGTCCCTTATTAATGACATGGAAAATATGGAAGGACACAAACCATAAGGTCTTTAATAAACTAGATTTTCACATTGTGAAAGTGGTAAACATAAACAACCACCTAATTAATATATAATAAAGGTGTACCTTATTAGAACTGCAAAATAGCTTGTAAAATATTCTTCTCTAAGCTTTGGCTTATTTTAGTTCTCTTAGACACTTCACTATCAAACATGTGTTTATAGAGAAGCTAATGGAACCACTAATAACTATTAATAAAATTGAGCTCACTTTTCATGGGAGAAAACACAACAAATATAAGGGTATATAATGGTTATGTTGCAATTTAGGTGGCCAAGATGGGGATGGAGCTACCAATTTACATTGGTAAATATCAAAAGATGCTTCCTCATATACTCATATTTGCTACAATGTTAAGGAAGGGGTGTATGAAGTAGTTTGGAAGCTAAATGTAATTATAAAACACACTTATCCACCATTAATGATTACTATAGATTATGTACAAGTGTTTGCTTAACTAGTGACATTTGTTAGAATGATATTTGAATTGCTTCTTTAAAAATATTTCAAAACATGACCAAGCATCTTACTACCTATCCTTTAATGGATCTTTGAAGAGGAACTTTGTGTTATAGATCATGGGTATCAAGTGATTTTTCACATTTATGCTATGTTCATAGGTGGGCTACTAGATTTAGACAATGTTAAAGTCATAGTGGGACCAAGGCCAACATAATGATAAATGCAAACTTGCTTGGAGGTCTCAATGATACGCAAGTTGAAGTTATTAGCTTGGTTGACATTTGGGAAAAGGGGCAATAATGACTAATGTGAAGTCATTCATCCCTAACCAACAACCCAATGCTAAAACCTAAAAAGAAGCTTGAACAAGGAAAAGAGGATTATGTGTAAAATGCTACGGGTCTAAATGACCAAACCAAAAAAGAAAGGATGATCTCCCAATTCATTAATAGCTGAAAGGATGAAAAATTAAGCATTTATGTATTCGTATGCGTATAGAATATACACATATTTGAAGAATATATTTCAATCAATTACAAATACTAAACACTAATAACTTTAAAGTCACAACTATTAAGACTGCATTATTAAAAACTATTAGAAATTAAATCAAACAAATATAATATCTTGACAAGTGAGTCTCTGCCTGTGCCACGAAATTTGAAGGAAAAAATTTAATATGTGTAGCAAAACAAAAACGCTACAAAAAATTGTCAAGTGATTGACATACACAAAAATAATTTTCACGCCCAAAGAATTATGTCACAAACTATTTTTTGAAGCGGCAGCCAACCAGGATTCGAGACGTGTACAATTTTATTCCACGCACCCCATTCCTGCCTGGTTTACCCCACTCTTCTCCTATCTTAAGCAAAAGTACAAATCCATTACCATCAACGTAGATTATCTAATCTTTTGGGCCACCAATTCACCAGTCACCAAATCTATACTGGACACGTTAACAAAAGATCTGGTCCCTGTGAAGGCCAGCCGCCCATTAATTGAACTGGCACCATCCAATGCATCTACCCGAGCTCTAATCTGAACTCATTATACGTACCAACCTCATGTATTTGAACTTTCCCCCAAAAAATCATGCTTCACGCCATACATTTTTTGGCAGCTAAAATTATTTCAAATCATTCTGTACGCCTGACTTTTCTCATACTCTTTAGACGGGTGAAATGCCCCGTCTCTGATAGGCCACGAATCTAAAACTCCCCACCGAGCCCAATACAAAAATATCTTCGGCCTGTAGCCCCCTTAAAACAGCCCGTGTTTCGAACCCTCGACCTCCGGAATAGCTTTCCACCATAATCCTCAAATCAACGATTCCTTCCCATCATAAATCCAATTATCGCTGGCAACCCGTTCCAAAATTACGCCTTCAGATCTCGCAGAACCGCTACGAAATCCATTACCACGCTCCCTAACGAACCTCGCGGACTGTGAAAAATTCCCCATCCTTGTGACCAGGGGCTTAAACTCTGAAACCGCCCTGAGACTATCCCTAACTTTCGCCGCCAAACCCTTGGCCCGCACAGTCGCCTGAAGACACCCAATTCCGGCCAAGTCCACCCTCAATAACCCCCCAAAAATCTCTTCCTGCGCCGCCAGATCCTCCACAACAGGCAGAAACTCCACCGCTTCTCCCGGTGACAACCCCACCATACGCTCCCGCACCTCCTCCAGCCGGTGCGAAACCTCCTCCTGCAACTCCCACGCGTCGGCGAAGACAACACCCAGAGCCCCCAAAACCACAGCGTTTCCCGGCGCGAGAGGCTGGCAGCACTCGCAGGCCGCCGCCAGAAGCCCCCTCAGCGCCGCCATTTCACTCGCCAGTTCAGCATTCTGGAGTCCAGTCACAGCACAGGGCTGCAGGCTTCGGCCAAAAAAGGACCCGAGAACCCGACAGGTGGATATCCACTGGTCCACGTAGGTCGCATAGGACCTGATCCAGTTCGACACCTCCCAAGTGACCGCACTAGAGGGGTCCCTAAAGTTAGAGAGATTGAGATAATTTCGACCCCCGCGAAAGGGGTAAAGGCTGAGCTGGTCTTGAAATATAAATGACCCCTCTCTCAAAATCCTGTGAACCAATATAAGGCACTTCAGCGCCACCGCCCAGTTGCGCGTCTTCGTGAGCCGCTCCATGAGCTCGGCCACGCACCGCGACGCTCGGAGCCGCGAACTGCACCCTCCCGCCGCCAGTATCGCTACCACGTGTTTCTCATGCGGCGGCGCTTCCTCGTGGCTCGTGGCTCTCAGGATCGCAACGTGGAGCGACGCGAATTCCGAGTTTGTGACGGCCCTGCTTACCGCCGCCTTGTCCTTGAGGATTCCCACCAGTCTCCGCAGCTTCATTTCTGTTCTGTCCTCCGGGATTCGAATCTGCGACATCATTTTTCCATATTGCATTCCTCTGGCGTTTGGGATGCCTCAGGATTTATGTAGATTGGGAACCGGCTCAGGCGGTCGTGTTTGGGTTGCACCGATTTTAGTCCTTACGTTATCCAAATATTTTAAGGGAGAGGACCACCGAGATAAAGACTTCGTAGGTGTAATTTAATGCTAGTGCCCTGGTCGGGCCCCGCGTAGCAGGTGAGAAAGCATTTATTTGTGGCATGTGTGGCAGAGATGTGGGAAATTGTACGGCGTGCGACTAAACCCATTGCGTTTCGAAATTAGTAACTTAAAAAGAGATTTAAGATTTAGTAGCGGCTGACTTGGAACCTTCCATATACATTTGAATGCGCCCATTTCAATCTCATTGATTTCTTCCTTCTTTTATAGATGTGGAATCTAGGGAAAAGATTATAAAAAGTGTAAATTTATTATTAAAGTTTAAAGGATAAAAATGTAAGGAAATACTGACAGACGTACAACCTTCCCATCTACTATCGACAAATAATATTTCGATGAGACGCATAATTTTTTGATATGCCCATTTAAGGCACAACCTTGGCTTTGCAAGGCTACGATTGTTGCTATTGAAGCCAACAACTTCTCCCTTGCTTTGCAAAATTAGAGTGTGTGAGCTTCAACTTCAAAAGCAAATTGTTAATAATCAGTTTGTAAGGGGAGCTCAAATCAAAGCCACGCTTCATTCGCTCAAAGTCTATAGCATTTTTAGGGATGGGCACTATGTTGTCTCAAAGCTTGTATTTATTCTTAGGCCTATGTTAATTACTATGAGCAAGACTTCACTACTTTAAATTTTTTCTTGAAATAGACTTAGGCCCTTTAGGAATGTCTCTAGATTGTTTGTTGTCGGTTGTCCACACAACAAGCCTTTTGTGAGCAATTGCTCTCATTTGCTAACCTTAAATAGGCGATTCACACTATGGGCAATAATCTTGCTCTCGGGTGTGATGGCTTCCCTTTTGAGATTTATAAGGTCTTATTGACTATGTAGAAGAGTATTTGCATAAAGTTTATCTTGAAGCTTATCATTTGAAGTAATTAGGGAAAGAAACCGATACATGAAATATCAAATTCGTACCTAATGCTTGAGACTCAAAGGATATTTGCAACTAGGTGGTCCATCATCCTACTCAATGTTTTATACAGGTTAGTTACCAAAGATGTAGCCTTATAGTTGCAACATCTCCTTCCTCAAATTGTGAAGCTTGAGAAAATTGAATTCATCAAATTCAGATATATCTGGAATAATATTGTTGTTTGGGAAGGTATAGAATGGACTAGGTGTTCTCAATAGAAGGCTCTTTTTTCTAAAATTTGACTTTACCAAAGCCTACGATTGCATTTAATGGTTGTCAATTTCGACCATGCTTCAAGCTTTGGGTTTTGGACCCCATTTTATTCAATCGTTAGACATGTTTTTTGTTAATGCCTCAACTTGCATTACCATTAATGGGTAGCAATCCAATGCTTTTGATCCTTTTAGGTTTACTTTCTAGAGTTGTTCCTTGGCTCTATCTCTTTATGTTCATGTTGCTGAAGGTTTTGGTTACCTCTTAGTGCATTCCATGTCATGAGGGTTGATTAAAGGTATTTTTTCACCTAACTCTTCATCTTAGCTTTTGATTGGTCATTTTTTTTATGACTCATTCCTCACTCTCATTGAAGAGGAGGAAATTATCAAAAAGAGACTCAAGCACCTTGATACATTTTACAAAGCTTTTGGTTCTACTATTTGATGAAATAAGACTCAATGCTATAGACAATTCTCCCTTTTGATGCCTTCTTGGTTTAGCTCATATGGTTGGAAATGGGTTGGTCACTAAAACTTTTTCGTATTCTTAGGCATTCCATTCTCTTTTTCAATCTTTACAAGTATCCCTTTGGCAAGATGTTCTTACGAGGATAGAGAAAAAGTTGGCATATTGGATAAAAAAAATCCTCCCTTTGGAAAGAAAAAATCAAGTTTGTAATAAGATTCTTGTAGCCACATGTATATTACTCTTCATGTTAGACTCCTTCCAAAACCTCAGACATGAAGTTGGAAAAAATTATTCATGATATGTTGGGCTTCTTTAGAAAATCACAAGGGTTTTCATAAGGTTTCTTGGGAGTTTTGTTGCCTCTCTTTCATTTTTAATGGTATAGGGTAGTTATCCACCTAAAGTCAAGGCTTGTGTCTTTACACACTGTGGATTATTTGCTCCCTTCATGGACGAAGCCAAGAAAATTCTTATGTGCTATCGTATTTCTTCTAGCCATCATTTCTGATGGGATGCTTGGAAAGGTATTGGGCCTCAAACCCTTCCCACCATAAAAGATTTAATATTTTTGAATTAGGTAAAAATAGGTTTTGAAAGGGCCCTGAAACCATGTACATAAAAAGTGGAGACAAGATCCCCACAAAAGGCAATAAAAGATTTAATGTTGATTTAAAAAAAATAAAAAATTGAAATTGAATAGATTGTGAAGACATGAAACCCTTACTCTTCTAGAACAATTCTAGGTTTTGGGATGGTATTTCCATCAACCAATAGAATATCTAGTGATTCCCTATTTTACAAATACAATGTAGTGCCCACCCATAGCTTGCTTTTTCAGTTTTATATTGCCAAACTCTTTTAGGCCACTTTCATGTGTACATTGGTTATTTTAGCTTTATTATGACATTTTTGGATGTATGACATTACATGGTGATTTGATATTAGATAGTTTTGAGATATCATATGTTTGCAGTTAGATGATGTTAGTTACTTTGATGATGATTATTTATATGTTTAAAATATTATTTATATTCATGGTTTTACTTACCCCATACTTGCATGTCATGTATGGCTATCATGTATTTTTTACCTTTCTATTTGACATGTTTGATGTGGTCGAGGGACGAAGTCATATTACTTGCTTGCAGGATCCACACGATGTCTCGATCCCTGCCATTGCTTGTTATGTGTGTGTGGATGTACATGCTTGTCTTTTATGTAGGTTTGTAGGTATCAGACATCGACTTCCCTGAATTGTTAAGATGAGTGTGTCCTATCACAATGTTTCAATGGTACGAGAGGGGAGATAACATTTAGGTCCAAATCTCAACCTGAGCTATTTTATTGTCTTGAAATAGGGGACAAGTTTTTGATATTTTACCTTTTTGAATTCATCCAGGTGATGTGAATTCACAAGCCTTTCCCTTGAGCATGATTATCATTTTATTAGGTTCAGTTGGTCTTTCTAATCTTCGGTTGGTTGGTGTGATTGTTTTGAAATGATTAAATGATTTACAAAGGCTAATTACGTGGTTTAAATAATTAAATCTTATTAAATATAGAAAATTAAATGTGAGGGTATTTAATTAATAAAAAATAAATAAATATATTTATTAATTAAAAAGACTTAATTAAAAGTCTAATGGTGGAATTTAAAGATTTAATTAATTATTAAATTCAAAATGTTCAATTAAAGATAAAATCTATTAATTGATAATGGATTATCAATTGGATATATAATAATATGATTAAAACAATATTCTTTAGTTATTGTAAATATGCAATTAGTTGCACATTCAATTAAAATAAATTAAAAGAATAAAGTAATTTTTATTAGTTAAGTGAATTGATATAAACAAGAAATACAAAAGTGCATTGAATTATTAATTAGAAAATTGATTAAATTATGCAAAAGAGAGATTGATGTGAACAAAGTTTTTTGACTTGAGTTGAGTTCCGAGTTTGTTTGGTTGAGTTCGAATTTCAGATTCTTTTTTCTTTATGAGGAGGATTTAGTCATTATTCTACATACAAATTTTGTAGGTTTTGGATGGAAGGATTGATTTGAAGGATTTTTGTGAAAGCTTGGGAAATTTTCAAGGTTTTTTTTGGTCTTCTTCATGGTTTCTTTTAATTGTTGGTTTGAGGTAGGGTTTGAAACACTTGTAGATTAAATTCTTTTATTTCAAAAAGATTATTTTATTTGTACCTGTTAGATCTGGGTGATATATTTTATTGATTTTCTTATTGTATTTGGATTTCTAGTTATTAAGCTTTTTAAGATCTTATGTTATTAATGCTTGGTATGTTAGGAAATACCATAATTAAATCTTGTTTTAAATCAGTTTGCATTTGACAAATTTTGTGTTAGAAAACCTTAAGGTTTGTATCAAATCGAATTATCCAAGTAATTTTTCTTCCTGGTAGTAGCTAGTTATTTAGTTTTCTCACTAGTATATATATATATATATATATATATATATATATATATATATATATATATATATATCTGTTGATGTTTTAGATCAAATTTTTTTTATTATTTTTAAAAAATATATATGTTTAAATGTTTGGAGGCAGGGGGTTTCCGCACCCCTACCCCCGACAGCTCTAGCTGTCACGACAACCAAGGTTGTCGACGATAGCATAAGCTGCCCAGGACAGCCAGGGGGAGGCTCCCCTTTGGAAGTTATGTTGTAAAGTTTATTTTTTAAAATATTTTTAAAAATAAATAAAAAATATTATATATATATATATATATATATATGTTTATTATATTAAGATATTATATATATATATATATATATATATATATATATATATATATATATATATATATATATATATATATATATATATATATATATATATATATATATATATATATATATATATATATTGTAGGATTTGAGCAATACAAATCCACAGAACGCCAAGATCACCTGCATACAAAAACCTGTTACAAGGAAGTAGAGACAAGAAGAGGGCAAGGGTTTGACTAAAAAATATGAAGAATAAAATATCCTCAATTAATGAATGAATAAAATATACAATGGATCATCCTTATAAAGGAGATCGAAAGCCTTGAAAGGCAAAGTCTAGTGCATGTAATAATCAATTTAACTATTACATGACTAATGCATTAGTTGTTCTAAACTCATGCATTAGTCATGTAATAGTTAAACTGATTAGTACATGCACTAGACTTTGCCTTTCAAGGCTTTCGATCTCTTTTATAAGGATGATCCATTCAAATCCACAGAACGCCAAGATCACCTGCATACAAAAAACTTGTTACAAGAAAGTAGAGAGAAGAAGAGGCCAAGGGTTTGACTCAAAATATGAAGAAGAAAATATCCTCAATAATGAATGAATAAAATATACAATGGATCATCCTTATAAAGGAGATTGAAAGCCTTGAAAGGCAAAGTCTAGTGCATGTAATAGTCAGTTTAACTATTACATGACTAATGCATGAGTTTAGAACAACTAATGCATGTGCTTTTTAACTAAAGCAAAAGGAAGTTGACATCTTAAGAAGGGAGTAAAGATTAATTAACATAATTAATACTTTACTCTAACACCCCCCCTTAAGATGAACAACGATGCATCTACAAACAATGCAAGAAGAAAGCAAAATGGGTCCCAACAACAAAGGCTTGATTAGGTACCCAAGTACAAAAGAGAGTCTCTGAAAAGTGGAGAAATAGAGAAAACCAGATGGGAAAAACTCTACTCCAGAAAGAGACAAAGACTAGTCTGAAGGACTGAAGAAGCCTCCAAAACTAGGAATGTTCCAGAAAATAGGAACAAAGATGAACATGTACAACATCACTGAAGCATAAAACTGCAAACTCTGTCAAGAAGAAACTGATGATCTGAAGATCCTCCACAGAAATATGACCAGGTAGAGAAGACTGTAATCTTCATGAGTGCCCTCAAACAACACTATTCGAATCAGGAGGAAAACAAAGGCAAACACCTGAACTCAAAGATACAAATGGCATACACACCAAAAGCCTGAAGAGCTGATCAATTAAAGCTGGAAGAGTTTGCAATTTTATGCTTCAGTGATGTTGTACATGTTCATCTTTGTTCCTATTTTCTGGAACATTCCTAGTTTTGGAGGCTTCTTTAGTCCTTCAGACTAGTCTTTGTCTCTTTCTAGAGTAGAATTTTTCCCATGTGGTTTTCTCTATTTCTCCGCTTTTCAGAGACTCTCTTTTGTACTTGGGTACCTGATCAAGCCTTTGTTGCCGGGACCCATTTTGCTTTCTTCTTGCATTGTTTGTAGATGCATCATTGCTCATCTTAAGGGGGGGTGTTAGAGTAAAGTATTAATTATGTTAATTAATCTTTACTCTCTTTTTAAGATGTCAACTTCCTTTTGTTTTAGTTAAAAAGCACATGCATTAGTTGTTCTAAACTCATGCATTAGTCATGTAATAGTTAAATTGATTATTTCATGCACTAGACTTTGCCTTTCAAGGCTTTCGATCTCCTTTATAAGGATGATCCATTGTATATTTTATTCATTCATTATTGAGGATATTATCTTCTTCATATTCTGAGTCAAACCCTTGGCCTCTTCTTCTCTCTACTTCCTTGTAACAGGTTTTTTGTATGCAGGTGATCTTGGTGTTCTATGGATTTGTATTGCTCAAATCCTACATTTTTAATTTTTTTTTTAAATTGCCGACTATACCTTGCATTTGAGTGCCAGGGCCGTACGACCCTGGTAGGCAAAAAAAATTTGCCTTAGAAGCCAACTTGTCAGAATTTGACAAGTCATATGGATTTTGAGTATCTCAGGCCTTTTGGATGCAACCATGAGGTCCATTTGGGCCAGAAGTGCTCCAAAAATAGTGATTGCCTTGGGATTCGTGCCAAGGCCGATTGCAATTTTTTTTTCTCACAGATCCAACTTTGTCCAAATTTGACAAATTTTATATGGATCTTGGGGTTCTTGGACACTCTAAATGCAACTGTGAGGTCTGTTTGAAGTTAAGATGACCAGAAAAATAAGTTGCCCCTAGATTCAATAAAAAACCTCAAAAAAGCCCTCATCTGAAATAGATGAATTTCATCTCTGAATCCTTCAAACGTGAACAAGCTATAGCAGATTAGACTCTGATACCATGTAGGATTTGAGCAATATAAATCCATAGAATGCCAAGATCACCTGCATACAAAAAACCTATTACAAGGAAGTAGAGAGAAGAAGAGGCCAAGGGTTTGACTCAGAATATGAAGAAGAAAATATCCTCAATAATGAATGAATAAAATATACAATGGGTCATCCTTATAAAGGAGATCAAAAGCCTTGAAAGGCAAAGTCTAGTGCATGTAATAATCAGTTTAACTATTACATGACTAATGCATGAGTTTAGAACAACTAATGCATGTGCTTTTTAACTAAAGCAAAAGGAAGTTGACATCTTAAGAAGGGAGTAAAGATTAATTAACATAATTAATACTTTACTCTAACATATATAGTACTTTCTTTTTGAATATTTTACAAATAGGATTATGTGGCATTTAATCTTATTTAATTAGGGAATTATATTAGTTGATATTTTTTGTAATTGACTAATGTGGAAGTGATGCAAAGCTGAACAACAGAAGGTTTGAACAATGAATGATGGTTAAGAGATTAAGTCCTAGGGCACCCAAATTGTGGGATGAAGTGTCCTACACCTATCAAAAGTGTAGAAAAATGACAAGGTTCAAGGTTATCACAACCTTAGAATCACAAGAGGAACCTAATCACTAGGTCCTACCAAGTCCAAGACACAAACAACCAAGAATGGCTCCTAAGCTCTATTGGCTCAATTTAGAAATTATCCCCATGAAGTGACTATTAGGACCAAGGGTGACCCATCCACATGGACTTGGCCTATTTAGGTCCAATTCAAGTAGTTCCAATGGTTCTTTCACTTAAAGGCAACCCATACCACCTAGTTGCTTCACAAATTCAAGACTAGGCTTGTAGCCCTTCCTAGGAGAGTTTTTGACCCTAGATCAAAATAATTCTACACAAATCATAGAAAAATTTAGAGATTATGATACTATTTTTGACTTTAGGGATCATATCCAAGCACCAAGAGTTGGAGTTAAACTGAGAATGAGAAACCACCTAATCTAGGCAGGGCTAATATGCCTAATTAGGTCTGCAATTGCACTACAAGTGCTCTTTCCTCCAAACCAATGCCCAATCCAATTATGGGATCATGTGAGGACATATAAAAGGACTCTAAATCCATATTTTTAGGTCTTGGTGAATCCCCAACAAGGAATTATGCTGACTATACTCAGTCTCTTGTAGGTGCACACATAGAGATGTACACCTGGAGCATCATGGAAAATTCACTTCCCTGCAAATCTCCACTTCTAACTTGCATAATATGAAAGTACATGAACAAAGCTTTCATTCCACCAAGGGGCATCAATTTCTCATGGTGGAATCGGTCCAAACACCCAAGCCCTATTGAAAACCCTAGTTTTAGGCCTTTAATCCAGGCAGTCACACAAAAAGCTTGATAACTTCTAAACTATGATTGATCACAACATAAAACCAATTGCATAAGAAAGTAGATTCAAGAAAAAAACTTTTGGTTTTAGAGAATCATGCCCTCCTATCCATACCAATCAATACACTCTAGTTTTCCTCAGGAATTGCAGAGAAATGGTTATATTTTATTGATTCAAAATTGCCAAATTACATGTTGTTACCTTCCACCCGCTTGTAAGGGCTTATGAAGGCCTCCACCATTAGTTAAAACCAAATTTCAAACTATATGACCGTTGGGGGCTTAGATTACAACTTTTGGCAAAAGTTGTCAAAGTTGCGTCAAAGTTGCCTAAGCAACTTTTACAACTTTTTAGCATTTTTGCATTCTAGGTGACCAAAATTGTTTTATGCCTAAATCTAATGATCCAACATGGATCTTAATTATTAAAGCATGAAATTAGCCAAAATCCTAAGATTCTAGGCCCTTTTACCATCTCTGACCATAGTTGACCAAGGGCTTATACTTGTGCCAATCTTGGAACTAGGCCTTACAATTTGGTCTAGATGCCTAGATGAAAGATCTAACCTAATCTAGAGGTTCTAGGAGTTTGATGAGTCATCATTTATTGTGGGTGATCCTACACCATACTCCCCTTGAGTTTAGAACTCAAGTTCCTACTTGAGGTTAACTATTCCATTGAAGTTCCACGTTGCTTGATCTGGTCCTCGGTCATCCAAGTTGCATCTATGTTGGGGAGTCCTTTCCACTTAACTAGGTACTGCATGTTCTTCTTGGTTCTGGTCTATTTCAGCAACTTGGTGTCCAATATTTCTTCTAACTCCACTAGTTTGCTTTGAGGTAGAGTAGTGACATAGTTGTATACACTTAAAAATGGCTTCATTAATTAATTAAATATTTATTATTTAATTACTATTGACTTGATAAATTAATTAAATATTTATTATTTAATTAATAATTATTCCTCTATTTATTAAATAAATTATTCAATTTATTTAATAAATTCACTATAGTCTAATTCTATATCCTAAGTCTTCTAAATAGTCTATTAAAGTGATTTAATTAAATACACAATCACCTAAATATGACTAAGTCTTCTAATTCACTTCATCCACCTAGTCACTTGACACATCACCTTGGCTAAAATAAATAATTATCATTAATTATTTATTCATATTTATCCTCACCCACACATGTCCTATTCTTAAGGGCTATGTGGCCTCATAGGACTTGGTCTCATGACCACATGTCCTCTCAACAACTAAGTCAAGAGACATTCCCTATTCCTAAGGGGCTTCTCAAGCCACCTCTAAGGGTCAAGGGTGACTCATAGGACACTTGTGCAAAGAGTCCTCATGAGGAAAAGGTCTCTCCCTCTTTCTCTCTTTGGTCTTTGTGAGACACTTGACATGTGTCTTTCCCTTCCACCTTCTTCTCCTCCATGTCAATGTGAGAGGAACATCATCCCTATTCTTCCTCTCACATTCCAACTACATCCCCCTTTCTCTCAACTCCTTCAACCAAGTCAATCCTAGCCCTAGGATCTTCCACCTTTCATTCTCAATCGTAGGATTGTGCCACCTAGGCCTAGATCCTCCAAAACTCTATAAAAGGAGCCTCATTTCCCATTTGAGGGATAATAGATATTTTTGATAACAAGCATTCAAGCAATCAAGCATCCAAGCATTCAAGTAATCAAGCATCCAAGCATTCAAGCAATCAAGCATCCATACAATCACCATTTCACTTGCATTCCATCCATTAGTTTGCATAAGCTATTGTGCACTCAATTTCATTCAATCTCCACACTTTGGTAGCATCTTGGGAGAAGGCTTCATTTTGGAAATCTAAGAGCTCAACATCTTCAAGAAATCAAAGCTAGGAGGACAATAGAGACAAGCTGCATGGTAGGTGAAGGTAATTAAATTAGTTTCATCATTTCATAGTTACTTTGCATTTTTCATTGTGTTTGCATTAGATAGATTCATTGGCTTTAATAGTTAATTTATCATTTCTAGTTGTTAGACATCTAATTTGCATACATTTTTGGTGCTAGAAGGAGGGCCCAATTGGGCTTTTCACTTTCAGTTTTTAGTTTTCTATGTGCAGGTTTTTCTACAGGTTATTTCTGCGCATTTGTCCACGATTTCTGTGCATTTGTTCATTTCTGCTACGCATCCATTTTCTGCAACCACAGACACAAACTTTCATTTGGTTTTCACTTTCTGTCATATTTTCTGCGCATTCGTTAAACTATCTTGCGCATACATCATTTTTCGCTGCGCATCCATACTAGCTGTGCATACATATCATCAGGCTGCGCATTCATTCAATTGTTTCACGCATATATAATTATTGCACATATATCCAAACTTACTGCGCATTTATATCACTGTTCTGTGCATTTATCAGTTTCTGTAGAAAGATTTGTTTTTAGCTAACATTTTGACTAGTGTCTATTCATTTTGGTAGTATTTTTAGGCTGTTTTGTAGGACGTAATTTTCAAGACCCCATTGCTAAAATTTTTTTTCTAACAGTTTGATTGCAGATTGCCAAGGGGTTTGCAAAATAAAGTATAATCTCATTTGGGCTTAAAATACAACATGTTTTTGCTTTGTGTGTCTTCCTTAGCATAGATTCAAGTGTCTGTTGTGTTTTGCTTAATAGCATATCTATAATCCCAAAATTATAACAATGTATCCTCTCCCCTCGCCATTTGTGGACCTTGGGTGTAAGAGAAACTGTTATAATTTTTAGAGGGCGGTCTTTGGTGGGAAAAGAGGTACTCACCCCAAGGAATGACCCAATCAGTAACAGGCTAAAGCCAAGCCCTTCCAAACCGGTATAAAAAAAATGCTAATGCGATTAGTCTCACATTAGACAGGTGTGAATTTGTTGTGGCAACCAAAATCTCCTCCAATACCCTAGTGGTACGTTAAAGTCCTACTTAGTAGAGGTGAAAGCCTTGCTTTGAAAGGATTGGGAGAGCCCCCTTAATTGGGAAAATGACTTGATCACAACCACCTGAATGGATGTCCTTACTAAAAAATTTTGTTTAGTGGCCAAAAACCTTCTATCTGCTGGCTCAAGGAGTCACCCAAGCACATGAAGACACCCCACATTACTCACGGTTCATAGTAGAGATAGTAGTTCTTTGGGAAGTAATGACCCATTGAATTCGGAACTTGGTGTGCCTGAGAAGTGAGTGCACTATAAGGAGGAGCCCGTGCCTCCAAGTTCCTAGGCTGTCCACTGTGAATTTGCATGGCTGAATTTTATTATCCTAGTGGGGATTCAGCAGATATCGTCCTTGCCAACCATAGGATTGTAAGCGTGTTTGTGCATTCATATTAGCATAGTCAGATTAATATCATTTTTGTCTTGTGTACGTGTGTTTATGCATTTTTCACTTTGCCAAAAAAAAACAAAAACACAAAACCAGCCAACAGTAGGAAAATCCAAAACATTTCAATTCAGATCAAAATTTCAACACCTGCGCATATATCACATCTTTCCACGCATTTGATCAAAATTGTTGCGCATTTATCAAAATTTGTTGCGCATCTGTTCAGACTGTCTGTGCTTTTGAGTTCTACAAGTCGCATCTATGACATATTGCTGCGCATCTATTTAATTTTGTTGTGCATTGATCAATCTATCCTACGCATTTGTTGTTACGCATTTACAACAGTCAGCATTTCCACAAACTTTGCAATTTTCAAAATCACTTTTTCAGATACCCATTTTCATCCTTAGTAAGATTCTGGAGAAATAGTAAAGTTACACAGGCCTTTGATCTTTAGTTTGACCATTCATCACTTTTCATCATTCCTTCATCAAGATTCATCAAATCATTTTTCTTCCAAATCTTTGAAATTCTTGATTTTGTGTTGAAACATTATCTTATCCATTAGATTTTGATCTTTGTGAGTTTACCATATCAGGATATATCATCCTTAATCATCAAACTTGCTTAGGTTATTATCTCTTGATTTCTCTTTGTCATATCATAGTGAGATCTATACCTCCTATTGACTTAGAGTTTATCAAGTTGTCTTATCACTTTTCAACACATTTCAATATCTTTCCTATCAATCACTTTCAATATCTTCTCATCAAAAATATTTCATCCCATAATCAATTCTTTCAATTTTATGGTTCAAACTCGATCTCAAAAATTTAAACAAGCCACCAATCCAAAATCCCTAGACAAGATGGACAACAATACCAGCAATGAAGAAAATCCTTGGCTCGAAGCTCCTAAGAAAACTTCACTTTTTACATCTACTGATGAACCCACCGATGAAGAACTTAGGGAAGCTTCACAAGATCCTCAATTTTATCATGTCATGGAAAGACTCTTAGGCTTGGATAAAGAGATGTATTTTCTCATGCTTGCTCAACAAGGAGCTAAGTTACCAAGTGATTTTGATGTTTCTTATCTTAGAGAACCAACTCACACAAATAATCAACAAATTCCTAAAGGTTCTCAAGATACTCATGGAGCAAAGGAAACCAATCAACAATCCAATGCTTCTCATAGTCATGAACAACACACTATTTCTCAAAATGATCAGCCAAATCATGCTTCACAAAATAATGCTTCTCACAACAATGTTTCCCAAAATACTCAAGGAAACACACCATCTTTGGATCTTGTCCTACAAAAAATCCAAATGCTTCAACAACAAATCCGTGACATCCAAACTAGATCATCAACAAAGAAGTATTCCTTGGATGATATATGTCCTTATCCTTTTGATAAGAATTTAGCAATGCTTCCATTCCCTCCTCATTTTGAGGTACCAAAATTTGACATATACAAAGGGAATTCGGATCCACAAGACTATATTCATGAGTTTTGTGCTGCTTGTATTGAAGTTTCTCACAATGACACTTATCTTATGTGACTCTTTCCATGAAGTTTAGGAGGACAAGCCATGGAATGGTTCTCTAAACTTCCCCCCGGCATCAAATCTTTTAACAAGCTTCTTGACAAATTTGTGACTCATTATTCATATAACATCAAACATGAGGTCACTATGCTTGATCTTTGCAATGCACATCAAAAGAATGGAGAACCTTTCCCTACTTTTTTGCAAAGATGGCATCAATTGTTTTCCAAATATCCACGAACGATTCCTGAACAAGAAAAGATGGATATTTTTGTGCATAACCTTACACCAGAAATGAGTTATAGGTTACAATTGCAATGTCCACCAAATTTCAATAAGCTCATAGAAAATGGTATCAAGATTGAGGAAGCTATGGTCAGAAAAGGTGAGATCAAACTTTATTCTAAAGACAATGTTGGATCCTCAAATTCCAATTCCAACAACTACAACAATGACAAATCAAAGTTTTGGAATAAAAACAAAAACATTGGCAATGATGGGATTGTTGATAATCGTAATGTTAAACCAACACAACCCCTTCTTAATCTCACCAGTCAGGCCAATGCTACTCAAGGAACCTACAACAATCAATCATCAAATCAAAATACCAACAAGGATTCATCTAAACCAAGATTTCCTTTTATGTCACCTCGAAGAAACTTTACTCCTTTGGGGGAATCTCTCAAATCAGCATTACAAAAGTTAATCACAAAGAAACTCATTACGCTTCCTGAAACAAAAGATTTTGAACCTAGAGTAAAGCCCTCTTGGTGGAATGAGAATGATTATTGCGAATTTCACAGAGGCAGAGGACATAAAACAAATGATTGCAAAAGACTCAAAAATGTAATCCAAGATTTAATCGAAAGTGGTGAAATTGGTGTTGATGGACATGTCTCGAATGAATCACATACAACTTTCAAAGATCCACTTCCTGAGCATGAAAAAGGGGGTTCTTCCAACAATAAGGGTGACAATCAAGCTAATTATAATTCCACTCCCTATCGATATGTTGGTAACATTTCTGAATGTCATCCTTCTATGAATTATGCCAATGTTATTACCATCAAAGAAAAATTAGAGAGTCAACCAGTCCGAGCAACTACTCGTGCTCAAGCCAAAGTTACTCTTCAAGGAGTCCAGTCTAAACCAAGTACTACACAAAATAAGTCTATTTATGTCCCAAAGTCTATCCCAAATACTTCCAACTAGTACAATCTTTTGGAACAACTCAAGAAAACACCTGCCCAGATATCCATCTTAGAGCTTTTGTGTCTTTCTCCATCTCACAAAGATATCCTTGAAAAAGCTCTCTTAGAGACCCAGGTTCCAACAACTCTAGATCTTGATCAATTTCAAGCTATGGTGGGCCATTTAACAACCCCACACTATTTGTCCTTTACTGAAAGTGATGATTTAGCCATTACCCAACCTCATAATGCTCCCTTACATATCAAAGTCCTTGTCTAGAATCACAAGATTAAAAGAGTATTAATAGATGGGGGAGCTGGCTTGAATATCTGCACATTAAAGTTAGTCCTTGCATTGGGATTTTCTGAGAATGCCATTGATCCAAAAAAGAAAATCACAATAAAAGCCTATGATGAGGAAGAGAGATCCTCCAAGGGGTCCGTTGTTCTTCCAATTAGAATTGGTCCTATTGTCAAAGATGTATCTTGTCAAGTTCTGGACAAGGATCTTGCTTATAATAATCTTTTGGGAAGACCATGGATTCATTCCATGCAAGTTGTGCCATCAACTTATCACCAATGTATAAAATTCCCTCACAATGGTCAGGAGATCACTATCAAAGGAGATTCTAATCCTTTTCAATATTGTAGCAATGTGAAGATTTCTGATTCTTTGGTTCCCTATAATCGTATTGGATCTTCTGCAACTATACCTAGTGATCCTAGTAATATAGCATCAACTTCTAAATCAGATGGGATCAAGATAGACATCAAAGAAAGCAGTATGGGAGAATATACTTTAGGTCAAGCTCTTTGTATCACTGAGTTACCTTTATCTCCCAAATCATATGGTAGATCTTTGATCACTAAACAATAATTAGAACCCCCTTCCACACTTGTTTATAACACATTTATAAGTGGGGGCACAATATCCAAAGAGGCAGCTGAGTGTAATGCAAATTATTGGCTTAAGACACAAAAGATTGAAGAGGATATTAAACATGAATGTATATCACCTGATGTCTATGGAAAAGGGTATACTTTGCTACAAAAGATGGGATATCAAGGTGCTGGACCTCTAGGGTTAAAAAGAGAAGGTGTTATAAAACCAATTTTGCAAAATCCCAATTATCAAAGAGACACTACAGGATTAGGATATAAAGGAGAAGGACCACAAGAACCAAAAGGAAAAGAAAAAATACCACCTTTTCATGAGACATCTAAAGCTCCTGCCTTACAATTCAGAAAGCATGGTATGTATGTAGATCCAGAGAAATAAAGGATAGCTCAAAGAATCATTGATAGACTTGAAAATAATGATGATTCTGATTCTAATGATTATGAATGAGATTCCTTATCTGATTATACTAAAGAAATAGTAGTC
Source organism: Chamaecyparis obtusa (assembly GCA_027943335.1). Lineage (NCBI taxonomy): Eukaryota > Viridiplantae > Streptophyta > Pinopsida > Cupressales > Cupressaceae > Chamaecyparis > Chamaecyparis obtusa. Next base: position 315,352 of record BSBK01000317.1, on the reverse strand, counting down.
GATGTTGTCCATCAATAGAGTAACGATTACCATGAGGGCGAGAGTTCAATGAGTGACTCACTAGGATTGGTCCTACGTAATACTACTTGTGTTGATCGTGAGCGAAGTGAGTGTTATCTTGTGACAGACGATTCGGATGAGAGTATGGAAATAGACCTCGCTGATACTATCATAAACCTTGACAACTTTTCCATCAATACCATCTCTGCTTTTGACACTGACCCAAATGATCCAATGCCCCTTGTCCGTCCTGACCTTATCAATTGGGATTCTCCCGATCACCCAGAACTTGATGTCTTCCATAATGATGACGCGATCATTGACTATCTTGGCATCAGGGATCATTTACCATGAGGGGATCACAAGTCAGGATTTTTGGTAGAACTCAATGACATGGCCTATTTTGGAGAGAGTGCCAATCCTTTCAGTCATAAAAATATAAAAATAATCAACAGATCTAATGGTGAAAACCACTCAGTGGCAGTATTAGATCCAAAAATAGTAAAAAGAAAAGATGCATCTGATGGTGAAAACCTCTCTGAGGCACCTGACGATGGAAGGATTGACACTCTTCCCAACTATCTATATCAAGAGCAATCTACCATTCTTATAGAACCAACAGTATCACTTAACATTGGAACAGAGGAGTCTCCACGCATCCTCAAAGTAGCAGCATCCTTGACAGAATTAGAGAAAGAAGTTTTTGCAAAATTTTTTAGAGAAAGACAAATCAACTTTGCTTGGTCCTATGCTGATATGCCTAGTCTGGATCCAAATCTCATTATGCATCATTTATCTATCAAACTAGGTGTAAAACCAGTTAAGCAGAAGCTCCGCAAAATGCATCCTCACATTGCTCTAATGGTGAAAGCAGAATTGAAGAAGCTCCTAGATGTTGGATTCATTCAGGCTATTGATTATGCTGAGTGGATTTCAAATATTGTTCCGATTTCAAAACCAGACAAGTCTATCAGGATTTGTATTGATTTTCGAGATCTTAATAAAACTTGTCCAAAAGATGACTTCCCTTTGCCAAATATTGATATGATTGTTGACCTAACAGCTGGGCATGAGATGTTATCATTAATGGATGGATTTTCTAGCTATAACCAAATCAAGATTGCGCCAGAAGACTAGGAAAAAATTGCTTTTACTTGTCCATGGGGTACATACTACTGGAATGTGATGCCATTTGGCCTCAAAAATGCTGGCGCAACTTATCAAAGAGCCATGACCATGATGTTTCATGACATGATGCATACCATCATGGAAGATTATGTTGATGACATTTTAGCAAAATCTAAAGACAAAGCTAGTCATTTGAGAGTGTTGGATAGAATATTCACCTGGATGGAAAAGTATCCGATTCGACTTAATCCAAAGAAATGTGCATTTGGGGTCACATTCGGCAAACTATTAGGCTACATTGTCTCAACTAAAGGCATCAAAGTAGATCCAGAAAAGGTTAAAGCAATATTGTAGATGGCTTCCCCCACTAACATCAGTCAGCTAAGATCTTTACAGGGGCATCTACAATCCATCCGAAGATTTGTTTCTCAACTAGCAGATCGCAGTCATCCCTTTCAACATTTGCTGCATAAAAATATTTTATTCCAATGGGATGATAAGTGTGAGGAAGCTTTCAACAAAATCAAGCAGTATCTAGTGAATCCTCCAACTCTGATGTTGTATGCACCCAAAAATGGTCACCTAGACTTTGGGCCCCATTTATTCGATTTATCAACCCTAAATCATTTTGATCAATAATCAATATTTTCAACATTATCAATTTCTTGATCAAGTCTTAATTTCAATCATATATTGGATTTTTATTCTATGGGCTAATCATTTATCCTAAGTCTTTATTTGATTAAAAGGAATATTTCTTCCCCTTTTGATTAAATAAAAAGCCCCATTTTCTTCTTGTCCTAAGTTGCACAAATAAAACATTATTCCTATTTTACAAAAAGGAAAAAAAGCACTTTTTGTCTCACATGAGGCTCAAAAGTCAACACTTCACTCTCATTGGAGGATACTTGTGCATATGGATTGCTCCTCTTTCAACCTCCACTGCTGATTAAGACTTTTTGCCTCTTAATCTCCATGGTCCATTCCTTTGCATTTCTTATAAAAGGAAAGCTCTCTCCTCCATTTGTAGACCATGTTTTTGAATACTAATCTTATGCTGCAGAAATTCTTGGAGACTTTTGGAGCTTTTGGAAACTTTATTGTTCTTAGTCTTTCATTCTTACATTTTAGCTTCATTTCATAGCTTAGATTTCCTTTCATGCAATAGCATAACTTCACATAGCTTAATAGGAGGGATTTGTAACACTTGTTCTTTCCATTTCATAGCTTAGTTGCATTGCATTTTCATTTCCATAGACTAGTTTGCATTGCATTTTCATAGTGATTCTTGGGGATATTGGCACTCTTGCCCTTGTCCTCACTTGAATCTCTCATTGTGTGGTTGACTAGCAAGGTCACAAGCTTGTAGCTCTAGCTGAGAGCAAATACATCATAGTCCCTTGCAACTCCATGCATAGAGAGCTATGAGCCACTTTGTGAGGCCTCATTCTTGAGCAACCTTGCATGTAATGGTTCATAGAAGTGCACCATTTTAGTGTGTACATTTTTGGCGCCCACCATGGGGCAGAGTAGATAGGCTTTGCCCTTTAGTTTCTTGTATTTTCGTCATTTTTCGGATTATTTTTCAAAAATTTTGTAGGTTCTGGTTCTCTGTCTCAGAATATCGCGCGATACTTCTCAGGTATATCACGTGATATACCTTACTATACACGTGCGAAAATTCACACCAAAGAAGAATCGCACGACAGTATTGAGGTATATCACTTGGTGTCGTGCGAAGTATCGCCCGCCTATTGTGCAGTATATCGCCCGAACAGAGGTATATCACGTGAGTATAGAAAAATATATCGCGTGATACTGGTGAAGTTCAGGGTATATCACCTGATCTGACAAAGAGCTGCAGTTCGAGCTTTATCATCTGAATCTGATCATATTTAGTTTGCTGGTTTGCTTTACTGTATTTAGATAGGTCTAACCTGCATCTTTTAGCTTAGGTAAATCAGTTTCTTGCAATTATTTTTATTGAGATTTTGGATTTTGCTAACATTGTGAGCCTAACTAGTTGTGGTTGTAGGTGCCTTTTCTTGAGAAGTTTTCCAAAAATCGCATGTCAAAGAGGGCTACTAACAGTTTTTGCAGGGCTGCCCAAAAAGCATAAAAAAAATCAAAAAATCTTGCTTGTTTATTTGCTTTCCTTTCAAGTGTGGCATTCACTACTTGTATTAGGAATTTTTAAAACCTTGTGAAAGGGATTTTGAGGTGGTAGGAGAAGTATGCTCTTCACCTTTAGGTGAATCAGAAAATCTTGACCCATCTTAAGGTTTTGGAAGCAAGGGAGTAATTGAATCTCTTTGCTTGGTGTGTTTGGGAGAGATTCTTGAGATAGGGGAGTATGCTCTTCACCCTTGTGGTGAACCAAAAACCTTGAACCTCAAGAGTTGATCCACTTTTTGTTTAGTTTAGGAATCCTTTAGCGGGCCTGCTCTTGAGAAATCAAGAGGAATGACTCAAGTGGGGACAACCTTGTCATCATTTTCCTTGGTGGCAAGTGATTCCAACTCACTATAATCTCAAGGCTATCAAGGACACCAAAAACCTTGGTAGACATAACACTTATCTTCGTTTGATGTGAGTAGCTCATGGGATTGTGACCATGGAGAAAATATTGAACAAGAATGCTTAAGGTACTCTTGAGGCTGTGAGGTCCTAGTCCTTTATGAGGAGCAAGAGGGGTGTTGTGAACAAAAATCCTTATTAAGAACCATTAGATAGAAACCACCTTGTTTAGCCGCTTATCTTTTTAGTGCAAGGATTGATCCAAGTGGTTTACCCGGATCACCTTAAGATACTCACCATATGTGTCCCTTTGGTTGTGTCATTTGACACTTCCACGACAAAGCCAACATCTCTTGTGGGTAACCACTTGGTGTGAGGCAAGGGGGCATCAAGTTGTGGGCTAAGTTGGTAAGTATTGAGCCTTGACTTTTTAGGATAGACTTGCTTGAATTGTCTTCAGTTGTGTGATGCCAGTATAAACATTCTCACATACAAATGATTGGTAGCGTTCATAAGGTGCTTTTTCAATTCTGATATCACAAGTGTTTGCCTTGGCAAGGTTGCTTTCGCCCTTGTTTCAAGTGTTTTGAGACATGTTTGATCCCTCACTATTTGCAAACCTGCCAAAATTTTGCTGATATTGTGACTGAAATCAAAAACATCAACCCTCAGACCGGAAATTTTGACCAAGTAGACCCAAAAATGCAAATTTTACACAGTTCTGGTCAAGAGTTAAGTAATCTTGCAACAGTATCGCGCCCTTTAGAGCAAAGTATCGCACGATACTTCGCGGGTTCGAAAAGTATCGCTTGCTTTGAGAAGAAATATCACGCGATAGTTCACCCTTGGCAAACTATCGCCCGACCTGCCTGGAGTGTATCGCCTGACTATTATAAGGTATATCGCCTGGCATAAGGTGAAGTATCGCACAGTTGTAGGTATATCGCCCCAGTAGCCTGGAGTATATCACCTGGGTAATTTCTGCCATGCTTGCAATTTGGTCAGTTTCAGTTGCTGTTAATCAGGTTAGGTCTTAGAGTAGGCTTCTTGCTCTGACGTTTGCGACCTGTCTTGACTCTAAATTTTTGGTTTTAGTCCTCCGGGATAGCATCATCTAATTTATGAAATTACTTTGGAATAATTGTCAAATTAGAAGGTCATTCTTGGTGCCAAGGTTCATCTCTAAGATTGTTAGCTACATTCTTAGAAAATTTTAGTGCTCTTATTGTCCAAATCGCTTTCATTTAAATCTCAATTTCAATCATATTTTGGCCTAGTCCAACCTCCTGGTTCAAAAGTGCAAGGGTAGTCACCCTTTGATTTGAAGCACCTCTTTGACAGTGTTTCTAAAGCTTCTTTTTTATCTTCTCATTTCTCTTTGGACAATAGAGGACTTTGATTATCCTAGTTTGGCGTTGACACTTTGGGAGGTCACCTTATCAATGAGAGTATCTTTCTTTCATGTCAGTTATGACAAGGTACCAAGTCAATCAAGGGAAGTGACCCCCTGTTGCCTTTAGCCAGTTACCACCCGTCAAGACTCGTCGACAGCATAAGGGAAAAGGACCCCTTTTTGATCAATCACCTAAGAGTGAATTTGAGGTTTGTTTTAATCTGGAAGCTAATCCTAGTGAAGTGAGCACCTCTTTTGTACCACTTTCATCAAGTATGGACATGAGTTACACTTTCACCCGACAACAAAGAGAAGCCATGAATCAAACTCTTGAGGATATCTTCCAACGACATAGAAGAGAGTACGGTGGTTCTTCTCATGCTAGTCCACCCAGGTCACCTCCCAACAACGCGAGGTATTTTGATGCTCACCAATGAACTGAGAGACATCATAAGAAAGCTCACTCAAATTCAGGGTCACAACACGAGGACCAGAACAATGAATCTAGTGATCACCACATAAATGCAGCCAACGCAATAAGGCATTCAAGACCATCCTCCCCACTTAAAGACACCTCTTGATATGCAAATAGAAGTAGGCCTATTTGGATGAACAAGCTACTAAAAAGGAAAAATTCAGACAACTAGAAGAAGAGGAACGTGCATTGTTGGATATAAAGAAAAGAGTCACCCAAGAAAAAGAAGATAGACTCTACGCACAACAACTCCAAAGCCGATTCAACGGGAGGGGAACCAATAGTGGGACCAACTCACCCCCATCTACCCTTTCACCAAGTCCTAGAAGAAGATCAAGGACACCCTCACGATCCCCAAGTCCTAGAGGAAGAAGGGTTTCAAGATATGATCATCATAAGAGATGATCACCTCATAGACATTCAAAGCAACCCTCCCAATGAGCACATCATGGCTCACAACATGGAGGAAGTTATGCCAAATTTGACCATATGGATTTTATGAATATGCAACAAGAACCATCCTTTCAAGCATATGTGGAACAATATGTGGAACAAAACAACGATCAATTCCTAGAAATCCTTATCAACAAAGGTGCTAAAGTTCCATATGATTTTGACGTCCACCAAAAGATTAAGAAATAGAATCCTTCAACCAATGAGGTGATCATGCAAATGCAGAAGGACATAGAAAGGATGAGGGCTCCTAAGAGCACATTTAATTTGGACTCCATATGTCCCAACCCAATTGACAAGAGTGTGGTGTTAGTTGAGCTCCCTAAGAAAGTTGAGTTTCCAACCTATGACAAATATGATGGCGTTGGTGACCCTCATGACCATGTTCGACAGTTCTACATAATGAGATTTTCTTTTCATCATGAAGACTCCTACTTGATGAGATTATTTCCAAGGAGTCTCAAAGGCCAAGCCATGGAGTGGTTCACCAACCTTACTCCTCCATTAAAGTCATTTAAAGAACTCATCCAAAGATTTGTTCAGCATTTTGCTTATAATCTATCAAGGTCGGTCACAATGCTTGATTTGTGCAAGCTTAAACAAAATCAAGGAGAATCTTTTGTCACTTTCCTACAAAGATGGAGATGTTTGTGCTCAAAATATCCCAGGACAATTCCCGAGGAGGAAAGAATAGACATCATTGTGAGTAACTTAGTGCCAGAATTAAGATACGAGGTAAGAAAGATACCATTTAATTCTTTTGATACCATGGTAGAAGTGGCATGTCACATAGAGGATGTCCTAAAAGAACAAGGAATTTTGGCTAAATCAACTAATAACAACAATGGCCAAAACAACAACAATCATGGTTATAAGGACAAAAAGAACTCCTATTGGAACAGGAATAAACAGGTGGTCAATGACAGAGTTGTTGACTCACCGCAACCTAAGAATGAAGGAGTTCTTAATCTCTCCAATGTGGTACAAGCCATGAAGCTGCAAGCGTCCTCAGGACAACAAGAGAATAAATCCAAGTATCAAGGGAAACCCAAGAAGGAAAAGAGACAATTCACCAAACTTGGGGACTCCTATGCCAACATTTTCAAAACACTAATTGCTCATAATTTGGCGCAACCTCAGGATCCTGCCAAGCATCGCATACCTGATCCTAAACCTCATTGGTGGGATGAGAAAGCCTTTTGTGTCTTCCACAATGGAATTGGACATGATATCAAAAATTGTTTTAGGCTTAAACATCCTTTCCAAGACCTCATTGAAAGTGGGCGATTACAAGTTGATGGTTTAACCACTAATGCGGATCATAAGGCTTTTAAGGAACCCTTGCCCAAATATGAAAAAGGGGAAAATTCTAACAACAAGCATGGTAAGGCTGCTATCAACTATACATACACAAATGCTAAAAATGTGATTAACATGCTTGAAGTGGCTGACGATAACATCAACATGGTGAGAGGGAAAGATCCTTATGGATATGATGTGGACTCACCTCCTATGACTAATGAAAGACCCGCTGTGGTGATAAGAGGTCCTCACTCACGAAGAATGCCCCAGTCCCTCAATGCTGTTACTAGGGGTCAAGCTCAAGCTCCCATTATTATCAGAGGTTCTAGCACTAGCAAGTCTAAGCAGCCCATGTCCAAGGGCGTTCCTCTGAAATCTACCATTGGTCCTGATTCCAATTATAATCTTATTGACCAATTACAACGTACACCCATGCAGATATCTATTTTTGAACTTTTAGAATTGTCCCCTAAGCATAAGCGTGTCCTTGAAGATGCTTTGTGAGCAGCCAGTGTCCCTAACAACTTAGATATTGATCAATTCCAGAATATGGTCAACCATTTGGCTAGCCCTCATTACCTCACCTTCTCAGAAGAAGATGACAAATCCATCAGTCACCCACATAACTTGGCCTTGCACATCAAAGTCATGATTCATAAAACCCGTGTTAGGTGTGTACTGATAGATGGGGGTGCGGGGCTTAATATTTGTACCATGAGTTTGTTGAAGGCTCTAGGATATTCTAAGAACATCATTGACACAAGGAAAAAGATCACAATCAAGGCATATGATGAAGCAGAAAGAAGTTCTAAGGGATTGGCTGTTTTACCTATTTGCATTGGTCCAGTAGAAAAGGATATCTTATTTCAAATTGTTGATGTTGGACCTTTAGCCTACAACATTTTGCTAGGTAGGCCATGGATTCACGAAATGCAAGCAGTCCCATCAACGTATCACCAGTATGTTAAGTTTCCCCATAATGGTGTAGAAATTTGCATACCTGGAGATAGTGCTTTGTTAGTTAATAACATTTCTGTTGGATCACATGTACCTTTGAATAGGGAAGCTAGCAGTCCTAGTAGTTCACTTGAACAATGCAAGCAGAAGTTTAAGACCATAGATCTTGGGATGGGAGATTATAACATTGATTCTTTTACAAAAATGCCAATCTCTCCTAGGTCTTATGGGAGACCATCACCAAATATGAAACCTTCATCATCAGCAATGACATTATTTGGAAAATTTGTTGAGTCTTTGGTTCCTATTCAGGAAGAGAAAGAGGAAGTTGCCGTAAGGGACTGGATCTATCATGAGGAAAAATACAAACACAATGAGAACTTTGCTCCTTCACCTAAAGCTTATGGGAGAGGGTATACACTGGTTAAGAATATGGGTTATCCAGGATATGGTCCCCTTAGCCATAGGTTGGATGCTAAAGCTGAGCCTCTTGACCATGCCCTTTTTGGATGAAAGAATAAGTCCATAGTTGGCTTAGGTTTTGAAAATAAGAAGAAGAAAGGTGTCCCTGTCCCAGCTGCGACGGACAGTGATAGTGATTCAGACTATACACCTGATCTTTCTAATCAACAAGACATGTCTGATGATTGGGTGCCTTCAAAAAATCTTCTTTGGGGAGATTCAAAAGATTTGATACTTGACGGTCCTACTATCCCAGCTGCGATGGATAGTGACTATATGACTGCTAGATCGATAAAGGAAAGTGTTGCTATCCTAGCTACGACGGATAGTACCAATGCTAGCACTAGAGAAGGGGAAACCTTTCCCAACCTTGAGGCTTCTACATCATGAGGCCCAAATGATGATTCAGACATAGACTCCCATGAGTATGAATGGGACTCACTTTCAGATGCAACAGTTGATTTGGACATGGATGTTGTCCATACTTATAGTACCCAACCCGATGCGGCTAACGAGCCTAGTGTAGGACTAGAGGATTGTACTCCTCAAATTGCCTTAGTGGACGATGCTTCGTTTGGTAGGATGAGTCCTAATTTGGGTATCTTAGGAGAAGACTTGATGAATCCCAATTGTATGGTCACCAGAGATAACACCCTTCACATAAATAACATTGAACCAGTCATTGACCTACCCCTTGTTCACTACGACCTAATTGACTAGTCTCAGCGCCATCAAGAGCCTATATTCCTCACTTTTCAGAATGATTACAAAATTGCCTGCTATCTGAATGCTCTTGAACCTGTGGCTTCTTCCACCAGTGAACCTACAACAAGTATGACGGAGCCTGATATTAAGTACCTCAGTCTAAAAATAAAAAAGAAAGAAAGAAAGAAAAATAGGTCTAATGGCAAAAACCACTTTGTGGCGGTATCAGAACCAAAAATAGTAAAAAGAGATGACGCATCTGAGGGTGAAAACCTCTTTGAGGCACCTAAGGATGGGGTACTTAATAACTTGCCGAGTTATTTTCAGGACAGATCATCAGTATTGATTGAGCCAACAAAATCAGTTAATTTGAACATAGAAGAGGCTCCTCAAATAATTCATCTTGCTCAGTCTTTATCAGAAGAAGAAACCAAGGCATATGTACAATTCTTACAAAAGAAAAAAATTAATTTTTCATGGACCTATTCAGACATGCCAGGGCTTGACACAAATCTTATAATGCATCACTTATCCATAGCTCCAGGAGTCAAACCAGTGAAACAGAGACTCAAAAAAATGCATCCACATGTAGCTCTCCTTGTCAAAGCGGAATTAGAAAAAATTTTGAGAGCTGGATTCACGGAGCCATTGATTATGCAGAATGGATCTCAAACATAGTACCAGTTTCCAAACATGATGGGTCCATTCGTGTATGCACAGATTTTAGAGATTTAAACAAAGCATGCCCAAAGGATGATTTTCCACTTCCAAACATTGACATGATAGTGGACATGACATCGGGCTATGACATATACTCTCTAATGGATGGTTTCTCAAGATATAATCAAATTAAAATAGCTCCCGAAGACCAAGAGAAAATAGCGTTCACATGTGCATGGGAATGTATTGCTGGAACGTCATGCCATTTGGGTTAAAGAATGCAGGAGCAACCTACCAAAGAGCTATGACCACTATCTTTCATGATATGATGCACAAAAACATGGAAGATTATGTGGATGATACCCTGGCAAAATCAAGAAAACGGGACACACACCTCGATGATCTGGAAGTAATTCTAGATCACATGGAACAGTTTCAACTTAGATTGAATCCAAAGAAGTGTGCATTTGGTGTCACCTCAGGCAAACTTTTAGGATTTATAATATCAGCAAAAGGTATAGAGGTTGATCCCGAAAAGGTCCAAGCAATTTTAGACATGCCACCTCCACGAAACATTAGTCAGATGAGAAGTCTTCAGGGACGACTCCAGTCAATTAGGAGGTTTATCTCACAGCTGGCAGATAGAGCACAACCCTTTAATAAGACACTGCATAAGGGTGCTTCTTGCGTATGGAATGAGGAATGCCAAAAGAGCCTTGATCAAATAAAATAGTATTTGGCTAATCCTCCAGTTTTGATGCCTCCTATTCCAGGGAAGCCTTTGATTCTATACATTTCAGCAACAGAGTCTTCCTTGGGGGCATTGTTAGCTCAATTAGATGACACTGGGAAAGAAAGGGCCATATAATATATCAGCCGTACTCTAGTCTCCTATGAGATAAATTATAATAACATTGAGAAGTCTTGTCTTGCAGTGGTGTTTGCTTCTCAAAAGTTGTGACACTATATGCTTGCTCATACCATACATTTGGTTGCAAAAATTGATCCTCTTAAGTACTTGCTCAGTAAGGCTTCCCTCACGGGTAGACTTGCTAAATGGATGATGGTCTTAACTAAATTTGACATAGAGTACGTTGAAAGGAAGGCCATAAAAGGGCAAGCTATTGCTGACCAATTAGTTGATTTCCCAATTCAGGATAGTATGCCTGTTCAAGTGGAATTTCCAGATGAACACATCCTGTATATGACTACTCGCACTTGGAAAATGTTCTTTGATGGTTCCCACATGCAAAATGGATTCGGTGCTGGAGTATTATTTGTTTCTCCACATGGGTACAATATTTCAAAGTCTTACAAACTTTTATTCCCATGTACGAATAATATTGCAGAATATGAAGCTTTAACCAATGGCTTGAGAATGGCTATAGAATGGAACATAACAGAGTTACATGTCTGTGGGGATTCCTAGTTAATCATCAACCAAGTCAATGAGGAGTATCAAACCAAGGATGATAAATTGATACCCTACAAAAAGATGGTTGACTCATTGAAATGCTACTTTACCTTTGCGACATTTCAACAGATCCCTAGGACAAAGAACAAAGCTGCAGATGCCATGGCCACATTAGCTTTACTTCTTCAGTTGGAGACACATGAATCAAGATTTGAATTCCTGGTGGAAGAGCTACACCATCCCATCTTTGACTCATCTGAAAGCCATGTCATTTGTACCATTGTCACACACGAGTCTTCCTGATATGGTGCTATCTATTCATATCTTCATGATGGCATCATCCCTGACACATTCAACCATTTTGAATGCTGAAACCTCATCCGTAATGCCTCTCACCACACCCTTATCTCTAGTGATTTATATAGGAGGGGTTTAGATGGGACGCTCCTTAGGTGCTTAGAAAAGGAGGAATCCAACCAAGCATTAGTTGACATCCATGAGAGCATTTATGGTGGACATTCTAATGGTCTTGCCATGGCTTGAAGGTTGCTTAGGGCAGGATATTATTGGCCCACAATGCAGATAGATGCAGTAGCCTTTGCTAAGTCATGTCAAAAATGTCAGAAACATGGCAACCTGATTCATGCTTTAGGTAGGGAGCTAATTCCTTTTGTTTCTCATTGGCCATTTCAGCACTGGGCCTTTGATCTAGTTGGGCAGATTCATCCCAACTCATCAGGTGGACATAAGTTTATTATTACGGCCACTGACTACTTCAAAAAATGGGTGGAAGCTGTGCCACTTTCTGTTGCTTCAGGGAAGACTATCTCTTTGTTCATCTTGAATCATATTATTTGCCGATTTGGAGTGCCTTCTGAGATTATCATTGATAACGAAGGTCAATTCAAGAATAAGGACCTCAAGAATTTATGCAAAAAGTTTAAAATCAAGCAACATTGGTCCTCCATCTATTTTCCACAGGGAAACGGATAGGCAGAAGCCTCTAATAAAACCATTCTCAAAATTCTTCATAGGACAGTGCACAAGAATGGTAGGGATTGGCACTTGCAAATCAATCCAGCACTATGGGCTTACAGAACAATCATTCGCACACCTACAGGAGCCACACCTTTTGCCCTTACCTATGGTGCTAAAGCAGTATTACCTTTAGAAGTAGAGATCCCATCACTCAGAGTCTCACTCAAAGGATTGATAACAGATGAGGATTACCGCGCCATGAGGTTACAGGAACTAGAACTTCTAGACGAGAAGCATAAGGCTTTCTTTGATCATATGAGAGTGTATCAGAAGCGTATGTCCAAGGCATTCAACAAGAAGGTTCACCCTAGAGAATTTCAAATAGGTGATCTTGTTTTGCGAGAGAACCCTAAGAACCAACAGAATAGAGAACAAAAGGGCAAGTTTGAACCTAACTGGCTTGGACCATATGTCATTATAGCTGCTTTTGGTACCAGTGTGTATTTACTGTCAGATCCTGATGGAGAACAGCTCCCTGATCCCATCAACATTGTGCACCTCAAGAAGTTCTATCCTTGATGTCTGTTTCTATCTGGGGGCATCCTCTGTACATATTTATGGATCCTGAAAAAAATACCAAAAAAATTGATATATGATGCTGAAAAAATCTTAAAAAGCATAAAAAGTCCTGAAAAATATTAAAAAAATCAAAAAATATAAAAATTCAAAAATAAAAATAAAAAGTGCCTTGGTGAAAACCTGGAAACAGGCGCCTTGGTAGAAAAAATACAAAAAAATTGAAAAAAGAAAAAATTACAATAAAAATCCAAGTGGTGAAACCCTGGAAACAGGCGCTACTTGAGGCTTGTGCACCCCTATTTGCTAGCATGCGTCCTCGACACTTAGCCACTTTCTATCATGTCTTGACCCTATTTGACTTGGTTTGGAATTGGTCTTTGTCTTTGTCTAGGGGGCATACCTGTTAGCATAGGTCCTTTAGGTGCGTTTGTCTCTTGGGGCATTTCCTAATAGGTGTTTTTCAATACCACCCCAAACAGTGTTTTTCAACACTACTCTTGCATCGAGTGTTTCTTACAACTTTTCAGATGTCTTACCCACCAGTCTAAGTATGATGCAATATCGCTCATTTACAAATGTGATACTCAAAGTTTGACTCTATGACCAACACACACGCACTTAAATAATCAACTTGCTTGAGATATGTTGACTTTATTTTTCTTTGTGTGCTATCTATGAGGATTTCTTTGATGAGTGGTCTCTCCCTAAGAAGTTTTCGATGATGCATAGCTAGAAGACTGAGGGTATGAGAACATGTTTTATTTCTTTATCTGCTTGTGGGGAATATTTTGTTGATCCTAACTGTCATGAGCATTTATGCTGGTCTTACTTGACACTATGGATTGACAAGGTATTATCCTTGACTATTTTTGCAAGTGCATGCTTCTAGCTATCCTGAATTTCATGTGTCTTGATACAAGCATAATCTCGCCATATCAAACTTAGGTAATCTCACTGCGTTAGTCATCTTGACCTCCATGTCTTTGATGCCTAGGTGGGATTTCCACATTTCTATCTGATAAAGATCATATTCATATCCACATAGTTATGCTAGTGTGCATTGTATGATCTTATGACGCTACCAATAACGCTCGATGATGATAATTAGATGTCTATAGGCGATGTGACCTTGCAAGTCAACCACTTTCATCGTAGCTTGCATTTTTAGGGTCATGTTAGTCTAGTTTTGCATCTTGCATATGGAGAGAGCTCTCCTTTTCATCTTACGTGGACCTATCAGCCAACTGTGCTCACCTTTCCTTCTTCTCGATCATGTCTTTCACTCCTTGTCTTTTTCATCTCGAACCTGTTCCTTTTCATCACAAGGGGTTAATCATATCATCATATCTATATCACAACTGTCATTTCCAGAAACATGAGTCTATATCATACACATGAGAATTAAACATACATCTATGAGAGAGAACATACATAAGCATGCACATAAGCATTTTTGAGCAAAATGACAAGACAATATACATAAACTGATACATCCATCACAAAAGAGACATAAACACATGATACAATCGAACATCCAGTAATCTCATATATACATCAATGTCATGATACAATATACAATATGAGATCCCATAATCTGGATCAATGTCTCAAGATATGTCTAAACATCTATCAACCTAAGACCTAACCCTAAGACTCACTACCACCCTCGTGAGGAGCTCGTGGTGGTGGAGGAGGCATGGCTCTCCTATCAAGTACCACATCTGATACTCTTACCCTCTGAGAATATGATGGTGCTCTCTCACCCTCTGGAACGGCCTAAAGGTAGAGTCCGTGATAATATGCTGCTCTCGCTAACTCCTGTCGGATCTCTAGTGCATCTGCCTGTGCCATCACCTCACGACATGCTATCTCTGCCCTGAGATTGGCTATCTGCTGATCTCACTCTAATCTCAGATTTAGTAACTACTAGTCTCTCATTGCTATAGTAATCCAGAGCTACTGCATCTCAGCCTCGAGAGCCTGTATCCTCACTCTCAAATCATCTCCACCCGTAGGCTGATCCTGCTGTGCCTCTGCCTGTCGACGAGCTGGTCTCACCTCATCCTCAGGCATCACCGATCTCTGTCCCTGTGACCATTTCTAGCCACCTGATCTAGATCCCTCCCCTCTCTCCATCCTCCTCCCTCTCCCCCTCCCGCCATCTCCTCCATCCCGTCTGTCCCCTCCATCCCCTCTGTCTCCTCTGTCTCCCCTATCATCTCCTCCGTCTCCCCCCTGTGCTGGTACCTGTGCATCTGGTATCGTAAACTAAGGGAATGGTGCCCTCTACCACTCTACCCTGTATGCTACATTAGCCCTTGCATGTACCACCTCTGGGTGATACTCCCAGGGTTTGCTCTTGATACCCGCTGTCTCTGCGACTGCCTGATGATAGTCTAACATGGGTAGCCACCCATGTCCCTCCTCATCCCTGACCAGGGTGTATGTAGTGGTCTTTGTCGAGACCCGTTGCTACCTCCCAAACTACCACCATACTCGAGTGATGCAAAATCTCTCTACTATCTCTAGGTGTCGGCCTACTAACCGCCGAGTGCATAGCATGTAGCTCAACTCCTCATCTGCATCACTCCACCCCTCCACATCCCTGTATGGCCTCCATGTGAAAGTAGCCATCTCATCCAAAATCCTCCTGTAATATGTCACATCCCCAGTATGAGCATGTGATATGAACCCTACATATCTATATATGTAGGGGGATCTCCTCTCCCTCGGATGAACCCTCAGGTGCATCACCGCAATGTGCTCCCATGCCCACACCTGTGCCAAGATGGCACCGCACACCCATGACCAGCTGTCCCTGTACATGATCTTGTGTAGCTCGTGGTACATCTCTGCTAGTATGGCCAAACCCCATGCCATGCGTTGAGGTCTGCCTACCAAGTCCATCAGTAACTTGGCCCATCCGAGCAGGAATCCCTTCTGACTGCGATCAGTCATCAGGATCTGTGAAATGATCGATGCCACAATACATGGCACCGGGAAATCTCTACCGAA
Source organism: Chamaecyparis obtusa (assembly GCA_027943335.1). Classification (NCBI taxonomy): domain Eukaryota; kingdom Viridiplantae; phylum Streptophyta; class Pinopsida; order Cupressales; family Cupressaceae; genus Chamaecyparis; species Chamaecyparis obtusa. The sequence continues at coordinate 299,314 of BSBK01000317.1, read as the reverse complement.
ATCCTCTACTAATCGCTCCCAGCTGACATGCCGATCCAGGATAGTCACATCCTGGAACATCTCCTGGATCATCCATCGCCCCTCGGTCACATCTTGATCATAGTATACCTGTGTCATCACACAAATCATGTTAGTTTTCATCATATAGAAATATTACACTTACACAATTTAAAAACATGATTATACTTACAGGCTTGCCATGACATGGCACTCGTAGGATCCTGTACACATCCTCTAGTGTGATGGATGCCTCGCCTGTGGGAAGATGGAAGGTGTTGTGCTCGCTATGCCATCTCTCAGCCAGCGCAGTCAACAACCCATGGTCAGCTCTGATGTCTGGAAATCTCAGTAAATACTTGAATCCCATAGCCCTAATGTCAGCATTGCCCGGATCATCTAGATCTCAGACACACCTCAGCCCAGTCACCTTCGGCGCTCTGATGATTAGCACCGGAAAGACCTCCTGCAAGCCATTAAACCAAGCCAGTTGTTAGAACATATCATGATGGATGCCTAAAAATCAGTCTAACACATCTTTAAACGCATAATATTGTCTGGATCCATGTCATTTTTGCTCAAAATACTTAAAATTTCAAAATTTGCCCTTAGGCAATACTGCTTTTTTGGAGAAGTATCGCGTGATACTTCTCCCTACAGTGGTGCGATATACTTTGGGTCATGCGATACTTTACCCGGTATCGCACAATACTTCACCCAGTATCATGTGATACTGGTGCCTATGTTCGCGTGATACTTTGGGGACCCATGAAGTATCACGCGATATTTATCCCCAAAGGGCACGATACTTCTAAAGTATCGCATGATATCTCTCCTAACTTAAAAATTTGAAATTTTAAAAACTTTAAAAAAGTGCTTAAAAAGTATTAATGACTCAAAAACAGTGAGTTTTTCAAACACATACCGGGGCAGGATAGTGTGGTGGTCGGTTGTGCAACCTGGTGCACTCGAATCGATGTCTGTGGATGGGAACTCCTGCTTGTTGGGCCATATTCTCTCTCTCAAGCTCTGAAAATTCTCAAATCACTATAAGACAAATGATTTTTGAAAATAACATTTTCACCCCTTATATTGTTAGGATTCACAAGGCAGAAAATAACAATTATGTGCAAATATAACTAATATCAGAAAATAATAAACCACACAGAATAGAACATAATGGCACACAGATTTAACGTGGTTCACCCAATCCCTGGGCTACGTCCACCAACAGCGAGTCCAATATTATTATTATTATCCAGTGATTACAACCTGATTACAATCCGTAATCCCTTACAGCCCAATTCTGCCGCAAGTACTAAAATCATACATCATGAAAATCCCTAACCCTAAGCCATATTATACAATATTTTTCCGCTTTAGGGTTAGAATGAGTTATAAGTAGTCGGCCCAAAAAACTAAAAAAAAATAGTCGGCCTCAAAATTTTTTTTTCCTCGGGGGCTGCGCCCCCGAACCCCTGCTCTTGGGGGCTGCCGCCCCCAAACCCCCGCTCGGGGCCCGGCCCGGCCTCGAACCCCGGTGAGGTCGGGAGGAAAAGTGTACAGTATTTTCCTGGATAGTACTTTCCTGATTAGTCACCACAAGCTAACAATCTCCCACTTGGTGACTGATCAGTATCCACACTATACTAAAAAACCTCCCACTTGGAGACTGATCCTGTAGCAATACCGCTACCCACATGAGGCTCCCACTGGATTGAACCACCTTGGACTCAGTTGTTCCTTTATGTTGTTTAGTCTAGAAGACCAACTGAAGCTGAACATGAGTTCAACTTCTCCCTTGTTACTACCTTTGTAAACATATCTGCTGGATTATCATCAGTATGAATCTTTTCCAGCCTTAACTGTCCATCATCCAAAACTGATCGAATGAAATGGTACCGCAACTGTATGTGTTTTGTCTTTGAGTGCAAAGCAGAATTCTTTGCAAGATGAATGGCACTTTGGCTATCTGTATGTAGAAAATTATCCTTTTGTGGATGTCCCAATTCTTCCATGAAGAATTGAAGCCATATCATCTCCTTGGCTGCCTCTGTAGCAACAACATACTCTGCCTCTGTAGTGGATAAAGCAACCACCTTTTGTAGTCGAGAAATCCAACTCACTGCTGTCCCACCAACAGTAAATATATAACCTGTAGTACTCCGCCTGCTATCTATATCTCCTGCCAAATCTGAGTCAACATAGCCTTTTACAGTAGTAGTAAAACCCCCAAAGTGTAAACACTTACTGGATGTGCCTCTCAAATATCTGAGAATCCATTTGACTGCATTCCAATGCTCAATACCAGGGTTACTCATATAACGGCTAACGACTCCCACTGCGTGTGCAATATCTGGCCTAGTACATACCATAGCATACATTAAGCTCCCTACAGCTGAAGCATAAGGTACCTTAGACATTTTAGTCTCTTCTTCTGGTGTCTTGGGACACATATCCTTAGTCAATTTCAAATGACCAGGCAAAGGTGTGCTGACAGCTTTGGCATTTTCCATACAGAAACGTTGCAACACCTTCTCAATATAATCAGCCTGAGATAGAGACAATTTCCTATTTTTTCTATCTCTACAAATTTTCATACCAAGGATTTGTTTTGCTGCCCCCAAATCCTTCATAGCAAAAGATTTTGCTAACTGTTGTTTCAACCCCTTAATGTGATCCATGTTAGACCCAGCTACAAGCATATCATCAACATATAAACATAAAATAATGTAGCTGTCATCATCCAACCTCTTAAAATAAACACAATGGTCAGAATGACACCGACTATATCCATGCCCATTCATAAAAGTGTCAAATTTAATATACCATTGCCGAGGTGCTTGCTTCAAGCCATATAAACTTTTCTGCAATCTGCACACCAAATTCTCCTTACCCTTGACCTCAAATCCTTGTGGCTGAACCATATATATTTCTTCATCCAAATCACCATGAAGAAAGGCTGTTTTAACATCAAGCTGCTCTAAATGCAAATCTTCAGTAGCCACAATACTTAAAATAGTACGAATAGAAGTCATTTTAACAACTGGAGAAAATATCTCATCAAAATCAATACCATGTTTCTGTGCAAATCCTTTTACAACTAATCTGGCTTTAAATCTTTTCGTACCTCCATCCTCTTCTTTGATCCTGTAAACCCATTTATTCTGTAAAGCCCTTTTACCTGCAGGTAACTTACATAAATCCCATGTCTGATTTTTCAGCAAAGAGTCCATTTCATCTGTCATTGCAGACTCCCACTGAAGCTTTGTATCCACCTGCACAGCTTCATTATAACATTCAGGTTCACCAGCATCTGTTAACAGAATAGAATACAAAGATGGAGAAAATCGTTCTGGAGGTCTACTTAGCCTTGTTGACCGTCTAACACTCACTGGGGTGTGTGGTATTTGTTGTTGCTGTTGTTGCGGAGCATAAGGAACTACTGGAACATGAACTTGTGGAGTATCATCCAGTACTACATAGTCATTTTCTTTCTTCTCATGCTGCAGCAACAGATCTTTGTACAATACTTTCTCATTGAATATGACATCCCTGCTTCTTACAATTTTATGATTTTCAAAATCCCAAAGCCTATAACCAAATTCATCAATGCCATACCCAACAAATACACATTTCTTTGACTTAGCTTCTAGCTTGGTTCTATTTTCAGAATCTATAAGTGCAAAAGCTTCACAACCAAAGGTTTTGAGAAAAGAATAACTCACCTTCTTACCACTCCATGCTTCCTCTGGAATACCACAGTCCAAAGGAGTAGAGGGGCCTCTATTGATTAAATAAACAGTAGTGTTCACTGCCTCTGCCCACATATTTTTGGGCAGCCTAGCATGCAACCTCATACTCCTTGCATGCTCCATTATTGTCCTGTTCATGCGTTCAGCCACTCCATTTTCTTGTGGAGTCCTTGGTACAGTTTTCTGCCTACGAATACCATTAGAGGAACAATATTCTTCAAATTCTGTGCTACAATACTCACCACCATTATCAGATCTGAGACATTTTAACTTTTTACCAGTCTCAGTTTCAACCAAGCATTTCCATTTCTTAAAAATTTGAAATACATCAGATTTCTGTCTAAGGAAATAAATCCATACTTTTCTTGTTGCATCATCTATAAATGTAACATAATACACAGAGCCACCAAGGGAAGATACCTGAGCTGGTCCCCATACATCTGTATGCACAAGCTCTAATCTCTCATTTTTCTTTTCCTTCCCACTCTTCACAAAACTAACTCTCTTTTGTTTTCCATAAACACAACTTTCACAGAAATCCATATTGACACATTTCAGACCAGGTAAAACTTTCTTTGAATGAAGTAATTTCATACCTTTTTCACTCATGTGCCCGAGTCTGTTGTGCCACAGTGCTGTGTCAAAATCTACAGCAACAGTTTGATGTTCTTCCTGCTCAACTGCAGCCACTGTTCCTGAACATTCATTATCTTCTGAAACAATTAAAGTAGAAGGAACAGTATGACCTGTACAAAGATATAAGGTGCCTACTTTCACACCTTTTGCTACTACTAAGGAACCTTTTGAAACCTTCCAATTTTTATCATTAAAAGTAACTGTGCAACCCTCATCACCCAGTTGCCCTGCTGAAATTAAATTCCTACTCAGCCTTGGAACATGTCTTACCTCTTGTAGTAGCCAATGATTCCCATTCTGCAACTTAATCTTAATTTTTCCCTTTCCAACAATCTGACAGGGTTCATTATCTCCCAAATAAACTAGCCCAAAATCCCCTTGGACATAATCAACAAAATAACTTCTATGGGGTGTAGCATGAAATGAAGCCCCAGAATCTAAAACCCATGAATCATCAATACTTTCTAAGGACAAGAGCAAAGCATCCTCCTCAGATTTGTTACTTACCACATTTGCCTCCTTGTTTCCATCATTTTTGTCTCCTTGATCTTTCTTCCTAGACCAACAATCTTTCTTCTTATGACCTGGTTTTCCACAGTACCAGCAATCATTTGGCCCTTTAGATTCAGACCTCTTTCCCTTTGATTTTCCTCTTGATTTCCCACGATTTCCAGAGTTGTTTCCTCTATCTCTTGTTCTGCCTCTGCTTTTTGTGTTCAATACACTACCCGATGTGGATGCCCCTGAGCTTTTCCTATGAATTTCTTCACTCAATATAACACCAATAACATCATCATATTTTAGGGTATTAGAACCAGAAACAGAATTACTAACAGCCATTACCAAGCCATTCCAGCTTTCTGGCAAAGAACACAAAATCAAGAGAGCCCTAACCTCTTCATCAAAAGTAATTTTAACTGAGGTTAATTGACTTGTAACTGTATTAAACTCATTCAAATGATCAGTAACTGATCCACCTTCTACCATTTTCATATTAAATAAACGCTTCATAAGAAATACCTTGTTTGAAGCTGAAGGCTTTTCATACAACTTTGCTAGGGTTTCCATCAGATCTTTAGCTATCTTTGCTTCAGTAATATTGAATGCCACCAATTGTGCCAGGCATAGACGAATACTCCCCAGTGCCTTCCTATCCAAAATATCCCAATCCTCCTGAGACATTGATTGCTCTTTCTTGGCTACTCCCTCTAATGGCCGCCATAGATCCTTCTGATAGAGATAATCCTCCATTTGCATCTTCCATAACTGGAAGTTCTGCCCATTAAACTTATCAACCTTTAGCCTACCCTCTTCTGCCATTTCTCCCACTTAACCGAGAGACTCTCCCACTAACTCGTGAGACCTGCTTCAGAGAATAGATGAAAGAACGAATGAAATAACCTTGCTCTGATACCACTTGTTAGGATTCACAAGGCAGAAAATAACAATTATGTGCAAATATAACTAATATCAGAAAATAATAAACCACACAGAATAGAACATAATGGCACACAGATTTAACGTGGTTCACCCAATCCCTGGGCTACGTCCACCAACAGCGAGTCTAATATTATTATTATTATCCAGTGATTACAACCTGATTACAATCCGTAATCCCTTACAGCCCAATTCTGCCGCAAGTACTAAAATCATACATCATGAAAATCCCTAACCCTAAGCCATATTATACAATATTTTTCCGCTTTAGGGTTAGAATGAGTTATAAGTAGTCGGCCCAAAAAACCGAAAAAAAATAGTCGGCCTCAAAAAATTTTTTTCCTCGGGGGCTGCGCCCCCGAACCCCTGCTCTTGGGGGCTGCCGCCCCCAAACCCCCGCTCGGGGCCCGGCCCAGCCCCGAACCCCGGCGAGGTCGGGAGGAAAAGTGTACAGTACTTTCCTGGATAGTACTTTCCTGATTAGTCACCACAAGCTAACATATATAGCATTTTGACTTTTGACCCATTTTTAAAACACCTCAGAATTGCATGAAAATTGCACCCCTAGCTAATTTCGACATCCTGGATATATTTTCAGACTCAAAATCAAAATCCAAAGTCATCTTGATAGTCAAAATCGCATTGCAATTTTCACTTTCTTCTGCGCAGTTGGTTACATCTTTTGAGGCCTAATCTTTTGATCTTTGTTGGGGCATCGTCATATCTTCATTTCCATGTCTTCCAAACTTCTAGTCTTTCATTCATCTTCATTCAATTCACTCCTTTCTCACGTTTGACTACATCTTTCTCAGTTAGGCTGGGGCATGTTTTAATGGTTAACCTATTGACCTTTACATCTGATTATGATTTCATCCTGATTTGATCAAATCTTTATCAATTCACTGTTCTCCTCTCTCTGATTTCAATTTCAACTCCGAGGGGGCAGTACCTATGGGATTCTCATCCCTGATCATCTTGATGCTCTTGATTCAGACATCTTTTGTGAGCTTTTGCTCAAATTTGAGATCCTTATCTCTTACTTTGAATGTGATCCCGAATCGACCTCATGTTCAAAGGCCTTTGTCTATGTTTGTCCAGATGTGATCCCGAATCGACCTCACATCTGAGTTGTCTTATGATCCCAGATCGATCTCACATTTCAATTCTTCTTTGAGTGTATGTGTTCCAGATCGATCACACATTAGTCAAAGAGGGGCAAATGTATGCACCCAAAAATGGTCGCCTAGACTTTGGGCCCCATTTATTCGATTTATCAACCCTGAATCATTTTGATCAATAATCAATATTTTCAACATTATCGATTTTTTGATCAAGTCTTAATTTCGATCATATATTAGATTTTTATCCTATGGGCTAATCATTTATCCTAAGTCTTTATTTGATTAAAAGGAATATTTCTTCCCCTTTCGATTAAATAAAAAGCCCCATTTTCTTCTTGTCCTAAGTTGCACAAATGAAGCATTATTCCTATTTTACAAAAAGGAAAAAAAGTACTTTTTGTCTCACATGAGGCTCAAAACTCAACACTTCACTCTCATTGGAGGATACTTGTGCACATGGATTGCTCCTCTTTCAACCTCCACCGCTGATTAAGACTTTTTGCCTCTTAATCTCCATGGTCCATTCCTTTGCATTTCTTCTAAAAGGAAAGCTCTCTCCTCCATTTGCAAACCATGTTTTTGAATACTAATCTTATGCTGCAGGAATTCTTGGAGACTTTTGGAGCTTTTGGAAACCTTATTGTTCTTAGTCTTTCATTCTTGCATTTTAGCTTCATTTCATAGCTTAGATTTCCTTTCATGCAATAGCATAACTTCACATAGCTTAATAGGAGGGATTTGTAACACTTGTTCTTTCCATTTCATAGCTTAGTTGTATTGCATTTTCATTTCCATAAACTAGTTTGCATTGCATTTTCATATTGATTCTTGGGGATATTGGCACTCTTGCCCTTGTCCTCACTTGAATCTCTCATTGTGTGGTTGACTAGCAAGGTCACAAGCTTGTAGCTCTAACTGAGAGCAAATACATCATAGTCCCTTGCAACTCCATGCATAGAGAGCTATGAGCCGCTTTGTGAGGCCTCATTCTTGAGCAACCTTGCATGTAATGGTTCATAGAAGTGCACCGTTTTAGTGTATATAGATGTCACCAATTCTGAGCAAGCCACTCTTGCTCTATATTTCAGCCACGATAGCCTCATTAGGTGCTCTTCTCGCTCAGCAAGATCATGAAGGAAAAGAAAAAGCCATCTACTACATCAGTCGCACTTTAGTGGGATATGAGTTAAACTATTCCCCTATTGAAAGAGCATGTCTGGCTGTTGTCTTTGCTTCATAGAAGTGGTGACATTACATGTTGTCACATTCTACTCAGCTTATTGCAAAGATTGATCCTTTAAAATATTTGTTAAGCAAGATTGCATTGACAGACAGGCTGGCTAAGTGGGTCATGCTACTTAGTGAGTTTGATATTGAATATGTAGACATGAAGGCTATCAGAGGTCAAGTGATTGTAGATCAACTAGCTGATGCTCCATTAACGGATGACCAACCTATACACACAGAGTTTCCTGATGCTCATATCTTAGCTTTGTCTACACAAACATGGAAATTATACTTTGATGGCTCATACACTCAACAGGGTTCAGGAGCTGGTATTCTATTTATCATGCCACAAGGATATACTATTCTGAAATCTTTCAAGTTGTTATTTCCTTGCACCAATAATGTAGCGGAATATGAGGCTTTGCTGATTGGGTTAAAAATGGCTTTACAATGGAACGTATCTGAAATAAATGTCTATGGAGATTCTGAGTTGATTGCTAACCAGGTTAATGATGATTACCAGACCAAAGATGATAAGCTATTGCCATATAAACATATGGTTGATGACTTTAAAAAGTATTTCTCTATCATCACTTTTGAGTAGATTCCTCGGCATGAAAACAAGGTTGCCGATGCCATGGCAATGATTGCTTCTTTATTTGATATAGAAGATACCAAGGCCCATTTTGAGTTCTTGGTGGAATTGCTGACTTGTCCTGCATATGATGAGCCTGATACGAGTATTATATGTCATCTGATTGGACATGACTCCCCAACCTATGGAAAGATCTATTCTTACCTCAAAGATAACACTTTACCTCCCGACCTATCCCGCAATCAAAAATGAACTTTTCTCCGCCAAACCTCCCGCTATATCTTAATATCTAACACCCTTTATCGGTGAGGTTTTGACGGTACTCTCCTGCGATGTCTTGAACATGATGAAGCTCAACTTTCCTTACGTGATGTACATGAGGGTATTTGTGGGACACATTCGAGTGGTCCCTCTTTGGCTAAGAAACTCATGCGTATTGGTTATTATTGGCCTACCATGGAAGCAGACTCCTTTCATTTTGCTAGGGCCTACAAGAAATGTCAGATACATGGAAACCTTATCCATGCTCCATCTCAAGAGTTACATCCTTTTACAACTACTTTTCCATTCAGTCGGTGGGGACTCGACCTCGTGGGCGCTATCAACCCTCCATCTTACAATGACCACAAATGGATTCTCACTACCACATAATACTTCACTAAATGGATTGAGGCCATTCCATTAATTACCGCCATAGGGAAACAAATCTCCATGTTTATCTTAAACTATATCATTTGCATATATGGTATACCTATGTATCTTATCACTGATCATGGGAAACAATTTCAAAACCAAGACATGGATGACTTGTGAGCCAAATTCCACATCACCCACAACTTTTCCACCATCTACTATCCTCAAGGAAACAGCCAAGCTAAGGCGTCAAACAAAACAATTGTTAAAATCCTACAAAAGACTGTCAATGACGCTGGCCATGACTGGCATCTCCAACTTAATCCAGCCTTATGGGCTTACTGCACCTCCATCCGTACTCCTACTAGAGCCACTCCATACTCCCTTGTCTATGGATCTGAAGCAGTCCTGCCCCTTGAGGTTGAGTTGCCTTCACTTCCTGTTACTCTTAAAGATTTAATTCTTGATGAAGAGTATAGAGTTTCACGCCTGACTGAATTGGAACTCCTAGATGAATACCATCAGTGAGCTTATGATCATTTGAAATTTTATCAGCAACGTCTGTCCCGTCAGTACAACAGCAAGGTAAAGATTAGAGATTTTCAGTTGGGTGACTTAGTCCTTCGAGAAAATCCCAAGAATCAACAACACCGTGAAAAGAGGGGCAAGTTCAAACCTAATTGGTTAGGTCCTTTTGTGATTATAGCAGTCTATGGTTCTGGAGCCTATCAGTTATCTACACCTGAAGGGGATCCTTTGGATGAACCTCTTAACAGCATCCATCTCAAGAAGTTCTATCCCTGAAATCTCAATGCAAGGGGCATGTACATAGTCTGTATATATATTCTGTAAATAAAAATAATAAAAAATACAAAAAAAAATCACAAAATCAAAAGAAAAACTGCAATAAAAGCATATGGTGAAAACCTAGAAAGAGGCGCTATGTGTGACAAGTTAGCTCCTTGATCTATTAGGATTCTTCTAGTGTGTCCATTCATTGTATATATCCATAATAAAATGGTTACTCAGTCCTTGTCCCCACCATGTATATATCATAATAAAATGGCCAGTTCATACACCATCCATTGTATCTACCCATAATAAAACCCCATCCTAGCTTGATCTTTTGTCATGGTCTTCATCCTAGTCTTGTTGCGTCTTTCTTCATCCATAATAAGTCAGTCCATCACCTAGCTGGGGGCATGTCCTCGACCTAGTTTGGGAAGTGGATCTATGATAGTCATGACTCTTAGAGGACACAATGGAGTTATTTTCACCAGGCAAGGCAAACACAATCAAATGTTCTTTCACAATGGTATCTTCATGCTGAATCAGAATCTATGATCTATCTTTCGAATTGTGACTGCTTATCTATACATCTTGACTATACATCATCACTTGAATTGATCAAACATATCCTTAATCAATCTTTTTGGCAAAAGAAATGTATATTCATGGCAGGCATGTTAGAATGATTTGTTATAACTTATGCATTCATATCTAGATTTCATTGTTATCATGTTTCCTATGCTATTCTGGGATATCTTTGACATGAGTTTGAAACTCCCATATGTCATTGATTAGGATAGCCGGGATGGGGCATGATATTTTCTTTGATTGCTGTTTGTGGGGTATTTTTTGATGAAATTACAGGAACAAGTAATTGGGGTGTCTATGTATAAGTGCCTTCATCCATTTCATAGTATTGAAAACATGCAAATCATGTTGTTCCGCAGATACTATTTATGGTGATATGCCATCGCATACCTCAACTCCAAATATTTGTTCCCCGATGGAGGGGGGAAATATTCTTTGTCTGTTACGCAAATGAAACTCAGGTCATCTCGGTTCAATTATACCTAGATGCTTGTCAAGTTTTCACTATTAAACTCCATGCAAAAAGTGTTCAGGTCATCCTGGTTTAATTATACCATGATGCTTGCATTTTCTTGCAACATAATGAGCTCAATGATGAAAATCAAATTCCAGTTATTATGAAGTTCTAAGATGTTACATGAAGTTGTGGAGCTACTCATTTCATATTTCATTTTCCATTGCATTTTACCATCTCATGAATTGCATAACAGTGCTCCTTTTATAAGGTTTTGTGGGTTATCTTTCTCATTAGGTTATCTGTTTTTCCTAAAGTCCATTCTTCTTGTGTCAAGACCATTGTTATTTTAGTTGAGGACATTTGGACAACCAAAAATACTTTGCACTTAATCATTTTAAGACATGCATAATTATTATTAGGTGTGTTCATTGGATATTTGTTATAGTTATCATTTCATCTTATTTCATTTTATCATGTTGTCAATCAGCTTAGGTACAATTTTATTTATTACTTTAGATATAATTTGCATTCCAATATAATTTATTATTCATTACATATATTTAGTATCATCATGCATTTAGTATCCATTCATTTTACATTATTCACATTATTTTTACATCATTGCATTCATCATCACATAGTGTTAGTGAACATCATTTAGAACATGCATTTATATCATCATATATATTAGATTATTTGTCCATTAGCATCATATAGAAAATCAATCATTTTGGATTTTAAGACATCCATTTCATGCATATAAAAGTAAATCATCACATCCTGCATATGTCAGTACGCACATGTATATAAACATCATAGCAAATCATGATAGAACTGCATCAATCATATAAAGTCCATAAAAACAAAAAAAGCTGTCCAAATGTCCCATGATATATAATCAATAACAATGTATCTACAGTCAATGTCTATCAAGTCAATATATAATGATACAATGATAATCTGATACAAAAAAATGTATACAAGTGGTATCTATGACCCATTGCCTTCTGAATCTGTCTGTCGCTATTTGTGAGCTGCAATACAGCCCTGTGCTACTGAACCACTTGCTCCTGAGGATCTACCCTGGTCTCTTGAACTTGTGGGTACTCTCAGAGGACATGATGATACACCTCCACTACTAGCTGATGCCTGTACTGCTGTCCTCACCGCTACTGAGCTCTCTCTGAAGCTCCCAATCTACTGATCCCTCAGCACCGCTTGTCTGTATGCCTCTCGCCAGTAGGATATCTCCTTCCCAGCTCGTATCATGGCTCTCAGGCTATCTTCATGGGGACCTAGGTCCTCTGTCCTCTGTAACTCATCTAGTAGCATCTCAGCCTCCCTGAGTCTCTCAATCACTACATCTCTCTCATGTCTTAGGACATCCATCTGACACTCTAGTCTCTCAATCCGTCTCTCTAGACCTGGCACTTGGTCTGCCTGTACCTGTGTAACTGCTAGTCTGACTAGCAGTGTATCAATATCTGGCTCCTCCTCTGTAGCGTCTCTTTATAGATAGGGATCCTGTCCCCCGATGTCCATATCAGCTAGCTCATCCTGTGCATGTACATCTGGCATCTCAATGTCAGGCTCATCCTTTCTATCATCCTACACCTGACCACCCTGTACTACACCACCCTGGGCCAATAGAATGTCTACAATATCCTGTGCCTGCCCTGCCTATCCCTGTACCTCTAGTCCTTGTACCTATGGTCCCTATACCTGTGTAACTGGTCCCTATACTAGGCCAGCTGGTCTCTGTACCTAAGTGACTGGTACCTATAATGGCACTTCTACTGCTAGCTGTACCAGAGGCTACCTCCATCCCTAAAATCTTTGCCTCACTCCACCTCCCCTCATCCATGGGCTAGCTCTCTCACCTCTCCCTCCATCTCCACCACCATCTCCACCATCTCCATCTCCTCCTCTCCCTCATCTCCTCCTATCTTGTCCTCGCTGCCTCCCTCGATGTCTGTCTGCAAGATCCCTCTCTGGAGGCCTAGCTGCAGGATCTGTAATCCGTTGTACTGGAAAGTCTCTCAAAAATTGCTCCAAATCTACAGTCATCCCTGGGTCTACCATTATCGACCTCATCGACCATGCCTGGAATGGTGCATCCAAAAAATCCTGTCGAGCAACATCGAATGATGCCATGGGCCCCCAATCTCATCTCTCCTGATGCATGCGAGCAAACTCAGTCACTCCTTGGGGCATGCCTTGGATCCTACCAAACTGGCGTAGAACTCGGCTGACCAGCTATCTCTCGATAATAAAGGGCATCCATCCTATAAGCCATCACCACTCAAAACAAAATCCTTGTTGTCGCTCGTCATCCCATGACTCACACCCTAGGTAGGGTCTCCATGTCACTGTGTCCAATGTATCAAAAGTATAACGCCAAAACTCTAAATATCCTAGTTTTGCCTGAGACAAAACTGAGGAGTATAAATGAATATAGGGCTGTCCTGCACCTCAAAATCTAATCGCCACTGGTCTAGTCACTGCAATATGCTCCCATGCCCAAACATGGAGCAGTGTCACACCTGCTGATAGAGATGCACCCCTATGGTACACCACCTGATGTAAATCATGATACAGATGTGCTAATAAACACACCCCCCAGGAAAATTAGGTCCCTTCCATCACCCGCTGTAATGTGTGGCCCCATCCAACTGCAAATCTATGTGACCTATGATTAGGGCATATGAAACCCCCAATCGCGCCTGCTAGAACCACTGGCAGAGGGTCATACAAATCTACCATATCCTCCCAACTAATCTCTTCATCCTCTATATCCTTGTCCCCAAAGATGGCTTTGCACTCTGTGACTCCACCGTGCCGATCATACTAAACTAACTCTCCCGTGATGGGAAGCCAGAGGATGCGATATACATCCTCTAGTGTCACTGTCATCTCCCCTGCCAGAAGATGGAAGGTACTCATCTCCGAGTGCCATCTCTTTGCTAACACAGTCATCATACTCAGATTCACCCAAATCTCAGGTGTATATATCACATAATATAATCCTGACACTCCAATCAATAGTCTGTCTATCTCTGACAGAGCTAGTCTAAGGTTCTGTGTGATGGGATATCTCTCCCATGACATCAGAACATCCATGATATCCTCCTAGCAAGTCAACAACAATCAACCTATCAGATTTTGATAAACTAATCTATTAATCTATCTATCCTATCATATCAATTTCAAACATGTTTTATCATGTGTTTTAATAGATGATTCTATCAATTATCTATTCAAGATTGGTTAACTAGCGCACATGCTACAATGTTGCCACATCTTGATCAACTCGATCAAAATCAATCACAGATAGATCCCATCGGCTTATCGACATCAAGTTTGACCTAATTGACTATCCACTTTGACCATATTCTATCACCTAAAATACATGCACAACATTGAACCATGCATGCGAAACTTTCTTTCACATTTGCGCAGGTTTTTACCTATGCGTAGTTTTCCTCCACATTTGTGCAACATTTTTCAACATTTGTAGCATCTTTTACATATGCACTATTTTGTTGCACATTTGCACAACTTTTCATCACAAATGCATAGGAAGTACTTATGCGCACTTTTATTGCATACTTGCGCAATACTAACATTCATTTAGTATGAATGCGCAACTATCCTTACCGAATGCGCATAAATTTTGAATTTCTGTGCAAACGTCACAAGTTCTTACGCATTGGTGCGCCGAAACTGCACATTCGTACTCCGCCTCAAAACATAAACATTCCTAACCTAATTCTATTATTCAATCTATCCTAAACATGCTATAATTCTACTCTAACATGCATCAAATCATGAAATTACCAAGGAGGATCGAGTCACCTACCAATTCACCCAAATCAGGTGGTCGCTGGAAGCGTCTGACTCTCTTGAAGCTGTGATCTGATAACAGGAACAACATCCTGGTGGCTCTGCTCTTCTCTCTCTCATGCTCTGCTCTCCCAATGACAAGTGTGCACAATGAGCCTATTGTGGACCCCTTAGCCCTATTTATAGCCTGTGGACCCGATGTGCTTGGTGTGTGGACCCTATCTGCTATTTTTCTTCCATTCCACCTTGTTTTCCTTCATCTTTTCTACTGTTCTTTCGTGAGATTGATTGCACCAAAAAAAAAATACAAATAGAAAAAATCCAATAACCATTCAAATAATCTTTTTTGTCAATCAATCTCTCGAGGGGGCACGCATAGGTCGTCTGAGACATTGTCTGGGGTAGGGGCAAAAATGCTTGATTTTTCTTTGAAACAATGTGACCAGCACATTATTTCAAAGAGGGGCAAAATGTATACACTTAAAAATGGCTTCATTAATTAATTAAATATTTATTATTTAATTAATATTGACTTGATAAATTAATTAAATATTTATTATTTAATTAATAATTATTCCTCTATTTATTAAATAAATTATTCAATTTATTTAATAAATTCACTATAGTCTAATTCTATATCCTAAGTCTTCTAAATAGTCTATTAAAGTGATTTAATTAAATACACAATCACCTAAATATGACTAAGTCTTCTAATTCACTTCATCCACCTAGTCACCTGACACATCACCTTGGCTAAAATAAACAATTATCATTAATTATTTATTCATATTTATCCTCACCCACACATGTCCTATTCTTAAGGGCTATGTGGCCTCATAGGACTTGGTCTCATGACCACATGTCCTCTCAACAACTAAGTCAAGAGACATTCCCTATTCCTAAGGGGCTTCTCAAGCCACCTCTAAGGGTCAAGGGTGACTCATAGGACACTTGTGCAAAGAGTCCTCATGAGGAAAAGGTCTCTCCCTCTTTCTCTCTTTGGTCTTTGTGTGACACTTGACATGTGTCTTTCCCTTCCACCTTCTTCTCCTCCATGTCAATGTGAGAGGAACATCATCCCTATTCTTCCTCTCACATTCCAACTACATCCCCCTTTCTCTCAACTCCTTCAACCAAGTCAATCCTAGCCCTAGGATCTTCCACCTTTCATTCTCAACCATAGGATTGTGCCACCTAGGCCTAGATCCTCCAAAACTCTATAAAAGGAGCCTCATTTCCCATTTGAGGGATAATAGATATTTTTGATAACAAGCATTCAAGCAATCAAGCATCCAAGCATTCAAGTAATCAAGCATCCAAGCATTCAAGCAATCAAGCATCCATACAATCATCATTTCACTTGCATTCCATCCATTAGTTTGCATAAGCTATTGTGCACTCAATTTCATTCAATCTCCACACTTTGGTAGCATCTTGGGAGAAGGCTTTTTTAAATCTGAGAGCTCAACATCTTCAAGAAATCAAAGCTAGGAGGACAATGGAGACAAGCTGCATGGTAGGTGAAGGTAATTAAATTAGTTTCATCATTTCATAGTTACTTTGCATTCTTCATTGTGTTTGCATTAGATAGATTCATTGGCTTTAATAGTTAATTTATCATTTCTAGTTGTTATAAATCTAATTTGCATACAATAGTCTTCAACATCCATACCTACCTTGTCACCTTGTTCCTTTGTTGAATCTACTATGCCCTTGTAAGGGGTGAGGTCTGCAACATTGAAGATTGGAGAGATTTGCAAGGTAGGGGGAAGAGAGATCTCATATGCATTCTCACCCATTTTGTTGAGTATATTGCATGGCCCTACTTTTTTCATGTGAAGTTTGGAATGTCTACCCTTAGGTAGTCTCTCTTTCCTTAAGAATGCCCATACTTTATATCCAATCTTGAAGTGAATTTCCCTTCTTCTTTTGTCAGCATATTCTTTATATTTCAAATTGGATCTTTGTAGTGTTTCTCTGACCTAATGCTGCACCTTTGTGATGAGTTCTACCAGTTCTTGGCCTTGACCACTGATTTTGAAGTTAGATGGTATTTCTACCAGGTCCAATGGTCCTTTGGGATGGAGGCCATATACTACTTGGAAGGGGGTCTTTCTTGTTGACCTATTCATGGAGTCATTAAATGCAAACTCTGCCTGGGGCAGGAGTGTATTCTGACTCTAAGCATATTGTTTGGCTAGGCATCTTAGGAGATTGCCTAAGGATCTATTTACTACCTCAATCTGCCCATCAGTTTGTGGGTGATAGGTAGAGCTGTAGGTTAGATTAGTTCCTAATTTCTTGAAGAGTGTCCTCCAAAAGTGGCCTTGAAACTTCACATCCCTATCGGATACAATTGTTTGAGGTAGAGCATGGATCCTAACTACCTCTTTGAAGAAAAGATGTGCAATGTGAGAAGCATCATTTATGCTTTTACATGGTACAAAATGGACCATTTTACTAAACCTATCCACTATCACAAAAATAGTATCAAAACCTTATTTTGTTCTAGGCAACCCCATTACAAAATCTATTGAAATTGACTCCCATGGTCTAGAAGGAATTGGTAAGGGTTGATATAACCACTGATTTGTTGATACACCTTTAGATTGCTGACAAATGGTGCAAGTTTCTATGAACTTCTTGATATCATTGTTCATCTTTGGCAAAAAAATAACTCCTTACCATGTCTGCTGTCTTGTCGATACCAAAGTGTCCTCCTAGGCCACCACAGTGCTTCTCCCTTATAATATTTGTCCTCATTGAAAATTTGGGAATGCATAGTTGAGCTCCTTTGAATAGGAGTCCATTCTGAATCAGGTATTCTAAAAAATTAGTATGGTATCTTCCAACCATCTTTGTGCAAACTTGAAAAATTTCTGCAAAATCAAGGTCATTAGGGTATAGATGTTTGAGGGAATCAATTCCCACACTTTGAAGTTGTATTTCTTCAACTAGACCAACCCTCCTGCCAAGGGCATATGCAACTTTGTTTTCTACACTCTTCTTGTGCTTGATGTTGAAGGTGTATGCCTGCAACTGTTCCACCCATTTGAGATGTCAGACAGAGAGTTTTTCCTGTGAATTTAGAAAACTTAATACATGATTGTCAGTATATACCACAAATTCCTTTGGAATTAGACAGTGCCTCCATTTCTTGAGGGCTTGGACCATGGCATAAAGTTCTAAGTCATAGGTTGAGTATTTTCTTTTGGCCTCATTTAGTGTCTTAGAGAAAAAGACAACTGCCTTACCTTCCTGACTTAGGAAAACACCTATGGCCAAGTTACTTGCATCTGTTTCCATAGTGAAGACTTTATTGAAATCAGGTAGGACCAAGATAGGATATTGGGAAACTCTATTTTTCAAGTATTAAAATGCATCATTTGCTTCCTTTGTCCAAGAAAACTTATTCTTCTTTCCACCTTTAATGGTGTCAAGCATTGGTGCACACACATGACTGAAGTTTTTGATAATTTTTCTATAGAAGGTGGCAAGTCCATGGAAGCTTCTTACATCACCTTGGTTCTTTGGTGGAGGCCAGATGATGATTTCTTCTACCTTCTTAGGGTCCATCTTAAGGGTACCTTGTGAGATCACAAATCCTAGGAACACAAGTTCCTTCTTCATAAACATGCAATTTTCCAAGTTGATCACCAACTTGTGCTAATGGAGTCTTCTTAGTACCTGTTCCACATGATCAAGATATTCCTCATTTCCATGACTGAATATTAGTATGTCATCAAGGTAAACAACAACAAATTTTCCAATAAAATTAATGAATATTTCATTCATAAGCCTCATGAAGGTACTAGGGGCATTGCTTAACCCAAAAGGCATTACTAACCATTCAAACAAACCTTTAGTAGTATTGAATGTTGTCTCCATTCATCTCCTGGTTTGATCTTGATTTAATGGTATCCAGACTTTAAGTCTATTTTGGTGAAGTAGCAAGCACCTCTAAATTAATCTAATAGGTCCTCAATTCTGGGCATGGGGAACCTATATCTTATAGTGATCTTGTTTAGGGCTCTTTTATTGGTGCAAAACCTCCATTTGCCATCCTTTTTGGGTGCCAAGATTGATGGCACAACACAAGGACTAAGACTTTTCTGAATAAGTCCTCTTTCCAATAGTTCACTAACCTATTTTGCAATCTCCACATGTTGCAATGGTGTCATCTTGTATGGGGCTTTGTTGGGTAGGGATGAGCCAGGTATCAAATCAATTTGGTGACTGATATCTCTCAAGGGAGGGAGGCTTGTGGGAAGATCACTAGCAGTGACATCTTTATACTTCTCCAACAGTTCCTTAGCTTCCTTTGGTATAGGATCATTTTTATCAGACCTTATGTTGTCTTTGGGCTTAGAGATTAGGACATAAGCTTCTGTATCAAGTTCTTTTAGTGTTTTCAACATCTCTTTTTCACCCATTATAATGACTATAGGTTCCTTTTCAGATTTGCTATTAGGTAGGGGTTTCAAAGTGAAAGTTTTTCCATCCTTGGTGATGGAGTAGGTGTTCTTCCTACAATGGTGTATGGCATCTAAATCAAATTGCCAAGGCCTACCGAGAAGGATGTGTGAAGCATCCATTTCAACAAAATCATAAAGAAATTTATCTCTAAAGTCTGCAATTGAGAATTCTATCCATGCCTATTCTGTTACTAGAATTTATTGGCCCTTTTTTAACCAAGAAACATGATAGGGAAAAGGATGTGGATTTTTAGGAAGGTTTAGCTTTTGAACCATTTCATTTGATACTAGATTTTCAGTTTAACCAGAATCTATGAGTAAGTTACATACCTTCCCATGGCATTTGATTTTTGTTCTGAAGAGGTTCTTTCTTTGTGGAGGCTCTTGGTTCTGTGGCACTTGGAGGAATACTTGTCTCATCATCAAGCATACTCCTTCCTTTGGCTCTAAGTCCCTTGTATCTACATTGTCTTCTTGCTTATATTCTTGGATGAGCTGTGCTCTCCTCTCACCTTGGTTGTTGTTATTCCTCTTCTCAAGGCACCTTCCTGCATGATGTCCTAACTGATTGTAGTAGTAGCATATGAAAGGTCAATTTCCTCTCCTTGAATTTGTTCTTCCCTTATTGAAGGGTCTCCTTCCCCTATAGTTCCCTCTTGAGTTTGAATCATTGTTTTCCTTGTCTCCTTGGTCAAGGGTTCTACTGCTAATGCCACCATTTTGTCCTTTATTTCAAGAGGAGCCTTTTCCTCTAAAGTTCTTCCCATTGTCATTGGTCTTTCCCTTGCCAAACTCCTACTTTCTCTTCCATTTTTCCTCTACCTTTAGTGCCATTTGGTAGCACTTGCTAACTGTGGTAGGGTAGTTTAGGCTAAGTTCCTCTTGAATGGATACTTTCAGGCCATTCATGTATCTTGCCGATTTTTCTTCTTCATCTTCTACCACATTTGTCTTCATGCATAATTTTAGGAACTCCTCAGTGTATGAGCCTACATCCATGCATTTTTGCTTCAGACTTTGTTTCCTCCTATGGAGTTGTACCCCATAATCTTCAGGTACATATGTCTCTTTAATCAAGGCTATTATCTTGTTCCATGAATTTATCATGCTCTTCCCATTCTTCACCCTTTCTGTTTGGATGAAGTTCCACCAAGTTAGGGCTGCTCCCTTCAACTTGGATCTTTCTATCTTTACCCTTTTCTTTTTAGGGATATCCTCACATTCAAAGAATGTTGTCAAAGCCTCTATCCAATCCAAGGCCAAATTTGCATTCATCTTGGAATTGAAGACCAACAAGTCTATCTTTTCCTCCATGGTTCTTCTGCTTTTCACTCCCTTCTTCATTTTCAGACCCATCTTCTTTATCTTTGTCTAGCTTCTTCTTAAGTTCTTGAAGCCTCTTAGTTAAGGTTGTGTTTGCAGCCCTTTTCTCTCTCACCATCTTTGCTAATTCACTATTTGTGACCCTTGCGTGGATCTCTTCATCCTCAGGAGCAGACATAGCTCTGATACCACTTGATGCAAAGCTGAACAACAGAAGGTTTGAACAATGAATTATGGTTAAGAGATTGAGTCCTAGGGCACCCAAATTATGGGATGAAGTTTCCTACACCTATCAAAAGTGCAAAAAAAGGACAAGGTTCAAGGTTATCACAACCTTAGAATCACAAGAGGAACCTAATCACTAGGTCCTACCAAGTCCAAGACACAAACAACCAAGAATGGCTCCTAAGCTCTATTGGATCAATTTAGAAATTATCCCCATGAAGTGACTATCAGGACCAGGGGTGACCCATCCACATGGACTTGGTCTATTTAGGTCCAATTCAAGTAGTTCCAATGGTTCTTTCACTTAAAGGCAACCCATACCACCTAGTTGCTTCACAAATTCAAGACTAGGATTGGAGCCCTTCATAGGAGAGTTTTTGACCCTAGATCAAAATACTTCTACACAAAGCATAGAACAAGTTGGAGATTTTGATACCCTTTTGGACTTTAGGGATTGTATCCAAGCACCAAGAGTTGGAGTTAAATTGAGAATGAGAAACCACCTAATCTAGGTAGGGTTAATAGGCATAATTAGGTTTGCAATTGCACTACAAGTGCTCTTTCCTCCAAACCAATGCCCAATAAAATTATGGGATCATGTGAGGGCATATAAAAGGACTCTAAATCCATATTTTTAGGTCTTGGTGAATCCCCAACAAGGAATTATGCTGACTGTACTCAGTCACTTGTAGGTGCACACATAGAGATGTACACCTAGGGCATCATGGCAAATTCACTTCCCTAAAAATCTCCACTTCTAACCTACATAATATGAAATTACATGAAAAAATATTGCATTCCACCAAGGGGCATCAATTTCCCATGGTGGAATCGGTCCAAACACCCAAGCCCTATTGAAAACCTTGGTTTTAGGCCTTCAATCCAGGCAGTCACACAAAAAGCTTGATAACTTATAAAATAGGATTGATCACAACATAAAACCAACTAAATATGAAAGTAGATTCAAGGAACAAACTTTTGGTTTCTGAGAATCATGCCCTCCTATCTGTACCAGTCCATACACTCCAGTTTTCCTCCAGAATTGCAGAGAAATGGTTATATTTTATTGATTCAAAATTGCCAAATTACATGTTGTTACCTTCCACCCACTTGCAAGGGCTTATGAAGGCCTCCCCCATCAGTTAAAACTGAATTTCAAACTATATGACCATTGGGGGCTTAGATTACAACTTTTGGCAAAAGTTGTCAAAGTTGCCTAAGCAACTTTTACAACTTTTTAGCATTTTTGCATTCTAGGTGACCAAAATTGGTCTATGCCTAAATATAATGATCCAAAATGGATCTTAATTATTAAAGCATGAAATTAGCCAAAATCCTAAGATTCTAGGCCCTTTTACCATCTCTGACCATAGTTAACCAAGGGCTTATACTTGTGCCAATCTTGGAACTAGGCCTTACAATTTGGTCTAGATGCCTAGATGAAAGATCTAACCTAATCTAGAGGTTCTTGGGAGTTTGATGAGTCATCATTTATTGTGGGTGCTCCTGCACTAGGAAGATAAAGTTAAATGATTAATTAATAAGTTTTATTGATAAATAATTAAGGAAATTTTCTTTCTAAATCAAGGATTTTATGATGAAATTATATTATTTTAGTAATTATAAGCCTTACAATCAATTTATTTTTATTAACATTGTAAATTGATTTACTTATTATTGGAATTTAATTTAAGAATGTAATTATAGTTTTGTTAGTGATTATTTTTAATAAATAAATTTGTGTAGTGGTGTTTTACAAATTAGTTTATTATTATTAAATTCTTATGAATGTTTTTCCTTCTGCAATTGTGGGTTGGGAGGGAATCTTTTTTTCATCCTTTTAGGATTGTTACCAGAGGCGGGGTTAGGGTTAATGTATTAGGTTTATTTTCTAGCATACTTCTATGACAATCAATTTTTTTATAACCCAACCTTATGGAAGCTTTGGTTTTATTATGATGGAAATTGGTTATGTGTGTTCCTATGATACTTTGGAACTAGGTTTTGACTTTTATGATTCATGATGATCTATGAAATGTTTTGAGATTTATGAACTTAAGGTAGGTTATCTAGGTGTTAAAGGGGAAGTGGCTACCTGGGTATCCTTAGTAGGTTACTTAAATAAATGATAATATAATATATTAAATAGGGTTTTTTTTTTTTTAATAAAAAAAAGTTAATAAGATTAATTAATTAATTAGATTTAGGTTGGCACTTTGCAAGTTGGCCCGAAGTTTGTGGTGATTTATGTCATCGCTGTCTATAGGTGGAGGGACCCGTGGCTCCTTCGTACTGCTCCCGTGGTGGCTTCCTTGGTTGTTGGGTGTTGTGTTTCTTTATTCTTTGCCTTGTGTCTGTTTTGCATTTATTTTCATTCGTTTTGCTTTGTTTTTATTCATGTGTTCTATCTTTCTTTTCTCCCTGCCTCTCCATTTCATTATTTCTCTCCTTGGCTTTGGCCCCGGCTCATTTGAGATTTCCTTTATTATCTGCAATGAAGGCCATCTAGTGCTAGATTTTGGTTGATTTCCCATGATTTCTTCTGATGGCCGTAGAAGCATTGATGATGGAAAAGATGGGCAAGATAATGATAAAAGAGAAAAAGGAGGTATTCAAGATGGTTGTAGAGAAACAAACAAACCTTCCTACAAAGTAGTTGTGGCTGAAGAAATGGTTCTTCCAGAGTCAACACAGTTTGAAGTGGTTGAGAAAGATGGAGGAGGACCTCTCGGACCCGATGGACATCGACATGGAGGAGAAAACAATGAGTCTACAACAAAGTGCTCCAGAGGAGAGAAGGAAGGAGGAGAGGAAGGTAAGATTCCACTTCCTAGTGCTAAGATCCTCTCCCTCTCTCTAAATGTAGACATGGTAAATGCTATTAAAGTCGAACAATCCCATCTAAAGAATATTGCTATATTTTTTGTGTGTATGGACATGAAATTTTTTCATGCTAGAAAAATTCTAAATGATTGGATTGGTAATATATGGAGAAAGAAACTTGGCATTAATGTTAGTTTTAGTCGAATGGTTCAGAAAGGATTGTTTGTTATTTTTTTCAAGAATCATGCTATGCAAGAGTAAGTGTTAAATAAAGGTTATTGGAATGTGGGGCCAATAATGTTTAGGGCTCTTCCTTGGTCCCCCAGTTGCAAATCTGAGAATGTCCTAGCCTGTTCTTCCTTGGTGTGGTTAGAGCTTAGGAATGTGCAACCCTAGTTTTGGCATTTTAGTCCCCATCTCCTTAAGCCTCTTGGCTCTATCCTCCAAGTTGAAGAAGCCAATTTTACCCTCCCTCATCTCAACGCCCGAGCTCTAGTCATTCTTAATCCTGATATTATGTTCCTTGATGAAATTTATCTGGATATTGAAGGTGATAGATGGAATTGAGCTATAGTTAAACTTGGGGACATTGGTGCATGCTTTCACTACAAACTTAATGGCCACAATAGGAAGGATTTCCATCTTTTGAAAAATTTCTCAAAAAATTTCAATGAAACCCCTAGTCATGGGAAGAAGCCTCCTCCCACTAGTACGTTTGAGGTCAAATTCTGACAACCATTTGTTGGATTTGCAACACCCATTTGTCGATATTTTGACATATGTGTCGATCACAATTTTTGCGTTGTAAATTATGATGGAAGAGGTCACTGTCAATTTTTTGACACCACATTTTGTTGGAAACTTGCACATGAATACCAAATTTATTATGACATTTCCTACGGTCCATCTATCAGAACTCTGACACTAAGACCTATCAGAAATATAGCATGGCTGTCAGAATTACCTGTCAAAAATAATTACTTTTTGACATTATAACTATTGGAATAGTGACAGATCAGCAACCAATGTCCGACAGATAAACCCGTCGGTTCTATAGCATTACTGTCACTAATTTCTAGTGAAAACTACATATCTAACATTGCCATGGTCGGAAGAGCGACGGTGTGGCAATATATTTCTGATAGGTAGGCCTATTAGAGATATAACATTCATGTCACAATAATTGTTGAAAAGGAACTGTTCTGACATTTTATATGTCAGAGAGGCAACGGGTGGTATAGCACTACCGTCGGAATACACACTAAATTGTCAAAAAAGTGACGGATATGCATGTTAAAAATAAGAAAGCTCAAGAGATCATCATAGGTTGTCTCTTTCTTCAGTCTATATTATTGACAAAATGTTTTACCTTTCATTAGCTCATCAAATCTAGGGATTTGAAAGAATTTAATAGAATATTTTCATGACAAAGTATATTATTTAAGTTGACATTGCACGAATTTATCTACTTCGCGCACTTGTAGACTATGAGCACGGCGATAAAGAAGCATCTCCTCCAATGGCCTACATTACTCAAGCCACATGAGGGGATGCTTCTTTATGGCCATCCTCATAGTATACAAGTGCACGAAGTATATAAATTTGTTCAGCATCAAACTTAAATAATGTAAGTTATACATGAAAATATTCTATTAAATTCTTTCAAATCCCCAAATTTTATGAGCTAATGAAAGGTAAAACATTTTGTCAATAATATAGACCGAAGAAAGAGACCAACTATGATGGTCTCTTGAGTTGTGTTATCTTTAGTCCTAGCTACTGGGTAAGGCCTGGAAGACTTATACCTGTCGATCATTGAGAATAATCATCACCTTGCATTTATGTACACTGTACAGTATCCAATATAATTGATCCCAGTCTCACAAAAACATTTTACACTTGTGCAACTCATCAATACTGGAGGCCTAAAGTAATTTTATATGATCACTAGCACATTTCGTGCATGGATGAGAAACAGTATCCAAAGTTTCTAGATAACCATTTTTGAGAAGAGGAATGAGTGGAGGCCAAACAAGGGATAATTATGAAGGTTTTATAGACGTAGGTTACTAAATCATCATCTCTGCACTGGTACTCAATCTGGTCTCCACTCCATATATGTCTTCTTAGAATCTAAAAACTCTCCATCATTGATTCCCGTCATTTTTTCAGCATCTCCATGGACTGAGACCTTAAATTATTGAGCTTCTCTTTGTTTTGAGAATAGTTTAACATTCTCTACTTAACAGGGCCAACCACGTGAAGGTGGAAGCTCATATGGCCCCTCCTACGAGCCTCTTATGACCCTTTACAACATTTTAAGACCTCTAAGATGTATTCTTAAGGATCGTAAAGGGTCGTAAAGGGTCATAAGGGGTCCTGGGACACAACAGCTGAGAAATATAAATGTAGGCATCATGGTCACAATTTTTTGGAGACACAACATAATTGAGTGGTATTCCCAGATGATGAAAAGCAATGGTTGCTTTGCATCATCTGGGAATACCACTCAATTATGTTGTCTTCAAAAAATTGTGACCATGATGCCTACATTTATGTTTCTCAGCTGTTGTGATATCTACATCGCAGTCTGTAGTTATTGCAGCAACAGAGCCTATATTCCACAACAAAAAGGAAGACATCTTTTTAGCCTGGGTCTGGATCCTACCCCAATTATCAAAGGATCCAGGGCTATGCTAGAAAGATGTCTTCCCATTCTGTCTGCAACATTGTGTCCATCCATGATCTCAGGAATATCATCATCTTTCCACTCTTCATTTGCCAAAATATACCGCTTCTTCAAGATTGCAGATTAATCTTATTAATAAAAGAACTCTTGCCAACATTAGGGTACCCACAGATCAAAATAGTTGATGTTATTGGTGCTTGTGCTCAAGGATATCGATTCACTATTTTGAAAGGGCCAAATCATTTTTATTTCGATTGTAGAGAAAAGGAGTGGGAGTAAATGAGCGGGTGAAAGTTGATCAAGTGCAGCATAAGTCATTGCATTTTATTTGATCATGAATGCTCTTTGAAATGACCAATCATGTTTTCTATTTGATTCTTTTTGGTGTTTTATTTTTCCCATATTAAGTAGATAAAAATCATGGTGGTAACCACTTAGCCATCTTTTTGATGTTCCATGTATTTTACAAAGATATAGGTATGTGGATTTATCATTTAGTTGCTTGCAGTTATTGGTCAAATGCAAATATTTTGTCAAGTTGAAAGGGCAAGATATCAGTTTGGAGTTTTCGGTTTATGTTAAAAGTTGATTTGGTAAAATCCTCAAAAAATACACTACATGTTCTAAAATGTAAAGAAGTTGAATGTTAAATGTAAGATATATATCTCATCCATAGTAATCAAAAGAAAGGACATGAAACTTATAAGGAGATTTACCAATCCAAAAATATAAGCGAATAGGAAACATGATTGGTACCTTATGAATTGGTTTTTGAGGTGCACAATCTTCATCAATCTCCTCAGAAGGAGACCCCTCCTCACAATAAATGCATTTAACACAAAAAAAAAATCTACAAAACTGAACCAATGGCATGTTTAGAACAAAGAAATAGAATGATAATAATATGTTGAAAATTCTATTATGTTTAATACATGCAAAAGGACCAGTCCCAACAATTCTTAAACATACTTTATCTGATATGATAATAACATGCTAATTAAACTGATAAAGGTGTTATCTACATTTAATCTACCAATTACTAATTACACAAAAAACAAATTTACAAAATTGAACCAATGGCATGTTCTTCATGTGGTACAAGGAAGATTTGGCTATAAAAAAAAAAAGTGAAACGGCCTCATCATTTTTATTTTGATTGGATAGAGCAGCGAAAGCTGAGCGTGAGAGAAGGTATGTGATTTCTTCATCTTTCGAGCATCTGGCATCATATTCGACCACAAATTTCAAATGCATTGCATTTTATTTGATCATGAATGCTCTCTGAAATGACCACATTCTATTGGTGTCATGCCCTAGCCCGTGCTTTATCTCCATTATTTGATGTTATTGGTGCTTGTGCTCAAGGATATTGATTCACTATTTTCAAATGTTTGGATCATTTTGGTCGTGACTATTCCTCTAGTACATAGTCATGAAATGTAACTGTCTAATGATTATATGTAATGTTGAATGGATTAAATGCTTTATTCTTGGTAGAAGTGAATGGAAGGAATAGTGTTGGTGTTAGGTTTCATTTATTATTGAATTCAATGGTTTCCAAGATGTGTTGAGGAGTTTGCTCCTTGTTTAATGTTAACTGTTCCTGCACAATCCACTCATACAACAGTGAAATGCTATGTGATTGACAATTTCATACAACTAGTCCTTTGGTGTGTATTAAATACAATCCAGTCACTTATTGAATGCTTTGGAGACTACTGTTTTGACTGTCCATGTGTTAGTAGTGACTGAGATTCATTAAAGGATACAAAACCCTTCATTTTGAGGTTATTGTGTGTGGATTCAAATGTAGGTTTGATTTGGTTAATGTTTAGAAGAGATCAATAAAGTATTTAAAGACAATCTTACATGTTTGGAGAGGTTTGAGAGGCACTTATCATGGTTGTACCCTCACAAACAGTGGCATAGATTGGTTTTACTAAGTTTCCTTTCTCTATTTTGAGGTTTCCTTTCTCTACCATAGGGGTACAGTCAGAGGGTTCATTGACAAAATGATCCTTCAAATGGTTACTATGAATATGAATGATTTGATATAGCATATTTATCATTTTACTTGAAGTTTGGAATAGCTTGTGCAAGGGTGAAAGTAGTTTTGATCATTTTGGTCATGACTGTTCCTCTACACAGTCAGAAAATGTATCTGTCTAATGATTACATGTAATGTTGAATGGATTAAATGCTTTATTCTTGGTAGAAGTGAATGGAAGGAATAGTGTTGGTGTTAGGTTTCATTTATTATTGAATTCAATGGTCTCCAAGATGTGTTGAAGATTTTTCTCCTTGTTTAATGTTAACTGTTCCTCACAATCCACTCATACAAGAGTGAAGTTACAAAACTGAACCGATGGCATGTTTACAACAAAGAAATAGAATGATAATAATATGCTAAAAATTCTATTTTGTTTAATACACGCCAAAGGACCAGTCCCAACAATTCTTAAACATACTAGTTATTTGATATGATCAATTGTTAATAAAGGTCTAATTTTGTAGACTGCTAGCATGAAGGAAGACTTGACCTAGCCAAATCTTCCTTGTACCAGACAAAAAAAGTGTGATAACTATGTCTACTCTAACCTTAATTGTTTAAGAATTCATCATATCAGATAAAGTATGTTTAAGAATTGTTGGGAGTTCTATTAGACCTATTTTGTAAACATGCCATTGGTTTTGAAATGTTTGGATATCCATTTTTTTGAAATGTTGACTGTGGTTATCAAATGAACAGCCCGTGAGCTTCTAGCTAGGTGTCATTTGTATTGATAGCTTAGGGCATCAAATGTATTGTATCATTGATAGTTGAGACTTTGTTAAAAGGAATTAGGACAAAGAATGATTTTGATTTAGTTTGTCTATTTTGATCTCTAAGTGGCTTACAAAACCCTAGAGAAGTATATGTAGATTTATAGATGCAGTTGTAGGATACATAGCACCTGATAATTCACAAGAAATCCATGCATCCAATTTGAATAGAAATTAATACAAAGAAATAGGGTCCTCCAATGGCCCAATCATCTAGACCTTAACTTTCCCCTCAACCAGTGACCCTTCAAAACTGGGTTATCATGCAATCAGTGAGTGATCCTTCATTCTCCTAGTCTTCCCTGCAACCAAACATATTGGAAATACACAATACAATGATAACAAGTCTTTCACAATCCCCCTTCCCTCAAGGAACACTATCAACCATCCCTTCCACATAGCATTTCACTATTGTATGAGTGGATTGTGCAGGAACAATTAACATTAAACAAGGAGCAAACTCCTCAACACATCTTTGTTGTAAACATGCCATTGGTTCAATTTTGTAAATTTGTTTTTTTGTGTTAAATACATTTAAATGGAACATTAAGCATAGTAATAATATGCTTAATCTATTAGTAATTGCAGATTAAATGCCCATAACACCTTTATCAGTTTAGCATGTTATTATAAGATACTAAAGAAGACCCGCTATTTGTCAGAGAAATCTTCACTGTCCCCCACAATGAAGACAATGAAGATTGACCTCTTGCCCCACAACAAAGAACATTGTAATAAGAATAAGATAATATAGTGTTAGAATAAACTTTGAACAAAGACATGTAATGCTTAAGTTAACGATCTAAAAATTTGCAAATATAGGAATTGAAAAAGAAGATAGTGCCAAGAAACATTTTCACAAATATGAAATGTGAGGAAAAGTAATAACATTAACAATGCCAAGATTCACAACATTAAATTTCACCTGCGGATGAGTTTCCGCACTGGGTTGCCCATCATAAAAAATATGTTAAGTTGCATTTGAGCTGTAACTAAGAGTATCATGTAGAACATACCCTAAACTTTGAAAGTGTTCT
Source organism: Chamaecyparis obtusa (assembly GCA_027943335.1). Taxonomy (NCBI): domain Eukaryota; kingdom Viridiplantae; phylum Streptophyta; class Pinopsida; order Cupressales; family Cupressaceae; genus Chamaecyparis; species Chamaecyparis obtusa. Next base: position 268,841 of record BSBK01000317.1, on the reverse strand, counting down.
CCAGCCTGGCAATTAAAAATTCAATCTAGGCAAGCATTAGTAAGTGAAATAAATTATAGACATCAACATCAACATCATCATAATCATTAGACATAAATTATAGACATCAACATCAACATAATCATAATCATTTGGAGGGTATTCATTTTGGATAGTACTATGTTTCTTGAAAGTTTTTGTGATGCTTCTAAACTTTAAAGACATATTTTATGGCTTAATAATAATATAGATTAGTGTTTTGTTTTCTGATGGAATGTGTTGCTCATTCATGGTCTTGAAGAAACTTTTGATTTTTTGATTCTCGAGGCTTGACATAATTTCTCAATGTGATATAGACTGACCACAAGATGGTTCAATTGGTCCTCTCTTTCTATTTAATCATTTGTCTTCGTCATGATGTAAGTGTCAATATGTTATAATCCAACCAGCATGTCATAGCCCCACTTCTGAAAAACCTCACAGCATGCAAATCACAGCCAAAGACTTGAGTGATTAGCATACACAAACAACGATTACCCTTAGGAAAAAATGATCATTAATATTCATTAATGGCGGATGGTGATTCCTTGGTAATAAAGGCATTGGCAACATTCATCATCTTAACCAAGTCATGGGTGGTGATCCTTGAAATAGCACAATTAGTAAAAGGAAATAAGAACATAACATAATTTGGAGTGAGGAAGAAGGAAAATTGGAAAACAAAATATGGAATAATCAAGTTGGAATTGGAGAAGAATTCAGAAATAAACTTGAATTAGAAAAAAGCCAAGTTATCTAGTTCTTTGTTTGAGGCTGGGTTCCAGTTCTACTTTTGTTCTCCTCTGGGTTTGACTTGGGTTCCTTTGGTAGGAACTTGGGTGCTTGGGCCAATCCCAGGTGCACCTGCAGTATTATAAATATGATACACGAGGTATTTTATTCATAATTTTATAGGCTAACTCATTATTATGGTAACATGGGTATGACCACACTCCATGCCTTATAATGGTACCCGACATGGAGTGTGGTTCAAATGAAGTTGAACCAAATGCTGACCATGATGGCTATGATCATGATGAAGATGAATATGAATATTAAATCTAAAATATGGCTTGTAATTTGAATGTTCATTGTGAATGAAGAAACTATAGATTCAAGTTGACTCATTCTATGTTGTAGTATATTTGTTCCTTGGATCTACCATATTATATATGTGTAGCTTGTAAGAGACATCTTCTGCTCATCCATGTATCAGAGCTCGGTGAGAGTTCTTAGGAGAAAGACAAGATGTCAGTGGGAGATGGAGAAACCAATCTCAGAACACCACTTGAAGCCTTGCAATGTTGAGAGTGGGATAAAAGCTACACTTGAGACCCTATATAAGGAACAAACTTATTGAGCTTCACTTTGTTTCGAGAATAGTTTTATATTCTGTACTAAATAGGGCCAACCACGTGCCCCCCCCCCCCCCCCCCCCCCAACATCACTCTAAATTCCCTATTAACATCTAACATTCATTTATTATTTCATCCATTAATAAAATGTAACATTCATTAATTATCACATGATAACATTCATTAACATTCATTCACACATTAATAAAATGTGACATTCATTAATTATCACACGATAACATTCATTAAAACATTATAAAATTTATGAACATTCAATACCACATAATTAAATTCATTGGCATATAAAAATCAATCATTATCAATTAAGGTGCATAGATGACAATCATTTCTTTTTTTTCTTTTGATTTCTAGTTTTTAAGAAGTAATCATTAAGAGGAGTATCGATATCATCATGATGATCATCTACCCTTTCATTAGATCTCAATGCACACCTAGTTCTCTGTTGATGCAAAGGGGGCTCATCTGCAATAACATATAAAAGGGTTCAATTAAAAACATTTTATTATAATTAAAAACATTTTAAAGTATTTCAGTACTTTACAAGCCATAATCGTATAGCTCTTTACCTGATCTAGTCACATCATCAACATCGAGGTCAGTTTGTTTGGCCTCAGTCTCAACCTCAACATGCTCATTAACAACGACCTCTACACTCTCTACAACTGCAATACAAATTGTTACATTAATCCAATCACCAATTGCAATTAAATTTGTATTACTACACCAATCAATTTAAGATGTTTACTTGTATTACTGTGATGCACATCCTCATTGTCATCAACATGCACAGGTTGTGTACGGAAAGAATTGACAGGTTGCATTTCAATTTCATATGCATTCATGTTATCATTGTTTTCTTACTTAAAATAAATTTACTCACTTTATGTTGGAACTTAACATCAAATAAACTAATTGGTAAATAATTAAATTTGAAATATCATCTATTTAGCTTACTTACCATGACGGATCCATCAGTAGAACCTTATGCACTTCTTATTCTTTCTACCATGACTTTATAGCCTTGTTGGAAGCCAATTCTCTTGTCCCCTTTTGTGAGACATACATTGAACTTCGCACCCTGCATTTTTGCTTGGTATCATCAAATTTTATTTTATTATTTCATCAAAACAAAAAAAGATTTCAAATTATAAATAAATATTATAAAGATCAAAGAATTATTTTTAGTGTTAAAAGCCATCTACAGATTGTATTTTTCCTCATTCAATTTTGACAATATTAACACTTACAACTCATGCAACAAGTTTCAAATAACCGCCAGAGCCTAGCTTATGTTGCTCGTGCTTTTGTAGTCTTGCCTTTGTTGCCTTTGATGTGTCAGGCAATCTATGAAGAGATTGAAATATGTTAGTTCATATCAATATGAAGAGTATTTAGTACACAATTATATTCTTAAAAGTATCACATACCTTCTTCTATTCTCTAGTGGTGTATTTCCTTTTTTAATTTCAATTTTCTCATTCGCATCCAGAATAAGAGATTTCCACTCTTTATCAGGAATGCAAGAGGGGCAGTGGTAATTTAGGTTTTTGGTTAATGTACACCTGTATTGGTCCCTAATATACCTCAAACATAACCCGGATCTTTGAAGGAGCTTACCCTTCTCAAATGCACAAGGTCCAAAAAAGTTTGTCATACTCTCTACGAGACCATCCTTTAACTTTTGATTTTGGGTTTTCCACCTTTTAAGAAAGAAAATAGTGTTAGATTCAAAAATGGATGTAATGATAACTATCCTAGCAATGATATGAAATCAAAATAGTGGATTGGGGTTTTAGTTCAGATATGATGTTCCACCCTGTACAGATGGTGGGCCCGAATATTTGCAAACACTCGTCATTAAGTTTACTATAAAAATGATCATTCCCTACAAAATAATCATGGGATCATTAGTTGAAGGATATAATAGTATAAAATAAGAATACAATAGATGTAAGCTTCTCATATTGAATGCAAGGTGTGATTAACATATGATTGTATAGTAAAAGAAAGGTCCAATCTTTAAAGTACCTGAAAGTTTTGCTATTTTCAAGGGAACTGCTTCTTCGCTCATAAGAAATATGCAATCCTTCACCATTCCCATACTAGGAATACTAGTACATCCATGAAAATCACCATCAAGTGTTGCATCCTCTGTTGCATAAATTGAATCCATTACGAAATGGCCCTAAGAAAGAACACTTGAAGGAAAATAAACATATATGTAATGATAGAGAAAATAAAATCTGCATATGAGTAGGTGGTGCCATGGCATCTGTGGCCATGCTATGTGTTGCCAACATTGTAGGATGCAATACATCTGAGCCTGCCATCGTATGAGGCGGTGATAGTAAATGATCATTGACATGTGCTAAAGAATAAGATTGTTAGAGCATAATAAAACCAATGATTTGTTAATATGATTTAGAATAACAGAGAGGGGGGGGGGGTGAATCAGTTGTTCTCAGGTCCAGATGTATAAAACAAACTTAAAAAACTTTTCCTTAAATCAGATCTAACAACTAAAACCAACTTGGTCATCACTGATTCAATAATAGAAACATATAACATTGCAGTCCACTACCCAACTATATCTAACTTGTAAAACACAGAAATGTCTAAACCAAAACATTCACACAAGCATTGACACTAGGATTTATAGTGGAAACCCAATCTGGGAAAAACCACTTTGTAACATGCTACTATTATTTTCACTCTTCTGAAGTGAGCTCAGTTAAAAGCCAACCTTATCAAAGGTTATAATACACACTATTAGGTGTGACCCAGTTAAAGGATTTCAATCACCCTGTTAGAAGTGAGCCTTGTTATAGGACTTACATACACTCCATTAGAGTGCAACCTTGAACAAAGGATTTAAACATATGACTGTTAGGTCAACCTCTGTTAAAAGGATTTTGACTGTTACAATGGTTAGAAAGTAGCAGCAGTATTGATTTGAAAAATATACAACTCACTTTGCAAATATTAGATCCAATTCCATACACAAATGCTGGTTTACTGACTTTGAAACTTTGCCATCTCCATCTCTGATCTGCATGAAACTTTTCTTGAAGCAATCACCACACTCCTCCTTTAGCCTTTTCTGCTTATACAGTCAATAACATCTACTGATCTTCCAACATCCTCTGTTCACCCATGCACCCATGCACCCATGCACACACATACCTAATGCTTAGGTTCCCTTAATAATTCCTCAATTAGGTTAACTCATCTTTTGCCACTCAATCTCCTTCATAGATCTTAGGGTTAGGTCAAATTCATTGAATCTACCTGCTTTATGTTCTTCGGCTCCTTTTCTAGAAACATCTCAAATCTCTTAAAGATTTACAATAAAATGTTTTTTAGTGCATTAAATGCTTTCAAACAATCAATAAATAAAGTCAACACATTTTACATAATCCAAGAATTCAACAATGTCGGCTCCAAATCTGAATTCTCTTCAAATATAAAAATACTGATGCTCGGTCAATACTATGATCAACTACTCGATCTTCATGTAGAAAGCTCGGTCATTACTAAAAATGTTTCCTCGGCTTAAACTTTCTTCCTCGGTAATTAACTGATGTTCGGTCGACACTAGAATTTTTCTCAACATATACTGACTCGGTCGACACTAACATCACTCGGCTTGAACATGATTTCTCTATTTTTTCTTGGTCAAGCCTACCAGTTTAGTCTTCAATCTTACTAAGATAAACAATACATTGTCTCATCATTGTACAACATAGTCAAGTACACTTTGTAGTATCAAGATAACTCAACCTTTCCTTAGGTGCTATTGTTACCAACCTTGTCTATCCCATTAGCAACACTCAAATAGATATAGTACTTTCCTAAGTAGCAACAGTCTTATCAGTTAAGATTTGACATCAATGACAACACAACAATTGCTTCAATTGTAGTTTCCAACATGATTAGCATGGACAATATTGTTAAAGAGTTAAAAAAATATAGTCCAACATGCGATCTACCTGAACCAGCTGTAGTACCCTCATCATGGCCATGAGGATCAAAATTACGCAAAAAAACTTGTAAAAGCAACACATCTGCTTATTTTTTAATGACATAAAAGACTACTATAACATAAAAAGTATTATTGAACTTTTATTATAATTAAAAATTACATTAATACTTACTCTGTAATTTTGAGATAGGTGCATTAGTTTAGTTTCCCACTCTTGTGACTCAAGAGTGGGAGGGAATATAGATGCCAATTCAGCCAATCTTTTTCCAATTTTATGGAGGCATATTTTAAATGCAGAGGCCGGCTCATCACAACTAGGTCCTCGTCAAAGGACTCCTCTTTAGGGACTACAGGTTCCTTTCCCTTTCTCTTCTGACCACTTGTTTGTGACAACAATATTACTAACACTATTAGAATTAATCTGAAACAGTGATGAAAAGAATATAATAAAAAAAATTATTTAACATTTTGCTTCTATCTAATTTGTAGTACAATAACAAAGAGGTTTACCTGCTGGGAAGAAGTGCATGTATGATCACCATTGTCCCCTCTACGCGGTTGCTCCATATTGTGGTCTTGTGTTATTATTTAAAGTAAACCAATAATTAGAAAGGACTACATTAATAAATTTCATTAGAAGATGATGATGGAGATGAGGTGGATGGTGAGGAGACTCTCTAAATGTGGTTGGCAAAAAAACTCAATTATTTAATGGTACATAGTATGTACCTGGACCCTAATGACAGTGACATTGTTTGTATCTATGTGATTCAAATTGTAATCAATAAGCAGCTCTTTCCATGCACTTATTAATTTTATCGCACATACAAATACATGATTTCCCTCACACGCCTCAAATATGCAATTGGGTTGCTTAATAGTTGACAGAGGTCACGTGCTATTTATAAAACCTACAATATTCCCTTATGTTTTTGGCCTTCCGTCAATGTATATAGCCACTCTTTTACTTTGCTCATTGTCTTTTTGTTGAATATAATTTGCCGATAGTGCATACCTACGCATACTTTTTTTATATTGAACAATTTGCATCCAACTTTTGTAATCGTAACAAGGTCCAACATACTCCATCAATTCAACAACTTTATTGTAAGAGACCTTTATGCCATCCATGGAAAATAGGCCCAAACCATGTATTGACAATGGTGCAATACGATATATCTTGCCTTTAACACTAAAATCAATGTTTATTGGAGGAAGTTCCTTGGGGACCCATTGTTTCTGTAGATTTTGGTACCTAGAGGGCACCTCAATGTCGCCTTTTCTCTCATCATCATAAGAACATGACCCCCCTTGAGCAAGGAAAATTTTTATGCATTTATTGAATTTCCTTCTAGTCTTTTGACCTCTAGTTTATCTTCCTAATTCAGACATACTAAATGACTCACTTTCTTTGCTTGAGGAAGACACATCTGACAAATACCTATTTGCTGCTACTTGCACTCCATTAAATGAGAGAGATAGCAAGTAATGTGAGATATTTTGCAAATTTTGAAATACATTAATCTCTATATGGTGTATTGACTTATACTTGTTGATCCATGAGACTGTGTGGGATGCTCGTGAAGGATTCCAGGTACCTACATATGTAATTCAATTATCTAATGTTAGCTAGAAAATTCATGATACATATACTCAAAACCACATAGTAAGTACATTAAAAACCATAAGCATCCCATAGTAAGTACATCACAAATTAATTAGATTAAGCATTTATTGCATAACTGCACATTTCTATCAAGAAATCAATATTAAATAGATTAAGTAGTGATCATGTAACTGCACATTTTATTCATGTCATTCATCTTCTTCTTCATCCAACTAATCGCCATGATCATCATTGACATCGACATCATCACCACCACCATCATTGTTGTCATCATCATCATCATCGACATCAGCATCATCATCATCATCATCATTAGCAACATCATCATCATCATCATCATCATCATCATCATCATCATCAATAGCATCATCAGTAGCATCATCATCATCATCATCTTCTTCTTCTTCAAGAAAAGTTGCGTCAGGAACATCATTAACTAACTATTGTTCATGATCATCATCTATATCATCTTCTAGTTGTTCACAATCTTCTTCTTCCATCGCATTATACCTCATCGGCCTTCCTCTTGGATCATGTCTAAAAACAAATGACCAACCCGATTTATGTGGAACCTCTGAGTAAAATACTTGCTCACATTGGCTTGGAAGAACATAGGGTTCATCCCCAACTGGCTCAAACCACCTTGTATTAATCATTGGAAATCTATTGTCATGTTTAATAACAGTTCTATCAGGATCATTTTGATTAAGTCATAGCCTATACCATCTGATGATGAAGAGAACTAATATGAAAGAATTAAAGTCACATTCAAGTATATCATCCAAAATGCCATAGTATCAATTTTCAGACTCTCGAGGATGTAAGTCATTTATAGATAAAATATTAGTCACCTGAAAGACTACACTTATCTCAGAATCACAAGTTTTCTTTATGTCATCCAAATTTTTGATGCGAAATTTATGACCATTGCAAAACATAGCCTTGTGGTGTTTGACTTGCAAAAATATGTAAAACATTTATAAATTAATGCATCAAGAGTTCATAAATGTACGAGTGATTAACAAATTTATTTGTAGTTGGAAATCTCTTAAACCATGTGCTAAATCTATTTCCTTTTGTGTAACATTTGGATCTCCATTATGATGAGCTTCATTAACCAATGAAGACACAACTTTCCATGTTAATGTGTGACCTAAATGATGACATCGTTCAATCTATTTCGTCATCCAATCTTGATTGTTTGCAATATACAAATGTATTGCATCCCACTCTCGAACAGTTGTACAAAAAATAAATAGACGACTTACAATTGATTAATTTTGAAGATTAAGAATTAATTAACAGCTACAATAACATCTTATAATTTATTACCTGCCACTTTCCTCATTCTACCTTTCCCCACCAAGTACTCCCTTTCAAATTTTCTAATGGTTTCAAGATCCCAAATGCGATCTATATGGATCTTTGTTGTAAGCTTAGGAAGATATTCAGTAATGTACACCATAGACTAGTATACCATATATCCCTCCATCATAGAACCCTCAGGACATGCTCTTTGCCAAACCAAAGCCTTAAAAATTTTTAGGTGCCTCTCAACCATCCACATTGACCGAGTGTGTACGGGTCCACACATTTCAATCTCCTCAACTTGGTGTAGGAGGTAGTGTTCTTGTGCATTGAAAAAGGGTGAAGGTAGAAAATTTTGCATTTCACACATTAGATGAGAAATTCTTCTCTTCCAGTATTTTATATCTGCTCTATGGATTTCTTTAGATGACAACCACCTGCAAAATATTCAAGACACAAAAATATATAAATACAAGAGTTTACAATATATATATACAAAAAATTGAACAGATATCATTGCTTACCTTATGTATTTTCCAAGATCATATATCACTTGTTTGATGTTATTGTCGAAGTTCTCTGGGAGAGATAGGGGTAGCACGTACTACAACAATTATAAAAATAATCATGTCATTATTTTCTCATATAATACAATGAAAAGTACATACAATTTACAAATATATTGTAAATACAAAAGAACATGACTTACCTTGATGAAGGTATGCCAATCATGCATTTTCAACCCTGGCCCAAATTCACTTTTCTTTGATATGGTACTGCTTATGTTTGCAGCAAATCCTGTGGGAAATCAAATTTTTCGTATGAATTATTTTATGGCATCACTTTGTTGTTCTATTAATAACTAAGGGAACTTGTATTAATCCGTTCTCCATTTCTATTTGATTCAATGAAATTTTTCATTGCATGATTGGATTCATGAATGTCTCTATAAATTTTGACAATTTTTTCTTTGTCACGCCTTCCATCCAATATATTCCACAATGTCTCTATTACATTCTTTCCAATATGCATAGTATCAAACAAATGCACAATTTGTAGCTGCTCGTAGTAGGGCAACCTACTAAATTATCTGGGATAACTCTTTAGTCCCTTCGGAAGGTGCTTAGTAGTGTTGCCTTGACGACATTTACAATCATCAATCACATAATCAGCAAACAAAACATAATAAAAATATACAAATTCTAAACATAAATCATTAGGTAGAATGGTAGTACCTTGACGATTAATTCTATTATATTCCAACTTCCATAGGAAAGGTGTCATTCTCCGTGGCTTAGATGTAGTCTCTTCTTTCCCATTGAAAAGATGTTTTTCGGTAATTTGATAGTTATGATTTTTGTGGAGAAAGTGTCTATGCTCATCAAACACCTACTGTCCTAAACTTTTTGAATGATGAGATTTCATTTTTGGACCACAAACTGCACATGCAAATTTTCCTTTTGTTTGAAAACCTACAAGGTAATGATACAATTGGATTAAATATGTTAATTTTTATTTTTAGAATTATCATGTGCAACTTGAATTCACCATAACATACCAAAAAAATGTGTTAGCCCTGGGGCATCATGTATGTTGGATACAATTGTCTGAGGGAGATTGTTGGATATAATTGTCTAATTGTGTGTTGTCTTTGATGTCACACAAATGTCATATCAATAAGCAGTTCTGTGTGTCTACCGAGCTCAGTCGGTCAGCAAGGCAATTTTTGGTGTCTACTGAGATCTCTTAGGCGTCAAAGGAAAGTATGGTAGAAAATAGTGTTCACTGAGCTTCCATGGTTATGGAAGGAAAGTTAGTGTTTACCGAGTTCACTCAGTCACCAATGGAAATCTTTTCAGGATTAGTGTTTACCAAGCAAGGTCGGCCCAATAAAGGATTTTGTTAATTTGAGAAATAAAGTTTGTTTATTCCAACTGACTGTTGTAATGAGTGTTAATGTTTGTAATGATTATTAGTGCTAACTTGACAATCTAAATGGTATATATAGAAGGTCAAGTGGTGAAATCAGTGTGGGAAGAATAATGTGCAAGTGTGGAAGTTTGTGAGCGAACATGCAAATCATTTTGAAGGAAGGTGTGTGCGAATTTTGAAGGATGGTTAGATATCCTTGAGGAGCAGCAAAGATTTATTTGATTAGGAAGGATCTAGTGAAGCAGAACAGAGATCTGTAATCAGTAATTCAGTTGCATCATTATTCAGGTAATTTCATTGTTACTTTCTTACCATTGTAGCAGTGATTTCAAAATCTCTTAACCGAGTTGGTTTAACAACCATTTTGTAAATCCTCTAACAAGGTGACAGTTCTATTGAATTGTTTCAAGACCTCTTACAAGGCCACTCCTAATAGGGTGATTAAATCCTCTAACAAGGTCACACCTAACAGTGTGTTTTATAACCTTTTACCGGGTTGGCTCCTAACAGGGCATCACTTCAAAAGAGTGAAAAATAGTAACTAGTTACATTGGTGGTTTTTCCCATATTGGGTTTCCACATTAAATTTGGTGTCTCTTGTGTGCATGTTATTTTTTTTATGCATGCATGTTTCAGCATTTCTCTGTATGCTTACTGAGTGACAATAGTAAATGAATTAATAAGACATCTAAGGGATCTATGATAATAGTTTTGTGGTTAATTGATTCACCCCCCCCTCTCAGTTACTCCATCTATATTTCCAACAATGTATTGTCCATACAAGCATTGCATAGAATTGAAATTTTCTGTCTCCTATTGGTCTAGAGATGTCATACATAGTGACACCATTCCATAACTCCACCAACTCGTCAATAAGAGGCTCAATATATACATTCATATCTTTAAGTTGGTATTTACCTAGTTGAATGAACAACAACATTACATAATTATTGTGACCATTTTACTATAAGTTTATAATTACATGCAGATAACTATTAAATGATCAATTACCTGGAACATTCATTGCCAACATAATGTGCTCCCTCTTTATTGACATCCATGGAGGAATGTTATTGTTGATGACAAAAATAGGCCAAACAGAGTAAACAGATCTTAGCTCTCCAAATGGATTGACACCATCCATTGCCACTGAAACCTTGATATTTTGAGGTTCTTCGATAAAGTGCGGCCACTTTTCCTCTATGTCCTTAAATATAGAACCATCCACAGGCATTCGAATAATGTCATCTTGAATCCTATTGCGTGCATGGTAATCCATAAATTGTGTCAAGCTACTACACCTGAATAATCTTTGCAAACGTGGCATAATGGGGATGTAATAAAGAACCTTGTGAGGCACCTTTTTTGTTATTTGATCTATTCGATATCTACTTGTATGACATTCAGGGCATTCTGTTGCAAATTCATGTTCTTTATGATAAATAATATGATCATTGGGACACACATCTATTGCTTGATATTCTATTCCAATATCTTTCATAGTGGCACACAATTCTCGGTCTGAGTGAGGGAGAATATTTGATGGTGGTAACAAGAACTCACCTATCAATCTATAGAAAAAAATATAAGTTGTTAATATTAACAATATGTATGGTACATATTTCACCATTTAATTACTATAATGACATATATGACATACCTTAGCATACATGACATTGTTGTGTTGGATAAACCATTCATAACCTTCAAGTTCAACAACAACAATACAGCAGAGAGAAGAGTTGTTTGGGAGCCTTCGTAAAGGGGTGTGGCTGCCTTCTCAAGTAGAGGTATATCATGGATGACATCAACATCATCCTGATCATCATCATCAGTTGCGCCAATACCAAATGTGTCATGGATCAGTGTATTAGTACCATCATCTGGTGCATCATCGTCATCTTCCATGGGATCATAATCTTCAGCTTCAATATTCGCACCTCCATGATCCTCCACTTCCAAAGCCTTATTCTCAATATTCGCACCTCCACGATCCATATCACGTACTCCCCTAGGGAGGTCAACCTATATAAAAATGATGAACACAAATAAACCATGATAATGATCTCATCATCAAGTGTATTTCATTAATATATTAATTGTTAAATAAATATAATGAAAAACTTACCAATTCATGATAATCAAACCCTCCTTCAATGTGACCATTATCCCTACAATGTCTCTTAGCTATTTTGATTAGCAATCTTCTAGTGTTTAAGCCCTTATAAATATTGCAGGGACAATAACATTTTCCATCACCTTTTCTTTTCAAGTTCGATCACAATCTATTGATTGCATCCCCATTGCACCTTTTCTTTTCAAGTTCGACCACAATCTATTGATTGCATCCCCATTACCTTCTTCACTTGGATTGTCTGACATGATCCTTCTTCACTTAGACTATCTATAACCTAATTATATATAGAAATTGAAAACTTAGTTATGAAATGGTGTTGTAGTATAGTATACCAAATTGAAACACTTCTATTATTGTAGTCTTCCACCTCAAACTCTTTCCTATTGTGGCAAGAAAGAAAGATATTCAAATAATATAGTAGTTTGTAAATCAAAATAAAATGGAGACAAGTTGTTGATTGAGGGTGCAGGGAACAACACCCATTAGTACTTTTATTGAATTGTAAATTTCAATTTTGAACCATTCTGTGAATATAGAACATGGAAGTAATCTTAGAAAATAACAAAATGTAGACACAACAGATTACTTATTTTGTTATTCTACATTACTTACTATTTGAGTGCATGTTCCACCTAAAACTTGATCAAGTCTTGTTTGATGCTTCAATTTTGTGTTCATTGTCCTGTAGAAGTACACAGTTTTGTATTTGCCCAATATGTTATTCAAAAAACAACAATAGAATAAAATACTTGTTGATAAAGATCATCATAGGAGTATCAAAAACTCAAGATCCAAAGGTAACACAACATTATAAGACTCTTACATTCAACCTTCAACTCATGCACCTAATAAATAGGAGAAAAAATACATGAAATTGAAAAATTTAACTAATGAATTGTGTTTTTCTTCTCATCTTAATCAACCAAATTTATATGAGATTCTAAAGAAGGCCTCACTCTTAATCAACTAAATCTTCCTTGTACCACGCAAAAAAACTATGTTTACTCCAACCTTAATTGTTTAAGAATTCATCATATCAAATAAAGTATGTTTAAGAATTGTTGGGACTGGTCCTTTGGCGTGTATTAAATAGAATACAATTTTCAGCAAATTATTATCACTCTATTTCTTTGTTGTAAACATGCCATTGGTTCAGTTTTGTAAATTTTTTTTGTGTTAGATGCATTTAAAATTATTTTCATTGTCTTCTGATTGTCTAAATGCTTCTTTATTTGTTAGCCAATTAATACATGCTACTATATAAAGAAGACAATCATAAGACAATGAAGATTTGTCTGACAAAAATGAATACACTAAACTGAACCAATGGCATGTTTACAAAAATTATCATAACTCACAAGCAAAACTGAAACAATGGCATGTTTATATCTCATTATGAGTGAGGCCTTCTTTAGAATCTCATGAGTTTTATATTACGTATGGAACGTATTGTGAGTTTGAAGAGAGTTCATGCCATGTGTGATAGAACCTACTTTATCTAATATGGTGCATTGTTAAACAAATTAAGGGTAGAGTAGTTATTACTTAGTTTTTTGTGGGGGACAATGAAGATTTGTCTGACAAATAGCAGGTCTTCTTTAATATTTCATGAATTTTTACCACATAAACTGTTTCAAGCCTTTGAGTCCTGGAGAAGAAGAATGGTGTAAGTTGAATAGATTAGAGTGAATGGGGTGTTGAAACATGGTGAATAGACCATGATGAGATGATACTTGATGTCATGACTAAGTTTCCCTCACAAACAGTGGCATAGACTAGTTTTACTAAGTTTCCTTTATCTATTTTGAGGTTTCCTTTCTCTGCCGTAGGGGTACAGTCAGAGGTTTCATTGAAAAAATGATCCTTCAAATGGTTACTATGAATATGAATGATTTGATATAGCATATTTCTCATTTTACTTGAAGTTTGGAATAGCTTGTGCAAGGGTGAAAGTAGTTTTGATCATTTTGGTCGTGACTGTTCCTCTACACAGTCAGGAAATGTAACTATCTAATGATTATATGTAATGTTGAATGGATTAAATGATTTATTCTTAGTAGAAGTTAATGGAAGGAATAGTGTTGGTGTTAGGTTTCATTTATTATTGAATTCAATGGTTTCCAAGATGTGTTGAGGAGTTTTCTCCTTGTTTAATATTAACTGTTCCTACACAATCCACTCATACAACAGTGAAATGCTATGTGGAAGGGATGGTTGATAGTGTTCCTTGAGGGAAGGGGGATTTTGAAAGACTTTTTATCATTGTATTGTGTATTTTCAATATGTTTGGATGTAGGGAAGACGAGGAGAATGAAGGATCACTCACTGATTGCATGATAACTCAGTTTTGAAGGGTCACTAGAAGAGGGGAATGAAGGATCACTCACTGATTGCATGATAACCCCACCAAGCATTCTTTCCTTTAAGTTTCTACAATATCTCAAAGTATGATCATTATTCTTTACTTTCTTCTATATGCTATTCTTTCTATGGTTTTGTTATCTCAGAAATATATCGAAAATATTGCAGATGTGCATATAAAAGTAAAATATTGTCCTTCAATTGTTCCACATTGAAGCATTTCCTCTTCGAAGTATTCTCTTCATTTTTACAATATCTGTAAAAAATGGTTCCCATATTTCTTCAAGATCTATTTTAATCTTTATATTGCAATTTTGATTAGATTTGACCAATAGTTGATTTCATTAGTATTTTATAGCATATACTCCTAATGTGAAATGCGGAGAGAAAGAAAGAGACACACTAGGTATGAATTACACGATATACCCATCATCACTTAGCACTTAAATAATAAATTATGGATAGGGAACAACCCCCTAACCTCTAGATGTTTGTTTCATGTTGGCCTCTTATTATATGCAAAGGTAGGCCTATCTTAGGCTAACAACCACAGTGTAGGGGCCATAAATTATGGATCCCAAAATAGTGCACACTTGTATTAAATTAGGTTCACTATACTACAAGGGAATGGAAACCATGCAATAGTGCCTCATGGGGATGGAAGAAACCCTTCACCAAGAAGATGATTATGTCTGTAATATTTACTAGAGGAAAAGAACATAATTTGGTTCTAGCAATTACTCCTAGAAGATAATGGCACCCACAAAACACTTGGAAAAGATAGCACTCACTATATCTTTTATCACTCTTTTAAAGCTGGGACAATAAATCTCAAAAATTGATCAACAAATTCTTGAACACAAAGAACCATTGATAGATATGATTCATGTGTACAATAGCCAACAACCAGTTGTTCCAATCATGGTGTCTAATAATTATGTTAGAAAAAGAATCTACAAATCCCTTACACAACCATAATAGATTCAAACCATGAACTATAAGAAACTAACAATGGGACTAACAAAGATACAACCTAAACAAATATTGATCATATTCCACCCTATTGTAAGACCCAAGAAGTAACTCTATCTTAAAGCTACACATTCCTCTAAATGAAGCTCAAAGGTCAAGTAGTTGAAGCATAGCAATACTTGAATGAATATAGGATTAATTTTATGTACAATCATTTGCTAGCTTGGTTTGTGGGTTTCCACATAATATTTTCCCTTTAACCACATTTATAGTTTGAGAAAATCATAAAAAAATGTTTTAGATTTATATTATCCTTTTGAACTAGCACACTGCCATCAAAATGCATAATCATTGGTCATCTCAATAAAATTCCTATTGATTAGTAGGATATCCTTATAAAAAATTGATGCATGGATTTCTTGTGAATTATTGACTGCTATGTATCCTGCAACTCTGGAAGGAATAGTGTTGGTGTTAGGTTTCATTTATTATTGAATTCAATGGTTTCCAAGATGTGTTGAGGAGTTTTCTCCTTGTTTAATGTTAACTGTTCCTGCACAATCCACACATAAAATAGTGAAATGCTATGTGGAAGGGATGGTTGATAGTGTTCCTTGAGGGAAGGGGGATTGTGAAAGACTTGTTATCATTGTATTGTGTATTTCCAATATGTTTGGATGTAGGGAAGACCAGGAAAATGAAGGATCACTCATTGATTGCATGATAACCTGATTTTGAAGGGTCACTAGGTGAGGGGACAGTCAAGGTCCAAATGATTGCGCCATTGGAGGACCCCATTTCTTTGTATTAATTTCTATTCAAATTGGATGCATGGATTTCTTGTGAATTATCGGCTGCTATGTCTCCTGTAACTGCATTTGTAAATTTGCATATACTTCTCTAGGATTGTAAGCCACTTAGGGATCAAAATAGAGAGACTAAATCAAAATCATTCTTTGTCCTATTTCCTTTTAACAAAGTCTCAACTATCAATGATACAATACATTTGATGCCCTAAGCTATCAAATATACAAATGGCACCTAGCTAGAAGCTCACAAGCTGTCCATTTGATAACCACAAACAACATTTCAAAAAAATGGATATTCTTGAGCACAAGCACCAATAACATCAAATAATGGAGTTAAAGCACGGGCTAGGGCATGACACTAGTAGAATGCGGTCATTTCAGAGAGCATTCATGATCAAATAAAATGCAATGCATTCGAATATGATGCCAGAGGCTCGAAAGATGAAGAAATCACATAGATTCTCTCGTGCACAACTTTCGCTCCTTCTCTATCCAATCAAAATAAAAATGATGAGGCTGTTTCACTTTTTTTTTTCCATCTATACCCTGAATCTGTCAGAATTCTGATGGTCAATTAAACAACCATCGGAATACTGACACCATCGATGCCTATTACAAAAAAAAACACCAAATTCATAATGAAAAATTACCCGTCTTAAGCTTCTATCAAAATTTAGCCCCAAATGTAGTAGTGTCCCATGGCTAAGGACAAGGATAATTTAGCCAACATGAGAAATATTTTGAAAAGTAACCCTACTCCAAGAAATGAAAAAAATAATACTAGCATAGCCCAAGAGGTCATTGTCACTGAAGGTAATAATGATAGCCGCAGGGAAACTCTTGACACCCCTTTGGATAAGTTTGTCTCCTTGTCAAACCTGTTATTTGAGGATGAATTCGAGATCCACACTGCAATTCCTAACAAAGACATACAGAACCCTTTTGTTTGGCAGCCTCAGTACATACCTATCCATAGAGAGAAAGTTAATGAAGATAATGCTCTTTTTCAAAATGCACAACAAATAGCCCTCTGCAAAATCAAGAATAAAAGCATTGTAACAAGGACTGAACAACATTTAGTTGATCAAGATAAGACTTTCCCTGACACCATGCCTCTTGATAAAATGCAAGAAGAATGTGATGTTGAGAACTTGATCCAGATATCCCTTGAAAAAGAGCCTAGAGGTATGGAGGAAAGCCCTTCTTTGTCGGCTTGTAGTGAACAAGGAGAAGAATGAAGAGGGATTTGTTGAATTAATTTCTAAAAAAAAAGAAAAACTTATGAAAGAAGTAGTAGTATAAAAAACAATGGGAAAAATAATAAAGTTAAAAGTAATGAGTTGCTAGAATGCTTTAATAAATTATGCAAAAATCAAAACACCCCCAAATCTTTATGATGATGAACATACATAGTTGGAATGTCAGGGGACTGGAAATGTCGAATAGGAAATACATTGTCAGGAATTGGTGTAACAAGGTCCATAGAAAGGATATTGTATTCTTACAAGAGATCAAAGTAACTAGGTACAAGGCTCACAACACTCTAAAATTTATTTGGAACCAAGCCACTTGTATTTATTCAGATCATCCTAGAGGCAAAGGAGGGGTTTCTATTTTGATAGGAAGTAATTGGGTTGATAAGTTGATATCTAAAGGCACCTCTCCTTGCCAAAGAGCTATATGGGGGAAGCTCAAAGAGAAGTAGGAAGTTGGAATCTGCAATATATATGCCTCAAATGACTACAAGGAAAGAGCTAGTCTATGGGATTGGTTAGCAAATAACCGTCTTGACACAAAATGGGTGTTTATAGGGGACTTTAATATGATTGAGAAAAAGCAGGACAAATGTGGTGGTAATAAACATGAGTGAAAAGGTAATGAATTTTTCTTTTGGTCTAAATTCAAGAGGAGGTTACAAATCAGTGATCCACTAGAAAACATGAAGCAAGAATATAACAATATTTGGTCTTCTTGGTGCAACAACAAGGCCTTTAAAAATAGGGTTTATTGTAGGCTAGACATAATTTACTTCAATAAGATGTGGTTCAAGATGAATCAACAACCTAGGAAAAACCCTATAGTAATAACTCCTGCTAGTCTCTCTGATCATCTCCCAATCCATGTGTGTATCTTTCTCAAAGCCTATTCTAATCATAATCCTAGATTTAAGAGGAAATCCACTTTCAAGCTCAACACATCCCTTCTGAATGAAAAAGAGTCTCTTCAAGCTATTAGGACTGCTACTACCCTATCTAAGTTCTGCAACTCTACCCTATCTACCAGAGAGAAGTGGACTCTTCTAGTTCAAACATGGAAAAATCTATTTCAAATCATAGGGACTAAGGGCACCATTGACATGAATAAAGAGGAGAATTTATTTCAAACCAAACTCAACCATATCAAAACTCAGTTACAAACTAAAGGCAAAGATCAAGATCTTGAACACTCCCTCATAGACACCAAAGCCAGGCTTAGGAAAATTCAAAACTACAAAATCGAAGGCCAAAAAGTTAGAGCCAAAGATAGATAGATTAAAGATGGGGACAGAGGATCCAAATACTTCTTCAACTTGATCAAAGAAAAACATACTAGAGAAAATATTTCTGGCATCCAAATAGAAGGAGGAGTTACTAAGAATAATCAAGAAATGTTGTGAGCCTTTACAAAATTCTATAAGGAGTTTTTCTCCTCTGAGCACAAAGAGGAAAATATAGAGGCTATGAGAAGATGCATTAAATTAATCCCTTGAAAGGTTTCTTAGAAGCAAGCCAAGGTTATGGAGAAGAAAGTCAAAATTAAGGAGATTGATGAAGCCATAGGGTCTTTAGCCAATGATAAATCCCTTGGAATTGATGTTCTGCATGTTGAGTTCTACGAGAAAAATAAAGAATGAATTTCTAGTGATTTGTTGGAGGTCTATGAAGAAGCTTTTGAAGTTGGAACATTAGGTGAAAATATTAATAGAGGGTTAACTAAGCTCTTACCTAAAGATGGAGACAAGTCTCAGATTAAAAATTGGAGGCCCATCACTCTGCTAAATATTTCATATAAAATCATTGCCAAAATTATGGCCAGAAGAATCAGTGATATTCTTAAAGAGGTGGTGTCAGTCACTCAAACTAGTTTCATAAAAGGCAGATACATACTCGATAACCTCATCACCACCTGTGAAGCTATGAAATGGGCCAAAGTAGACAACCAAAATGCAGCCATGGTCCTATTATACTTTGAAAAAGCATATGATAGAATTGAATGGACCTTTGTGATCCAAATGTTGGAAGCATTTGGATTTGCTAAGTTCTTTTGTAGATGGGTCAACATTTTGTTTAAGGATTCCTCAATAGTGATTGATGTCAATGGTGAAATATCTGAATGCATTCCTCTTGGAAGATCTATTAGGAAGGGGTGTCCTCTTGCCTAGACATTGTATGTCATTGATGCTGATGCTTTGTCTTTTATTCTTAAGGCTATAGAATTAGGTCCTCTAGTTAAAGGAATTGTCCTACCCAACAAGGATGACCTCCTCATTGAGTAGTTTGCTAATGAAACTTCCCTCTTCTTGGAAATGGAGGAAGGGAATTTTGATAATTCTATTAGTAGGCTTCAAGTTTTCTTCTTGGCATCAGGAGCCAAAATAGCCCCTCATAAATCTATTATCTTGGGCTGGTCAGATCTACCTCTGAGGTGGTTGCAAAATAGAGAGTGGAAGTGGTCAGGGCCTTCTACCATTGTAAGATATCTGGGTATCCCCTTTGCTATTAATCCTTCTATTAATGATATGTGGGAATGGATCTATAAAAAAATTGAAAACAGACACCTCAAATGGCAATCACATATGTTGTCTTTAGCTGGCAAAGTGCAAATTGTACATAAGGTGCTATCCTCTCTTGCAGTATACTATGCTTCCACTTGGGTATTGGCTAATAGTCAAATTAATAAGTTGGAAAAAATCTTGAGAAACTTCTTATGTTGTAATGGGATTGGAAACAAAAAAGGCACTGTGTTAAATGGGAATGATGTTGTACCCCTAAGAAACTGGGAGGGCTTGGGCTGAGGGACCTTAAAGCTCAAGGTGTTGCTCTATCAGCTAAATGGACTCTCAAGGCTCTGAAAGGGAATGAGCCTTGGAAAGTCCTTGTGAGAAATAACATTGCAAGAGCCACCATTAGAAAAGGTAAGAAATGGAAAGATACTCATTTAATTGATATTGTAATAGGGGATTTCGAGATCCAAGCTTTTAGATCCAAGGCTTTTCAAACCATATGGAAGGCATGGTGTCAGGTCAAACCATTTATTTGCTCAAGAAATGTTGTTGGGAAAAATCCTTATTATGCTATTTTGGATAGGTCTATTTGGTGGGGTGTGTATCTAAATGGAAAACCTCTTTCTTTGACCTAGTGTTGTTCAACAAAAAACTGGCATAAAAAAGGGATCTCTTTAATTCAGGATGTAATGGTTGACAAATAAATGGGCTCTTGGGAAGAATTGAGAGATAAATTCAATATTCCTAATACTCAGAAAAAGACATTCACTCTTATTTCTAAAGCTCTGGGAAGACATTTTCCTGGTAAACTATTGAAGCTAGATCACATATTTGAATATATGAAATGGAATGATGGTAATAGAATAGAAGACTTTTCATGCAAAAAAATTTATAATTTTCTTAAAGAGGATAGTGGAATTATAAACAAAATTAATCAAAATTGGAATATTGGTTGATCTAGCACTAGATGGCACTTCATGTTTGATTTTTTTTGGCATTCCAAGGTTGAACCCAAAATTGTCTTTTTTCATTGGTTTCTTCTCTTGAAAAAAATTGTTGTTGGTTCATTTTTGTCTCAATGTGGTCATCATAATATTTGTTTCTCTTTGTGTAATTGCCCTGAAACTTTTGAACACCTCTTTTTTGAGTGTATTTTTGCTAAAAAACTTTGGTCTAGCTTTCTTGGTCACCCATTAGTGTGGAATTGTCCAAAATCCTTCTCTTGGCATGAGATTATTATTGGTTTTGTGGAATCTTTTGATTGTAAGTTAATTTTTTTGTCGTTTTCCTTAACTGTTGAAGTGCTTTGGACCATTTGGAAATTGAGGAATGGGGAGATCTTTCAAACCAGGAAATGTGACCTTACTAAGTTTTTCATTAAACTCACACATCTCAATATTGTCTCACAAGTTTATGCAAGGATAGAGGTACCAGAAGAAAGGTTTCTAGCACTAATAAAGGAAGGTGTGATGATTGTTTACAAGAAGGGCATCCAGTCCTTATCTTTTTTTGACCTTCCTCAAGAAACAAACAATGGGAGAGTGCTAGCTGCCAGCTAGGAAGACACTTTGAGGATGAATCAAGGTGAGGATAACATAAATGATGATTAGGAGGAAGTGGCACACAATGAATGGGAAACTAAAGCTGAAAATGACAACTGGAGCTCTCAAGAACAAAGGATCAACAACAGTGAATGGGACAGTAACACTCTCAAAGCCAGTATCAGTGGATGAGATGAATCATAGTCATACATTTTGACTCTTTATGTTTTGAATCTTGACTAAATTACTCTATTTAAAGCCATGGTTTATGGCTCATTGTATATATTATAGATAGGTGATACTGGTAGCAACATAAAAATGTATAGTTGTTGGTTTTGGTGTTAATGTAATTTTCAGTTGATACTCTATGGCAATATAAAAAAAATGAGTTAATAAGATAATGGATTCCTCGCTCATGCCTTGAGAGCTAGTATAGGTTGACGATGGGAGTGGGAGAAGATGCTTGCCCATCTAATAGTGGCAGTGAGTTCTAGCATGATCAGTTATCTTGTCTATATGAGAGGATTTCAGGTTTTGCATATGTTCACACTTGGGAGTGAGAGTCCAGTGAGATCGTTCCAAGGGGTTGACATATGTGATGAAACTTCCTTGATTTCATCTTACATTTCCTATGTGTGTTGGTTACCTTTGGATTAGTAGGTGTACTTTTGAGTTATTAAGTTGTACCCTTGAGATAGGACCTTGTAGGATCCCCTTCTTAGTATTACCCGATGATTGGTTTTGGTATTGTTATCCAAGTGGGGTCTGATGTTATCTCCTCAACATGGTGGGAGTAGAGCCATAGGTTTCCACAACGTCGGGAGGTAGTGATTCTCTTACCATTTGAGACTATGTCATTCCTATACCATTGTTGGATGATCCTTTTTGTAGTTGCTTCTTATTCTATCTTCCTTGGAGATTTGTTCCTCTTCTTTCATTATTTGTACTTTATACTCAGTTGTATTTACATACCCTACAACTTGTGTAGTGGATGTGGATTATAATGTATACCTTATGGTTCAAATGTATTTATTTATTCTTTGAGATGGTGTATTATGTAGAAAATTTATATGATTATTGTACTTAATAGATTAAATTGTATACACAATTCTACATCAAGGAACCCTTGAGATTTGTAATTTGTAGTTGAAATTGTGTATATGAGTATATATTAACTTTATGTTTTAATTCCGCGTTGTTATTCAATATTTTTTGTAAACTCTTAAGAAAAAAATTATTTTGTAAACTTAGTAAGAGTTTTAGGTTAATCTCTCTTGGGTTCACTGGCGGGGCATTACACTTGGTATTAGAGCCCATGTTTCTACACTAGGAACTCTGGCAATTTTGTACGCCCATTAGATGTCTAGTAGTTAAAATATGAAACAAAAACTTGGACATATAACACTCTTGTATCTCAGATTATTGCTTTATGATTACTTCATGTCTTATTTTTGATTTATTTAAATATTTCTCTTCTTGTTTGAATGTTGTAGGAAAGATGGTGACTGAGACTAGATCTGTTGCTAGAGGTCGTAGTAGAGGATGTGGAAGGAGCAAGCCTCCTAGCCCTCTTGTGAGTCATAGACTTGAGGAGAGAAAGGAAGATAATAGTGGAGAAGATCATGGTGATTCAATAGAGCTTAATGCTATGCAGATCCTCCAGACTATTATAGAGCGTCTACGTGTTCAAGATAAGGATGAACAAGAAGCATCACACCATTTTGATAATGAGGAGAGATATAGATCAAGTAGTCCCAGAGGAAGGGACACTACCCTTGTTCAAGGAGCCGTAAAGGCCAATCAGATGAGAGACCTTATGAGATCATGGAATCCTCCCTTTAATTGTCTTGGTACTAGTTTGGAGGTAGAGACTTGGCTCATTTCATTAGATCGATGTTTTCTCATGCAGTAATTTGATACCAATGTTAGGGAAAGATGTGTCATTATGAACCTCAAAGGTTTTGTAGCTTCTTGGTGGAAGATTGAGGAGAAGAAATTGGAATTTACCATGGAGACTATCACTTAGGAGCTATTTCTTGAGAACTTCTAGGAAAGCTTCTTATCTGATCAGTGGCAACAAAAACACACTGATGAGTTCCACAATCTACATCAATTATATGTGACTATCCAGGACTATGAACATCATTTCTTCGAGCTCAACCCTTATGCATGATTTAGTGATAAGTTACCACTTATGTTGCAACACTTCATTAGGGGGCTTAATGGTCACATAATTAGAGGAGTTAAGGTTTTCGAACCCAAGACCCTCGATGAAGTAGTTATTAAGGCTACCTTGGTGGAGGAAAATTTGACTTTAGGGCATGGTGGATAGGTGGGAGTTCAGACCAGTGTTCCTACACCTTCAAGCTATAGAGGGAATCAGACCCAAGGTGTAGATAACTTTAGGAAACCTCCTCCCTACTTCTATAGTCAACAATGGAAGGGAAAAAATCCTCCAAAACAAAGCGGCGGTCATCAATCTAAGAATTTTTGTAACTTTTTGTGCAACAAGTGCAATCAACCCAGTCACCCTGCACATAGCACACATTCAACTGCTAGTAGGGATAGTTTTCAACATTCTAGTGCACCGTCCCCTGGGAGAGGTCATGGTAGAGGAAATGGTTATTTCTCATGTGGACAATATGGTCACATTGCAATGAATTTCCCTCAACATGCATCACAATTTTTAGGATAGAGACTTACATCTTCTGAGCCTACATTAGGATATGTCAACAACTCTTCTGAGCAATGGATCATCATCAAGTAGAGCATTAGGCCATTGTGGTAGATACCCTGAGTGCCTCTATATTATTTGATTTAGGAGCTACAAATTATTTTATATATCCTTTTGTAGTAGAGAAATGTGGGATAGTGGCATTAAAGAAAGACTTTGGTTGGCAAGTAGAGTTAGCCTCTAGGGAAAGGATATCAACAAACTCTCTAGTGCATAAATGTGAGTTGAACCTAGGTAAATTCATTACCTCAATTGATCTTCATGTGATTATTTTTGGATCATATAATATTGTCCTTGGGATGGATTTTCTAGGTTCTCATGGATCCAACATTGATTGTAGACAAAAAATAATCAAATTCAAAGATGATGTTGGCAAGGATTATGAGATTGTGGGAGTTTAGTATCCTATATCTCTTCGTATGATTTCCACTATGAAACTCAAGAGAAATATGTGAAAGGGTTGTCAGTTATTTGATATAATTATGAATGAGCTAGATGAATTTGAAACTAAGGAAAGAACTCTTGATCATCCTCGAGAATTTGTCAATGTCTTCCCTATTGAGATTTTGGGTATGCTACCAAAGCGTGACATAGATTTTCACATTGATCTTGTTCCAGGAGCACAACCTATATCTAGAGCTCCTTACTGAATGACTACACATGATTTGAGTGATCTTAAGATCCAATTAGAGGATCTTTTGGTAAAGGGTAGTATTTGGCCAAGTTTTTCCCCATGGGGAGCACTTGTACTCTCCGTTAAGAATAAATATGGATCTTTACGCTTGTGCATCAACTATAGACATTTGAAAAAGGTAATGATCAAGAATAGGTACCCTTTGACAAGGATTGATGATATTTTTGATTAGATAAAAGAGGCCAAGGTATTCTCAAAGATTGATCTCAAATCAGGATATCATCAATTACACATCTAGGAT
Source organism: Chamaecyparis obtusa (assembly GCA_027943335.1). Taxonomy (NCBI): domain Eukaryota; kingdom Viridiplantae; phylum Streptophyta; class Pinopsida; order Cupressales; family Cupressaceae; genus Chamaecyparis; species Chamaecyparis obtusa. The sequence goes on along the minus strand of BSBK01000317.1, from coordinate 243,346 downwards.
GTAGATATTTACAAAACTCCATTCCACACTTGCTATGGACATTATGAGTTCACAATAGTTCCTTTTGGTTTGCTAAATGCTCCATCTTTTTTCATGTGCCTAATGAATAAAGTATTTCATTCTTACCTTGACCATTTTGTTCTCATATTCTTGGATGATATATTGATATATTCTAAATCCGTAGAGGAGCATGAGGAACATCTACAACTAGTTTTGTAGTGTCTTTGTGATAATTAGTTATATTTCAATGTGGCAAAGTGTGAATTATTTTAGTTTGAAGTTCAGTATTTGGGGGCATGTAACCATAGGTGAGGGTATTTTAGTAGATTCTTCCAAGATTTAGGCTATAGTAGATTAACCAACCCCCACCAATCTATCCAAAGTTTGTAGTTTCAGGGGCTTGGCGGGATATTATTACAGGTTTGTTAAGGACTTCTCTAGAGTTGCATATCAAATTACTTCTCTTCAAAGGAAAGGGAAGAAGTATGTTTAGACAAAGAAGTGTGAATAGGGTTTTTAGAACCTCAAGAAGTGTTTGACCAGTGCACCTATTCTAGCAATGCCCAACCCAACGGGTGATTTCATGGTGTGTTGATGCTTCTTTGGAAGGTCTAGGAGAATTCCTTATACATGAAGGGCATGTGATTGTTGATGAATCTCACAAAATCAAGGATCACTACAGCTTGAAGTATATCTTTACCCAGCCTAATCTGAATGCTAGGAAGAGGCAATGGATGGAGTTTCTTTGTGAGTATGACTTTGAGGTCAAGTACATCTAGGGTAATGAAAATATGGTAGTTGATTTCTTGAGTCAGAAGAGGCATGAGATATCATCTTTAACTCTTGGTGTAGATTTGCAGAGTCGTATACTCTAGACACTTCGTACAAATACTTGGTACAAAGAAATGAGTGCTAAGATTGAGTTAGGGAGACCTTTGGAAAGTAAGTTTTCATGTTATGTTTTAGAGTCAGATAATATTTTGAGTTATATGAGTCAGATATATGTACCTCCATGAGATGATATTCGTAACTTGATTTTATTTGAGGCTCATCGTGTACCTTACTCGGCACATCTAGGTTTTCAAGAAGATGGATGCAGACCTTTGAAAACTATATTATTGGTCTAGTATGAAATGTGACATTGCTAATTTTGTGGCAAGATGTCTAGAGTGTTAGAGGGTTAAGGTAGACCACCAACATCCAAAAAAACTTTTACAACCTAATCTCATTCCATCATGGAAGTGGGATATCATCTCGATGAATTTTATTGTAGGTTTTCCTATGACTCCTCACATACATGATACCATCATGGTCATTATTGACCAGTTGACCAAAGTGGCACACTTTTCTCCTATGAGAGAATCCTATATAGTAACTTTAGTAGCTAGGGTCTTTATGAAGGATATTGTGAAATTACATGGTATTCCCCACAAGATTATATCAGATAGGGATCCAGTATTCACTTCTTTATTTTTTAGTTCTTTGGAGCATGATCTTGGAACACAGCTGAATTTTAGTTCAACATATCACCCTGAGATCGATGGTCAGACATAGTGGGTTAATTAGGTGCTAGAGGATATGTTAAGGATGTATGTTATTGATAGACAAACTCACTAGGAGGACTATTTATATTTGGTCGAGTTTTCCTACAATAATGGTTATCATAGTTCGGTTGGTATGTCTCTTTTTTAGGATTTGTATGGTCATCCTTGTCATACACCTTTGAGTTGGGATAGGCTAGAGGATCATATTATGTTAGGTCTTGAGATGCTTTGAAATATTGAGTAGCAGGTGGAGCACATACATGAGCGTGTGACCACAACTTAGGATAGGCAAAAGAAGTATGCAGATGCTCATAGAGTGGATAGGTAGTTTACAATTGGTGTTAAGGTATTTTTGAGTGTGCATCCATGGAAGAGTTTGGTCCATTATGGAAAGGGATTGAATTTGGAACCTCATTTCGTTGGCCCATTTGAGATTCTTGAGAGGAATAGGACCAATTGCTTACAATATTTCTTTACCTCTGAACATATCTCGCGTTCATGATGTTTTCCATGTTTGATTACTTAGACAGTATATACCAGATGTTGCACATGTTCTTGACTAGAATTATTTATAGGTAGAGGACGTGCAAATGGATTTGGATCCTATTCACATAATTCAATAGTGAGAGTTGACCCTCAAGGATTGCACCATCGAGAAGGTAAGGGTCTAATGGGATGCTACTAATGAGTCATCAACAACTTGGGAGGAGGCAACAAGATTACAAGATTTATATCCCTATTTGTTTATAGGCTTCTAGGAGTAAGTCTAATTTTAGGAGAGGTGAATGTAGTGCCCACCCATAGTTTTCTTTTTCAATTTTATATTTCCAAACTTTGTTAGGCCACTTTCATATGTGTATTGGTTATTTCAGCTTTATTACGAGATTTTTGGATGTATGACATTACATGGTGATTTGATATTAGATAGTTTTGAGATATCATATATTTCTAGTTAGATGATATTGGTTACTTTGATGATGGTTATTTATATGTTTAAAATATTATTTATATTCATGGTTTTACTAACTCCATACTTGCATGTGTATGGCTATCATGTATGTTTTACCTTTCTATTTAACATGTTTGATGTGGTTGAGGGATGAAGTCATAGTTACCTACTTGTGGGATCTGCATGATGTCCCAATCTCCACCATTGCTTGTTATATATATGTGTATGGATGTACATGCTTGTCTTTTATGTAGGTTTGCAGGTACCAGGCATTGAATTCCTTGAATTGTCAGGATGAGCATGCCCTATCACACTGTTTCAATGGTAAGAGAGGGGAGATAACATTCAAGTCATAATCCAAACCTAAGCCATTTTATTGTCCTGAAATAGTGGATAAGTTTATGATATTTTACTTTTTTGAATTCGTCCATGTGATCTGAATTCACAAGCCTTTCCCTTAAGCATGATTGTTGTTTTATTAGGTTCAGTTGGTCTTTCTGATCTTTGGCTAGTTGGTGAGATTATTTTGAAATGATTAAATGATTTACTAAGGTTTATTATGTAGTTTAAATAATTAAATCTTATTAAATATAGGAAATTAAATGTGAGGGTATTTAATTAATGAAAAGACTAATGGTAGAATTTAAGGATTCAATTAATTATTAAATTTAAAATATTCAATTAAAGATAAAATCTATTAATTGATAATGGATTATCAATTGGATGTATAATAATATGATTAAAATAGTATTCTTTAGTTATTATAAATATGCAATGACTTGCACATTCAATTAAAATAAATTAAAAGAATAAAGTAATTTTTATTAGTTAAGTTAATTTATATAAACAAGAAATACAAAAGTGCAATGCATTATTAATTAGAAAATTGATTAAATTATGCAAAAGAGAGATTGCTGTGAAAAAAGTTTGTTGAGTTCCAAGTTTGCATGGTTGAGTTTGAATTTTAGATTCCTTTTTCTTTATGAGGAGGATTTGGCCATTATTCTACATACAAATTGTCCAGGTTTTGGATGGAAGGATTGAATTGAAGGAATTTTGTGAAAGCTTGGAATTTTTTCAGGGTTTTTCTGGTCTTCTTCGTGGTTTCTTTCAATTGGTGGTTTGAGGTAGGGTTTGAAAAATCTTGTAGATTAAATTCTTTTATTTTAGAAATATTTTTTTCTTCATGCATGTTAGATTTGGGTGATATATTTTTTTGATTTTCTTATCGTGCTTAGATTTTTGGTTATTAAGATTTTTGAGATCTTGTGTTATTAATGCTTGATATGTTAGGAAATACCATAATCAAAATCTTATTTTAAATTAGTTAGGGTTTGATAAATTTTGTGGTATAAAACCTTAGGGTTTGTATCAAATTGAATTATCCAAGTAATTTTGCTTCCTGGTAGTAGCCAGTTATTTAGCTTTCTCGCTGGTTTATATATATATATATATATATATATATATATATATATATATATATATATATATATATATATATATATATATATATATAATTAATGTTCTATTCATTCCATTTTGTTTTTTAGAAATAATAATAATAATATTTGTTGTTTTTTTAGATCATAAATTTTATTATATTTAAAAAATAAAATTTTAATTTTAAAAAAATAAAAATAAAATTAGAAAAAATATATGTTAATGTAGACACCTAAAAATGGTTCACACCTATGTGCCCTCTTTTAACATGTCTTATATCTTGTGTCATTCCTCATTTGATCAGTTACTAACATTTCCCTCATTTTACATCATAACCTTGATCTCTTTGGCTGAATCGATTAAGTCTGCATCTTGATCCCGGTCAATCCTAATAATTCCTAATCTTTCCTAAAAGTTTCCTAATCATTCCTAATCATTCCTAAATAGATCCTAAACATTCCTAATTGTTCCTAATCATTCCTAAGTCGATCCTAAATGTTCCTAATCATTCCTAAATTGATCTTAACCAATCTTAAACCATGTCAAACCTTCTTAAATCAGTTTAAATCAATCTTAATCAGTCCTAGTCAGTCCAAGACCTTTTCAACCACATTCGATCATTCTCAAATCAATCCAAGGCATTGTCCAAGTTCATTGATGCCTCATCATTATCAACAACCCAAGCTCGAGTGCATTGCCAAAGTTTATCAATGCCTTGTCATCATCCCAATCCAAATCAATCCAATATCATTGTCCAAGTTCATCGATGCTATCTTATCATGTCATCTTCAATTGCGCGCATTGTCAAAGTTCATAGATGTTGCATTGATTTCCTAATTGATTTTTAATCATCAAGATCAGTTCAAACCCTAATCAAATCATTCAAGACCAATCCCCTTTTGACCATACATCATCAATTCAACCAATAATTTTACTAATTTGTCCTCTTGGGATAAATAACCCATAGTTTATTCCTTTTGTATTAATCTATTTATTATATTAATTCCCCTATCCTAAGTCTCCCACAATTAATTAATTTTAAATTAATTAATTGTCTTCCCTTTTTGAATTATGGGATTTTATAATTCTTGAATTCCCAATTAGCCTTTTTGAGGGAATAATGATTTTTAAATTATTAAAATGTGACTCTTACACATTCCCTTAAATCATGCTTCATGCCCTCCTATTAATTAGCCTTCACATTTCTTACATCTTTCCCTATCAATGTTTCCACTAATTTGGCCTCCAAATTTCCTATTAATTAGCCTCATCTTTATCCTTCCACTTTGTCCTTGATTTGCACATTGATTTATGTGTTCTAAATTGTGCATTCAATTTTTCATAATTATGACAATCTTCCAATTTGCACTCATTTCCAAATTTGCATTTTGGTCTTCAATTCCTATAAATTGAGATCAAATTTCTTGATTCCAACTAACCATCTTCTTTCGAATCTTCTCATCATCATTATAGTCATATTATCAACATCTTGCTTTCATTATGTTAATATGGGAGCTACATCCACTTTTTAGAGAAACAAAAAAGAGCACAATTGTCAAATTGAGGGAATTTTGATAATAGTTTACATTTCTTTGTCTCAATTTCTTTTGTGTTTGGATAGGTTTATTGTGCATACTTTAGAGTTTGATGGTTCCTTTTGTGTGCATGTTCACCAAATGTAGGATAGAAAAATGAGGAAAACATTGAACTCCTAAATCCAACTTAGAATTATTACAAATGTTCTTTCCGATCTCTTCTTTCCAAATCTATAACTACTATCTACTTATTTGTTCTTTGGTTTACTATGTATGTTAAAAAACCTGAATTTCTCACCTTTGGCCCTAGATCTAGCACCCAACTCACATCTCTTGCATAGTCATTTTTAACTCTAATAAGGATTATTGGATCCACCTTGTGCTCAGTCCTTTTTAATTAGATTTGAATTTGATCCAATTGGGTCCACTCTCTTTAAGGAAATCAAGAAGAGGGAAATAAGTCTAGTTCCTAGTTTGCATCCATAAGCTAGTGAACACCATATTCCTCTTTCTTCCACCACAACAATTTATTACCATTTTTATGAGAAGCACTTCTATGAGTGTCACATATTAATCATGCAATATAAATGTACATTTAGATTACCTTACAATAAAAGTTAGTAGGTTGGTGTACCTAATGTATAAAAAGTATAAGTAATAAAAATATTGAATTAAAGACTAAAAAGTAAAGGGAAAAAATACTACATACATCATTACACCAATAAGAGGAGCATGGTGATCATATCGATGAGAGAAATCTAGTGGGAAGAATCATTAGGAGCATACAAAACATCTTGTGGATCTTGCACGACCAACAAGACAAGAACTCCTTCTCATGGGGGAAGATTCATGACAATTACCTCAACATTGGACTAAAAATCTTTGCATTGGAGAAACAAAGTCAACCCCCTACAAAGAGAGGATGCAAATTACCTATGGTAATACGAGAAAGTTTCATTTAGGGAGCTAATAGTATTATTCCATGCATTGCACCATTAGGAAAGTCCCTACTCATAGTACAAGGAGTACACCTTAATCATTGAGTGGAGTTTATACATATTGGAACTGTAGTGCATTTTATTCACTTAAACTTATATTTGTAGACAAGTAGTGGTAATCACACTAACTTCATTAGTATGAGAGAAAAATAATAATAAATAATGTTTGCATTAGAAATAACATCATTTCTACCTTTTGAGAGATGAGACAAAATAGAGCCTCTAAATAAATTTTAAATTCTTGTAATATAGGATCGCCATGTGATTGTTTCTCTAAAAAGAGTATCTTGTCCTAAGAAAAAGCTATGCTCAAAGTGGAAAAAATGTCATGGATCCATTTGTAATCATTATGGGTATGAGAAAAATCCCAAATGAGACACTTAATGATTTAGTTATATGGAATTTAATATAGTCTAGGCCAATATGAATAATATTTTCACCTAATAGGATCCTTGGAAAACCATATACAACAAATAATTCATGAGAAATATTGGGCGTAATCATGGGATGTCATTTAAATTTAATAGTTTTATGAAGTTGTGTACATGATAAATTTGCACATCACTTGATAAGTGTGTTGGAAGTCAACGAAAAAGGCTTAAGAATTCTAAACAAGAGGATTTTGGTATAATTTTTAAAATAGTTTCAACATCCTGGACAACTAGGCTTCCACCAAGCTTGAGGAGCTTGAAATTCAAATTTTTGAAGCATAACATTTGACATGAACTCTTGTATAAAAATGATAGACTATAAATGATTGGGAATATGATTTTTTTTTTGTAAAGTGGACCACATGATCCTATCTTGATAATTGACTAGGTTTTTAATAATGAAAATGCCTTTGTGAGAAAATTTCAAGCCTTTGCTTCTAAGGACTTATAGCCAAAGGAAAATTGGATTAATTGAAGATGGTTAACCACCATAAGTAAAATTGATTATTCAAGATACCCTAGTCATGAACAATCCCCAACCCACTTAAGAAAGAGTTGCATTACCGCAAATGAATTCCAAATTTTATTTGTTGTAAATAAACCTTTGATCTTGATAGGGATGTGTGTGTGATGTTTTACACCTTCATGAAATTAGGATAATCAACTACAATTCTATGAAAATACAATACAAATTTAAGCTAAGAATTGAAATTAACATCCATGGCATCTCATGGTTCTCTATCCAAGCTTGGTAAGTAGAGCTCTCAACCTATTCTCTACTAGTGACAATCCTAGAATGAGAAAATGATAGTACAATGCTTAATCTAGCTCTCAAACTCTCAAATGATACAAAGATTCAATTCAAGTACTCATGATATGCTCTCAATTGCTATGAAAATGCCTATACTGATGATGCTTTGCAAATGAATTCTCTAGTATCTTTATGCTCTCAAAATGACTCTTATTTATCGTAAAATCCCAAGGGTAGGGGGTAGAGTTATTTAATCATGATTTAGCCTTGGTTGAGTCAAAAAATTTGAAATGTTTTTAAATGGGGGAAAAATTTAAATGTTTATCTCAAAGGTTTGGACAAAAAGACAAATTTGAGTGGTTGAGATTCAAAGTTGAAATGTGTGATTGAGATTCACCTATTTTGGAGTGATCCATGTGCTTTTATTTCTCAATTCTCATTGGTTATCAAATTGTTGTTGAAAGATATTAGGATTAATTAAATTCCATTAATTAATTAAATTAGCCATGTAAGGGAATAGGTTCAATTTGATTTTTGATTTAAAAACTATACAATTAATTGATTAAAATCAATATATAGTGTTTTTGACCCCTTTAAGCTTGTATTTAATTATTTAATGTCATCATTTGATTTTTCCTTTGATTTTAATGATTTTTTCCAATTTTGATTAATAAATGTCCATTTAAAAATTGATTTGATCCATTTTGATGAGAATTAGAGCATTTGGTTAAGATTTTTTCAATTTGAATGATTTTAAGACACTTGCCCAGTTTTTGATGTCTACAAATGCCCCTCTTTGAATTGATGTGCGTAGCGCATTGATTCAAAGAAAATTTTATGTCGTGATCACTGATTCTGATTCTTTGATTGATTGATACAAAACTTGATTTGAAACCTGATTTGATTGATGATGCCACATGCCCCACTGATAATAGTTCAAAATTTTTAATGCCCCAGATTCAATGATATTTGATGCCAATTTGATATTTTGATGATGCCCCCTCAGAAATGAAAACAGATTGATTGCCGGATAGGAAAATATTGATGAAATTGATTTATAGTAGATCTGATATGTTTTTATTTCTGAAAAACATTGATGATATTAAAGGTTTCAAAAAATGCCCCAGTTTGATGTCAGTTGGAATCACTTGGTTGATGTTGTATTGATGTCAATCGGAGAGGATAGAAAACTGATAGGATAGATATTTTGCTCTCACGATCTAGAGAGACAAAACAATGATATTCCTTCCTCACGATTAAGAGTTAAGAGATTTTATACGCTCAAGAAGAGAAAAATAGGATAATAGGATAACTTGATTGACGTTAGATGATCAATTGGATGATTTGACTGATTGATATTTGATTGGATTAGATTTGATGAGAAAATTGATGGTGGAAGGCTGATAGATAGGGTCATTTGATATGAATTAGGTGCAGATGCAGATACAGGTAATGAAGAGAATTAGGTTATCCCTAATGAATCAAAATGATTGATTATTGATGATTTCCTTGATGATGATTTTGTATCATGTTATATTTATTGATCAGGACTTTGATGTATCATTTTGTTATTGACATTGTATCTTGCTATACTGATTTTGATGGATCATTGATGTTATGGACATTTATATGATGGTATACTTTCCTCGATTCTCTTGTGATGTGTTTATGTGAGATCATCTTTATATGCAGTTGTATATGATGTTTTATGATGCATTTACTTTTGATTATGCTATGGATGCAATGCATCTTATATATGATATAGATAGATGAATGCAAATGATCATGTAGTTTTTGATATCTTTTCTGATTTTCAATGTATGGATGCAAATGTTTTATTATGGGAATATGGATAATGAATGCAACTATGTTTTTTGATTTTTTTTTATGTATGCAACTCTTAATGAGCTATCCTTAACTAAATGTATGCAAATGATGTATGAGTAATGAATCTTTTTTTCTTTTCACTGTCTGATATAAGGATAATGAATAATGAATAATGCTATGAATGAATGCAAAAGATAATCTCACATGATTGATTTTAACCAAGGATAAGTGTTGATTGAACCCCCTTTTTATTGATTGATCAAGATAATGAATGAACCCCTTTTCCCTTGAAAAAATAACTACAAACCAATGCACTTAATCTAACGTGCAAATGCAATGCAATGTAACTAAATTGTCACTAGCTTTTAGCAAAGAAATGCCATAGAGAAATATTTTCATCATTGAGCATTGTAGGACCGAAAAGCAAGTACAACCATCACTGACCACATCATGATGATATGAATACCACTTTATATTTCTTTTGGTAACCCTTTAGGAAACTAGTACAACCCTCACTAGTTGAATAACCAACTATGGGAGTATGAATACCGGTTTCAACGGATTCAATGTTGCAATTGGATTTTGGTATTAAGATATGGAAGATCTAAATAGCCAAGGTATCCATTTGTGTAAACAAGAAAAGGTCAACCCTCCATCCTATATGAATGTCCTTGATGGTTCTTTGATGACCATGTCGTTAGAAGAATTCACATAAGTTGTTGGATCTCCCTCAAGACAGTCACTCAAAAAGAAGAAAAATAATATCATGTCTCCATCATTGCCAATCTAGTCAAAACATCATCGATTAGCTAAAAAGACACGATAAAAAGTCAATAAAGATCATCAAAAAAAAGATTCAAGTGTTTTGCAATGTATCAAGATTTTCAAAAAGAATTTTCAAGCATTCTGATCATTTAAGTGATGTCAATTTTTAATCCTGAATAATAAAGTCAATGAAGGTTCAAGGATCAAGTTGTAGGATCAAAATACTTGGTTGTGAAAAATGATATCCATCAAAGGTTCAATAAAATATCTCTCTTTTGAAGCTCTGATAAGTCTCTCTGATATGCGACCAAATGTAGCACTATTGAATCCATGTGTACCAAAAAAATCCAATCCTTTCCCGCCCCCAAGTGATAAATGTGATCATGTGACAAACTTAGGGCGATAGGCAATGCAACAATGTAGCTGAAAGGTTTTATTATGACTATGCACAAATGACAGATGCAATGAAGATTTACAAGTGAGATGATGGAAATGCAATATGTACACATGCAACTAGGAAAACTTAGGGGAACAAAAGGTGCTTGATTGCCAAGTTTTCACCTTTTGGGTTTATTGCTCTTTTTCTCTTTTTCTTTTTTTTTTTTGCTACCAAGGCGCCTATTGCTAGATTTTCACAAAGGAACTTTTTTATCTTTTTCACTTTTTTTTTTTTCAATTTTTCAATTTTTTTTCTTTTTGCACTTCTTAAATTTTTTTCTTTTTTCAAATTTTCAATTTTTTTTTTGGATTTTGAACTTTTCTCAATGTTTTTGGTTTTTTTTATTTTTTCATGTACAAAAGTGATGCTTGAGTCATTAGATACACATTCATTTGATACTCTTTCTTCTAATACTCTCTCATCTGATCAGGTATGAAACCTCTTTAAATGGATGCTATTAATGGGCTCTTGTAATTCTTCCCCATCACAATTGGCTAATTTGTAAGTCCCCGTTCCAAATGAAGAAACAATGACAAAAGGACCAAGCCAATTTTATTCCCATTTACCCTTCTTTTCCCTTTCTACTTGATTTTTAGGGTTCTCCCTTAGTACTAAATCACCCACTTGAAAGACTCTTGGTTTGATGTGCTTGTTGTAGTTTCTTGAAATCCTATTTTGGTACACTTTCAAATGTTCATAGGCTTGTGCTTGATGTTCTTCTAACAATTCCAATTATTGAAGTCGGGCAACCCTATAATCCTCATCCATTACTAATCCTTGCAATGATACTCTTATGGATGGGATTTCAACCTCCAAAGGTAGAACAACTTCGGCTCCATAAACCAATGAATATGGTGTAGCTCTTGTAGGTGTCTGGATGCTAGTTCTATAAGCCCACAAAGATGGGTTGATTTGCACATGCCAATCTCTTCCTGATTTGTTCACCGATCTCTTCAAGATTTTAAGGATATTCTTATTAGTAGCTTCGGCTTGTCCATTTCCTTGTGGATAATAAATGGAAGAAGAGTGATGAGTAATATGAAAAGTATCACAAAGCTCATCCACATCTTTGTTCTTAAATTTTTTTCCATTTTCCGTAATTATGGTGTAGGGAATACCATATCTGCAAATGATGTGATTAAGGATGAACATAGAGATTTGTTTTCCCGTAGCGGTGATCAAAGGAATGGCCTCTACCTATTTAGTGAAGTATTCCGTAGCCATGATGAGGTATTTGTGCCCATTGGATGATGGTGGATAAATCACGCCAATCAAGTCAAACCCCCATTGATAAAATGGCCAAGGTGTAACAAAAGGATGTAATTATTGTGCCGGTACATGTATCATATCACCATGATATTGACATTTTGTGCATATCTTAACAAAGTGACAAGCATCATTTTCTAAGGTTTTCCAAAAATACCCCATGCGAAGGATCTTCTTAGCTAAGTTTAAACCACTTGAATACGACCCGCAAATGCCCTCGTGAACCTCATGTAAAGCTACCTTAGACTCTTCTTCCTCTAGACATCTAAGTAAAGTTTCGTCAAGACCCTTATGATATAATGTGTTGGAAAGGATAATATAACGAGCTGATTGTCTTATGAAGTGTCATTTTTGGGCTCAGGATTGGTTTTCAGGTAATACTTGGTCTTTAAGGTATGTGTAGATAGGGTCATACCAAGGGGAGTCATGTCCGTCAAGTAAGGCAATAATTTGGGTATCGGGAAGGTCAAATGCTAGTTTTGCCAACTCTTCCACCAAGAATTTGTACCTTTCATTTTGATCAGGCTTTTGGAGTAATGAAGCCAAGGTAGCCATTGCATTGGCAATTCTATTTTTTTCTCTTGGAATTTGCTCAAAAGTTATCCACACAAAGTACTTTTTCCAAGCATCAATCATTGTCTTGTAAGGCATTAAATTTTCATCTTTTGTGTTATACTCATCATTGACTTGATTGATCACTAACTGAGAATCACCATACACTTGTAGCTCAGTAATGTTCCATTCTAAAGCCATCTTGATTCTAATGACTAAAGCTTCATACTCAGCTATGTTGTTGGTACATGGGAATAAGAGCTTGTATGATTTAGGAATAGTATACCCTTGAGGGTTAATCAATAATATGCCGTCTTCGGAACCTCCTTGTGTGTACAATCCATCAAACTATAATTTCCATGTCTTGGCTTCTATATTAACAATTGCTACATTAGGAAACTCCACTTGAATAGGATGTGTAGAAACCAATGGATTTTTAGCTAAGTGATTTGCTATCACTTTTCCTTTTATGGCCTTTCTATCCACATATTCAATATCAAACTCACTTAACACCATGACCCATTTTTCTATTCTTCCCGTTAGGGCAGTTTTGCTAAGCAAGTATTTTAAAGGGTCAATTTTTGCAATGAGCTTCACTTTGTGCATCAACATGTAGTGTCTCAACTTTTGAGAAGCAAAGACAATAGCTACGCATTCTCTTTCCATGAAAGTGTAGTTTAATTCATACTTGATCAATGTTCAACTCAAATAATAGATAGCTCTCTCTTTTCCTTGATCATCTTCTTGCGCCAAAAGAATTCCTAAAGACCTCTCAGTTGCTGATATGTACAAGAGAAATGGTTTTCCTTTGATAGGTGGCATTAGAATTGGTGGATTGATTAAGTCTTCAACAAGGTAAAGGCCTTGCCACATTCTTCATCCCATATAAAAATGGTGTCCTTGTGTAGCAATCTAGTGAATGAGTGACACCTTTTAGCTAGTTGAGAAATGAATCTCCTTATTGATTGAAGCTTTCCTTGAAGACACCTCATTTGGCTATTTTTTTTAGGAATTTCCATGTCCATGATTGCTTGAACCTTTTTGGGATCCACTTCAATACCTTTTGCCGAAATTATGTAGCCTAATAATTTCCTGGATTGAACACCAAAGGCACATTTTTTTGGATTAAGCCTTACTTTGAATTGTTCCAAGCATGTAAATATCTTTTCCAAAATTTTTAAATGATCCTCTCTTTGATGTGACTTAGCCAATATATCATCTACGTAATCTTCTAAGAAGGTGTGCATCATATCATGAAAAATGGTGGTCATCACCCTTTGGTAAGTAGCTCCGGCATTTTTGAGGCCGAAAGGCATTACATTCCAACAAAAAGTTCCCCAAGGGCATGTAAACGTTGTCTTTTCTTGATCTTTGGGTGCAATCTTAATTTGGTTGTATCCACTAAAACCATCCATCAATGAAAACATGGAGTGACCAGCTGTTAAGTCCACTATTGCATCTAAGCTAGGAAGTGGGAAGTCATCTTTGGGACATGCAAGATTCAAATCTCAAAAGTCCATACATACACGAATGGATTTGTCATGCTTGATAACCAGTAAAATATTTGATATCCATTCCCAAGAAGCAATTGCTCTTATAAACCCCATCTTTAACAATTTTTCTAATTCTTCTTTAACTAGAAGAGCTATATGTGGATGCCTATTCCTCAATTTCTACTTGACTAGTTTAACCCCTGGTTTGACATTCAAATGATGCATGATGAAGTCTAGATCTAATCCTGGTGTGTCAGCATAGGACCATGCAAAATTCACTTTCTTTTCTTGGAAAAATTTGATGAAGTCCTTTCTCTCTAAAGGTGTAAGTGAAGCTACTAGATGTATGAATTTGGGTTCCAATTCGGTTCCAATAATGACTTTCTCCATTGGTTCTATAATAATTGGTGATCTTTCTTCTTCATGTGCTGGTAAGGTGTCCAACCTCACTTCCTTAGGTGCCACAGTTGGGTTTTCACCATAGGAAACATCCTTTATCTTTACTTTTTTTGGTTCTAGTGCTGCCACATGGTGGTTTTCACCACTAGAACTTTTCATTTTTTTCATTTTTTTAATTTTTTCTTTTGTATTAAGAGGTTGGACCCCTGCCTTTCTCATCATGTTGGGATTAAATTGTTCAGTGAAAGAGGGCTCAACTGCATTTAGGTATTGTGTCATTGCTTGGTCATTGGGAAAGTAAAGTAAGTCGTTTGGTTCAGTTAAGTTTTAATCAATGAGTTCGGGATGCATTAAGGGTAAAGATTCACTTGGAAAATTGTCATTGGTTGGGTTTATGGACATGACCTCATTAGATGGTTCATACATTGTATCATTAAGGTCAATAACATGAGCTTGCTCAAGATGATGCATGGAATAAGGATCAAAGTCCTCTTCACTTGAGTCCTCAAAGACTTCTCCGAGAGAGAAGACATGCGGGGTAAACCTACCATATGAATCATCCCACCATGAAAGTATCCAAGGTTAACCTACCCACTAATAATTGTGTGCTTTCCCTATGAGAGATTCCTATGGATCAGGTTGCATGTGTGTAGGAATTATCTCTGGATCTTCACTATTTTGAGTTTGTTCTTTAGGCACATTAGTATAAGAATTCATGATGACAATCTCTTTGTCATGACAAGAGTCTTCAGATAAAGAATCCCACTCATATTCTCTAGAATCATCACTATCAACATCAAATTCTACCATGTTCACTCGTTCATAACAATCATGCATAGGGATAGAACTTTCTCCTTTATATTGATAACCTACCCCTGATTTTTCTTCTTTTGATCTCCACGAAGGTTCAATAGGTTCAAGTAAACCTCTATTTGTCCTACCTAAAGGTCCTCTTCCCTTATATCCCATTTTTTGCATAATTTCAAACCCTTTTCCATATTGGTCAGTTTGAATACTAATGTGTTGAACACTTTCCACGGGATTGTTTGAGGTATCAATTTCATCTTTGTAAAGCCATTGTAGAACCTCATCATCTTCTTTCTCAAATGCTGATTTGTCACTCTCTCTTACAAAATGAGAGTTATATTTGTGAAGAAGATGCTCCTTAGAAGGTTTTCCATGTGTTTTTGGAGAAGTAGGTAAATCAAATAGAGAAACAAAATATTCCCCTACTCCTTTAGAACCAATTCTGCATTGTTTTTCAAATGTATGCATCATCTCACTCATTTGTTTATATTGGTATTCTTTGGCTTTTTCTTTCTCCTCTTTAGTAGGTTTATCAAGTTCTAACTTTGGCATGGATATTCTATCTAAATTCTCATTTGAACTTGGACCCTCGTAACTCACTTTTTCCTTTCCCTTAGCTGATGTAGTTGAGTTAGTTTGAATAGGGTTTGATGTAGAGGTAGTATTTGATGTTAGCTTCAGATCATCACCCTTAGTTTCTTCAATAGTAGCATTTGGAACAATCCCTTCTCTATTGTGAGGAATAAATGATTCATGAAGAGGCTTCAATGTGCTACAATATTGAAAAGGATTTGAATCCCCTCCAATTGTGATTTCTTCTCCCATGTACAGAAATTTAATACATTGATGGTAGGTATAAGGAACTGCTTGCATCTCGTGTATCCATGGCCTCCCCAATAAGATATTATAAGTTAACTTCATGTCTAGGACTTGACATATGGTGTCCTTTTTTATGGGTCCAACTTGATTGGGTAAGACAATCATGCCTTTTGCAGATCTCTCCTCCTCATCATAAGCCTTTATGGTAATTTTCTTCTTAGGATCAATAGAAGATTCGGATAAGCCTAAAGACTTGACAAGGTTTAAAGTGCAAATATTAAGACCAGCTCCACCATCTATGAGAACTCTCTTAACCCTATGTCTTTTAATGAGGACTTCTATATGAAATGGAAAATTTTGAGGATGGGTGATGGACATATCATCTTGATCTGAAAATGAAAGACAATGTGGTGCTGTGAGGTGTCCCACCATGTTTTGAAACTTTTCTTCCTCCAAGTTAATAGGAACATTAGTCCCCAATAGAGCTTGTTCCAAGATCTCCCTATGATTTGGAGATAATTTTAACAACTCCAAGATAGAGATTTGAGCTGGAGTCTTTTGTAATTGGTCCAGCAAGCTATATGAATTTGTTGTTGTAGATGTTTTCTTAACTACAATACTTGATTGTGTAGGACCAATAGGTTTAGGATCAACCCCTTGTAGGGTAATCCTTGAAGTTTTCCCCCTAGTAATGGCGTACGATGTTTCTTCTTTGGGTTGTTCCTTGATTAAAACAACGTTGACACCATGCTCATGTCTAGATAAAGTATTGATGATTTTGTCATAAGGAGGAGAAAAATTGACATTATTGCTACTTTGCTTATTCAAATTAGAAGATTCACCCTTCTCATGGTTATAGAAAGGCTACTTAAATATCGTGTGATCTCCATTATTTTTAGGGCCTTCTATCATGATCACATCATTGTCAATCAAATCCTGGACCACATTTTTCAACTGTAAGCAATCATTTGTTGTATGTCCTCTATTTCTGTGGTATTCACAATGACTAAATTCACTCCACCAACTGGGCTTATTTTGTGGTTCATACGGTTGAGCTCTAGGTAAATCAATAATCTTATTATCAATGAGAGTTCTCAATGCATTCTCAAGGGGTTCACCCAAAGGTGTGAATGTCCTCTTGGGAGATGGTGCAAAGAATTTCTTAGACTTGTTAGCCCCTTGATTGTTCCCAAAGTTGTTATTATTGGTGTTGTTGTTAAAAGGCACTTTGGAAACTTGATTTGCATTATTCACTTGAGTAGGTGTTCTTGTGAGAGCAAAAGGAGTGACTTTCAAATTATTAGAGTCAACAACCCCGTCATTAACCACACCTTTGTTGTTGTGCCTCAGCCCAAATCAATTATAGTTATTAGAAAAATTATTACTTGATTGGTGTTGTTGTTTTTGGAGGTACTGTTGTTGTTGCCATTCTTTTTTATCCTTATACAGCTTTAATTCTCCACTTTTAACCAATACCTCCTCTGTAGTCACTCCATTTTCAATAAGATCTTGAAAAGTTTTAGGACAATGCATCCTTAACCGATAGTTCATTTCATTACTCAAGCTATTTATAAATATGTCCATCTTTTCCTTTTCCGGTACACTTTGACGGTATCTAGCAAATACTGTCCACCATCTTTATAAGAAAAGTAGGAATCCTTCTCCATCTCCTTTCTTGGTGTTGCATAAGGTAATCATTGTAACTTCATGTTTAATATTATATGAATAGTGTGTTACAAATTTAGAAGCCAGCTCTTCAAAAGTTTTAATGCCGGAAGGTAATTTTGAAAACCATTCCATGGCCATGCCTCCCAAACTTCTAGGAAACAACCTCATTAAATAAGTGGTGTCATGCATGAACTCTAAGCTTAATGCACAAAATTCCCTTAAATGATCTTGGGGATCAGATGCTCCTTCATATTTGTCATACTTAGGAAAGACAACATTACTAGGGAATGATATCATGATTAAACTCTTATCAAATGGGAATGGAAACAATGCCTCTATTGAAAAGGGTTTGGAGCCCCACTTTTCTTTATTGTGTCCAATTGTGTTTGAAATAACTTAAATTGCTTGTTCATGATATCAATCAGATTATCTTCCAGTGCCTCTTTCTTAAGTTGATTGACATCATAGTCATGTGGGAGTTTAAGACCCTTTTGAGCTAGGTCTAGAAAGTACTTCTCCTTATCTCTTTCTAATGCTTTTTCCATAAGCTTCATGAAATATGGGCTTTGTATGGCTTCATTAACCTTTTCATCAGTTGCATCATCATCAGTTGGTTCACCATTGCCCCCATTGTTAATGTTGTTAATTCCTTGATTGTTAGGGTCTGTTCCTCCTCCATTGTTATTATTTGACCTTGGATTTTTTGGGTCAATACCTCCATTGTTGGTCTGATTTGAACCCGAGTTGCCTGAAAACATCATGTTGTTTTCTACTTCTTGGACAGGTTCTTGTGGTATTTTTGGAGTAGTAAATATATCACTCGGAAAAGGAAGTTCTTGCCTTAGATAAGTTTCATCTACTTGCAAGGTTTTCTTTACATAATATGATCGAGTGAAAGCTGACTTGAGCATAAAAGCTCTTGGAAATAGGCTTTATCTCACTTGCTTGTGGCCAAATCCTTATAAAATTTTCAAAATTGTTCAAAACCAGGATTTCTGACTAGGTTGGATATTGAAGAAGGTAGAATGGCCAAAAGGGTATCCGAATATGAAATCAAATTTTTTTGAAACCCCTGAGAAATGCTCACTTTTTTCCCTTCTTTGTTTCTGGGCATCACTTGCCAGTGTGTAGGCGTGACTTAACAATTGGTACGTGGTTACTGGAATATGCCTAGGTGGCACTTTGCAGGTCAGCAGGAGGCTTTTCTTTGTTGATAGGCATTTCTTAACTTTTTCCAAGTGTTTCTTGAAATGTCACAAGCATGACTTCCTTATTGACAGGCGTTTAAGCAATTTTTCTCTGTGTGCAGGCAACACTTTGTAGACCAAGTTGTAAATTTCAAATTTTAAAAGTTGTAAGATCAGGTCTGCAGAATATTCTTGCTTGAAAATGAAATACAAATGCAAAACACACATCAAATTTGTACCATATCCCTAAAACCACACTAAAAGTGTATGTTCTCGGTCATTTTTCACAAGTATAAACAAGAATATCTTCCAAGCAATCTACCTAGAGTCAGATTTGGCTTTTAAAAATGTTTGGCTCTAAAAGGAAAATTACTACTTAGTAGGTTTTTAATTAACACCTCTGTTCTAGATCATGTCAAGCTCTTTTACCCACTTGCGGGCTTCCCACACGCACAAAAGCATGATTCGGCACAATCCAAAAGGACTACTAGAGGAAGTGAAGAACACTTGCACACAACCTAGTCACTCTCCTATTAAGGAAGAATGTATTTGTTTATAGTGGGTTGGATAGTATCACGACTAAAGCAATTGTCTCCCACTTGGGTCGTTCCCTCTCACCATCCTTGTAAGGAAATTCTCGGGAGGCAGGCCCTCTAATGCTCTAATTTATCTAGCATGTATATGAAAACAAGAAATCAAACTTAGTCCAACAAGTTTGGGAATTTGTTCACTTAGAAAGTGAAGAGCATATCCCTATTGTCTTTCCTTGTTCCAAACACTTCAAACAAATTTGTTCTTTTTCAATCTCTTGACAAGGAGATTCTTATAATTGAAATGTTTGGTTAATTCCTCACTTTCTTTCTACCAAATTGAACTAACATGTTTGGCTTTTTGATCCACTTCAAAAAATGGAGAGCATATGCCTAATGCTTGTTCAATTTGACAAATAGTAAGGTTTTTCTATTAAGCTAGATCCAATGAATAGCCACAATTTAAGCAAACTAAGCTTGATTTGAAAAATACCTCTTTTTGTAGCTAGCAAAGGCTAGGCGCTTTTATGAAGTTTTTGATATTTGTTTGCTTACTCACCTAGTGGCTATCGTTCCCACTCCAACTCTACCAACAAATTAGTCAACATAGCCATACAAAATGAAGGAAAATAAAGGAACGATTGAAATTGTAATTAAGTGTTTTTGACAAGATTTTTCTAAGAAATTTCAACAATTTAATGCAAGAAAATTTAATTCAAAGTAGGGAATTTCTTCTTGTAAGCATCTAACACCTTAATGTAATGAGCATACAACTTTTCTTCTAATCCCAAACTTTCAAGAATTGAAGCACTATGAATTTCCTTTTGACATTTTATTTGGATTCTTACCTCTTTGCTTTCTTGAGTGATTCTGCTTTCTAGTTTTCACACTTTCCTGTGTTTGCTCATTTGCAGGAAAAATACAGACAGAGAGTAAGAAAACATAATTTAATGATCTGACAACAAATTTAAGCAAAAAATACTAGGCATCATTTATCAGCTAAAGAGCGTCAGTTAAAAATTAGCAGGTGTGACTTTAAGATTCACAGGTGTCACTTTCCAGTGACTCAAGCGACTTTTAAAGATCACTAAGCGTAACAATTTAACTGACAAGCATAAACGTAGCTAAAAATTGCGTAAGATAAAATATCTAAAGTGACAAATAACAACTACTAAGCGTTAGTTAAAAGATACTAGGTGTGACAAATCACTGCAAATTGCGTAATAAAAATCATCACAGGCGGCAAAAAGCAACTAATAGGCATTAGTTCTCAGATCTTAGGCATCGCTTTACGCTCCCAAGTGTAACAATTTATCTCATAGGCGTCAGAAGAATAAAAAATAGAAGAGAAAGAATCACTTAGGCATTAGTCAACTTCTTCCAAGCGTTGGTAGAATGCTCAGGAGCATCATTAAATCCTTCATAGGTGTCACTTATCCTATTTTTTACAAAAATTATGTAAAAGTGAAGCCAAAAACACACAAAACTTGATAGAAATGAGGCTCAAATCCCCATAGTGGGTGCCATTTGTGTGGGAATGTTTTACACCTTCATGAAATTAGGATAATCAACTACAATTCTATGAAAATACAGTACAAATTTAATCTAAGAATTGAAATTAACATCCATGACATCTCATGGTTCTCTATACAAGCTTGGTAAGTAGAGCTCTCAGCCTATTCTCTACTAGCAATCCTAGAATGAGAAAATGATAGTACAATGCTTAATCTAGCAATCGACTCTCCAAATTGATACAAAGATTCAATTCAAATGCTTATGATATGCTCTCAATTGCTATGAAAATGCCTATAATGATGATGCTTTGCAAATGAATTCTCTAGTATCTTTATTCTCTCAAAATGACTCTTATTTATAGTAAAATCCCAAGGGTAGGGGGTAGAGTTATTTAATCATCATTTAGCCTTGGTTGAGTCAAAAACTTTGAAATGTTTTTAAATGGGGGGACAATTTAAATGTTTGTCTCAAAGGTTTGGACAAAAAGACAAATTTGAGTGGTTGAGATTCAAAGTTGAAATGTGTGATTGAGATTCACCTATTTTGGAGTGATCCGTGTGCTTTTGTTTCTCAATTCTCATTGGTTACTCAAATTGTTGTTGAAAGATATTAGGATTAATTAAATTCCATTAATTAATTAAATTAGCCATGTAAGGGAATAGGTTCAATTTGATTTTTGATTTAAAAACTATACAATTAATTGATTAAAATCAATTATATAGTGTTTTTGACCCCTTTAAGCTTGTATTTAATTATTTAATGTCATCATTTGATTTTTCCTTGAATTTAATGATTTTATCCAATTTCAATTAATAAATGTCCATTTAAAAATTGTTTGATCCATTTTGATGAGAATTAGAGCATTTGGTTAAGATTTTTCAATTTGAATGATTTTAAGACACTTGCCCAATTTTTTATGTCTACAAGATGTTTTTATATAAGGAGAGCTAATTTCTTGTGAACATTTCTTCTCACATGAAAAACCATAAGAAATGTGAAACCTAGAAAGATATTTTTAGACTTCACAAACCTCAATGACACAAATAACCCATTGGCACAAAGTGTAGTGCTTTATCCATGCACATCTAAGATACCATGGAAACTTTGTAGAAAATATCCCACACCACTGTATAAGAAATTTTATTAACATTAGCCTACATAAAATCCTTCATTACTATGATAAACATATTATATAAAGCTTCAATGCATATTTTAAACATGAATCCAAGAAAATGTTCAATCAAATCTAAAATGTTTTTTATTCTACTCTTTGCTTATTATATATTGTCTAAAGGTAATGTATAATATTAGTAAAGGCATTAAAAATGAACCAAAATTTAAACATCTCCCCCTAATCAATTCACTCTAATTGTAAATATTCAAGCAATTCGATGTTTTTTAATTGATAAATTATGGGTTTAGGGTCCACATTGAAAATAAAAATAAGATAATAAGGAATATTTTAGACCCATGAATGTGAAGTACAAAGAATAAAGAGACTGGCTAAAGAATGCTAAAAAGAGCTTAATGAAATAAGGGGGAGATCAAGGCAAAGAAATTGACAAGAAGGCCAATCTCCTTTCAATGAATAAACTATAAAAATGGTTGACCTAGAAACATTTCATTTAGCCTTTTTGGCTATTCCCTTCCTTGATCTCCTAGTGAGGAGGGTGTCCATTATCCACTAAGTTCCATCATCAACTACATATCTCCCTTCAATTTGTAGCTACTTTGATTTAGAATTATAATCTTTCTTCTTTTTGGTTGGGAATTTTGGACTAGAGATGCTACTAGTAGTTTGGGAAATGGTGCAATCTTTAATTGGGACAACCAAAGCATCAAAATGCAAAAATTAGAATAATTTGCCTCAAAGATCATCCATTAAAGGAAAACAACCTTCAAAATTAGAACCATTTCTAGCCACATCAATAAGCAATAATTGACCATGGGGTCCACTATTCTTAGTAGGAGCATCAATGGATGGAGTAATGGGATGATCCAAATGAATGGATGCATCTATAGGGGATCCAAGGATAGGATTAAGATCTACACGAGTAGTAAAAAACTTTCCATGATTATGAAAAATAAAATTGCCATCAAGATTACTTGATTTCTTGACCCATTTATTCAATATGAGCCTCCTTAAAACACCTATTTGGGGAAAATAGAAACCAAAACTCTTGTGGTTAATCTTGTTGCAATGAAAGCACCTAAATGGAAGGTCTTCATATTTAAGATCGTTGTCTGTAATTTTGAATTTACAAAATTAAGACAACACTATGAATTTTTTAAAGATTTATAGTTTTCCTCTCTAAGATAGGCATCTTGATATTAATTCTCGAAGGAAATAATTCATAATTTATTTTGGCCTTAGTTTTACATCTTTTGGATGTCAATTTTCAATTTTTTTGACAAGTTTTTGTTGGTTATTTTGGCAATTCTGGTTTTGTTTTCCTAATTGAAAGTACTTGATTTGTGAAAATTTGAACTTGTAATTATTTTTTCTTCTTGTTTTTGATAGTTTTTTAATCTCCCTTTTAGTGTCTTGAATCTTTCATCTTTTTTACTTTAAATTTTTTGAGTCGTCAAACACAAATTATGCATTGAAAGCATGTATTTTGCTTAAAGAAAAATAGAACTTATAGTACATGTAATCAGGTTTTTAAATCTCAATTGAAGTATTATTCTTTTCCTTATCATAATTTTAATCAATTTTTTAAATCTCGATTGCAAGTATTATATTCTTTAAGTTTGAGAAAACATGTCTCTTGCAAAGTAAATTCTAAAATCCGACATACCCTCTGAATGCAGCTTTTGGAATGAATTGCAAGTTAATAATATGTGTAATTGGGATTCTAAGTCCTAATTGTCTATTATGTTTAATGAATTCTTTACATGCAATTAGGATTTTATTCCCTAAATACAAGTAAGTCGTTTAAAAAAACAAGCATCCTTTCATACACAAAAATGTTAACTTGCAATTAGGGTTTTAAATCTCGATTGCAAGTAAGCTATCTTTTAAAATGAAAACATAAGAACATTAACTTGCAAACATTTTTTAAAAACCTGATGGCAATCAAGGTCATTTTAAATGATGAATATCATTTATGAATAAAACGTATGTTATGATTAGGATTTTTGGACCTGAATGCAAGCATTTATTCAACATTTAACGCAAGGACTAAGTCTCAAAGATGCAAATGCGGGTAGTAGAGACCTAATCAAACTAAAACACCTTGTATTTTCACCATTTGTCTCTACATTTTTGACACGTGTCATTTTTTCATGTTTTGTTTGCGATTGTAGATTTATTCAAGGCCTTTGGATTTTTTCTTGTTTAAGAGGGAATAGAGGTGTTTATTTTGTGATGACGTCTACACTTTTCCAGACTTTGACATTAGATTTCAGCATTGCTTTTTATTAAAGATTGTTTCTTTAAGTCATTTTTGGTTTAGGTATGATATTTTCTTGTTTGTGTTGTTGTTTAGTGAGTTTTTGTTTAAAATATTGCAATGTGGCTATAATATAAACAATTGCAAGGTATTGCAATTGTTTCTTTGTTCTTCCTCACTCTTTGTTCTTCCCAGCTTGTAATTGTAGACACCTAAAAATGTTCCACGCTTGCAAGCAATAATTTCACTAACACTCCTCTCAAATCATTAAATAATCTTTATTATTTAATTAATTTGTGTCTTTCTACTATGTCCTAAGTTTAGATTCATTATTTCTCTTTAATTTTATAATTAAGTGATTTTAATTAATTACTTAATTATTGAACATCTAAATCAAGATCTCATCAATTATTCCTCTATAAAATAATTAAATAATTAACGTTATTTAATTATTCTCAATAACACTTTACTTAATTAAATAATCGCATTGTTTAATTAAATTCTTTTATTATTATTATTATACTTATTATACCCATGTAATAATAAATCAACTCCCCACTCAAGATTAAATAAATGATATTTATTTAATTAATTAACTATTCCTCTAAAAAAAAATATTAGTAATTATTTATTTATATCTCTCAAAATGTACAAGTAAATAAATTATTTCATTTATTTAATCATATGTATTCCTCCAAAGTTGATTAATACTAACTTTTACTTCACTAATCAATGACAATTCCTAACTATTTAATCAACTTTAACTCCACAATTCTCTCTCCTGACTAATCAATCTATTCAATTTTCTATTCCACCTCATTAGTTAAGTCTTTAGTCAAATTAGTCTACTCTTCAATCTATTTTTCTAACATATCAATCAAATATGGTGACAAAGCAATCAAATTGAGTTGAACTCCCACTTACTCTAAGTTCAACTCCTCAATCACAACTAATCAATCCTACAAATTGGGGAATCCTGATTGGATCCTCTAAAAATCTATATAATGAGAGCCTTTTCTCATATTTTGGTAACCACAAACCACTTGATTTGAATTCTTATGTTGGCATGAACTTGAGATTATTATCGAGAGCTCAACATTAATGTATGAAGAAGGAGAACAAAAAAGGAGGAATTATGGGTTTGCATATACTTTTGTGTTATTTAATTTTAATATCTTGATTTGTGTATCTATTTCTGTTGGTATTTTTCCTCTTTTTATATTGAGAATACTAGCTACCTAACAATCTCTTTGTGGTTGAGATTTCAGTGTTATTGCAAGTTTCTATAGATTCTTATTACCCGGTTACAAATAGTGAACCCTATGTGAACTCACAAGAGCTTTTAGAAAATATTTTGTTTTGCATGTTTGTGTATTTTTCAGGTATTCCATTGTTGGATGTTGGAAAAATATGAAAAGATAGATCATCTATTTCCCTCATCTACATCTGGTAGCCCCGATGGGACCAAATCATAGGATTTTAAAAGATTTGGTCATATCTTTCAAACAAATTTAATTTTTTCTATGATTTTTTTGTAGGTTGCTGTTGATATAAGGATCCTATAGTCCAAAATTCAGATTTTTTTAGATGTTTTTCCATTTTTTTAAATAATGGTTTTATGATATTTCATAAAAAAATTATTTCTGGGCACAAATCAACATTTTTTTTGAAAAAATCACATGTTTGAAAAGGTCTTGAAATGATAAAGGGGGTCTGTTCTCTGTAATTTTAATTTTTATGAACAATATTTGAAAAAAAATCAATCTTTGAAAATTGGTCAATTTTGATAAAATGGGTCCCTAGGGCACAAATTAAGGAATTGTCTAGTGGAATTTTGTTTGCAGGTTTGTATTGATATAAGGAGCCTACAATCCAAAATTCAGTTTCTTTTATAAATTTTTAATGAGATTTCATAAAAAAATATTTCTGGGCACAAATCAACATTTCTTTTTTAAAAAGTTACATTTTTGGAAAGGTCTTAACATTATACAAAGGGTTTGTGCTCAGTGATTTGAATTTTGATGAATAATATTTGTAAAAAAAAAAAGATCTTTGAAAACTATTTCTTTTTTGTGTGCATGTGCAGGTGATAATCGTTTCATAAAAAAACATTGTTTCAAAACTACTAACGATATTTTCTTATCTTTTGTCTAAAAAATTTATTCTCTATTATATTAAAATATGCACTTGATGTAATGAAATAACACAATGGGCCACAAAAACATAAGAAATTCAAGATCAAAGAGCCAGTTGAACAACAGAAAAGAGAGATAAAACAAAACAAGCAACCAGCTTGCGTACTACAAATCAGTGCCTTGGAGTAGAAATCGAAGGACATTTTAACACATATTTGGACAAGGTATTTAGAATCTTTGAAATTTTTAATTGTCATGATATTAACCTTAGTGCACTCAGGAATTACCAAGACTAATTTCTAGGTTTTCAGTATTTTTCTTTGTAGCTTGTGGTGTGGAAATAGGGTTAAGTTTTTTAAAATAAAAGATCAATTCATGTTTCTTTTAGTGCACCTAAAAAAAATAGTGCATTAACACACATCACAAATTCATCTTTCAGTTTGCTTCCTATAATTGACGCGGGGATTAAAAAATTGAACCAGATAAACTACATTTGAGATTGGTGCATTTACAAATGAACAAGGCAAATCTCATCTAGTTTAGTGCTTCAAAATGAGCCCATGTTCTTATGTGGATGGTAGACTAATGAACATAATTTGATCTTTGGTGCTTAATTTGATTAACTTGGTGTCTTGTGTGTTTGGTGTGCTTGCATATTCCATTAGGTTAAAAACCATTTTTCATTCTTAGAGAGGCCTATTTGGGAGATGTGCTTAACCTAATAGAGGATGAACTCAAATTGGAAAATCCTTTTGGTTGATATAGAGATAAGACTCTGAGTAAAATCTAGTCTTATCTAACCAAGATCGGGCGAGGTGTGTTGATGATAGTCTGGATCGGGTGAATATCCCTAAGTGGCTAGCATGGTCAACTAGAGACTTAAGTGTCTCACATGCATACAAATTGATTGTGTAGACTCCATAAATATGAATGAAACCTTATTAATTATAGGCCACCTAGTTCACATTTGAATCATTGTATTATTATAGTGCAAGGGGAGGGAAGAATCTCCCTCCAAGATCCCCATCATATGTGTCATAGGGTATTGTTTTATGAAAGAGATCTTCATTAAAACGATAATAATACCTGGAAAAAGGTAAAAACATGAACACCTTCAAAATAATTTCATGTTCTAGTCATGTGACATGATTGTGTGAGCTGACGGGCATCCAAGTAATGGGCCTATAATATTATAATTGAAGCCATTAACCTTAGGTTAGACTACTTGTCTCTATTTTTTTCATTGTGACAAACCTTTTGAAAACTTACAACATGAAAAATTTGTTGAACATACACTGATAATTTCTTTTTGAGTTAGTCTTGCAACTATATACTGAGTGTGTGATAGTCGAGTTTGTACACATCTCCAAAATTTTCCCTACAACATTGTCCTACAAAGAGAAAATTAAATCAACACTAGTCCATCCTACAAACATTGTCCTACACAACAAACTGTATCAAAATGAGTCCTAGAACATACTACTTCTCTTTTATCCTAAAATATGGTGATCTGCATACCCTTTCATATTAGTCCATATCTTGCTTCTTTAGTTGTTATTTTGCATAGTGATCATTTTAGTCCAAAAATTAAAAAAATCCCCAAAACATATTGTATATATTAGGTTCAAATATTGCACTTCCTAAAGTCATTTGCCAAATTAGAGGGTGCATTTTCTTAGGATATTCTTATAATGGTCTTGTGTATTATCTTGACTTTGTTGAAATTTTTATCCACAACTTTATCTACTTGCATTGTCTTAGGGACTTATCATTTTGGTTAACATTTGTCTTAGATAGACATTATTGCTAGAATTTAGCAATTTTTTCCTACCATTTTTGGAGTCAAGATAGTCCTCAATACCATTCGGGTCTTTCCTTAGAGGGTTTACCTTCGAAGTTTCTCAAAAATCTCTTAGGGTAGAGTACTTGCATCTTAGAAATCATTTTTTTATCCATTCCTAGTTTGCATTAGCATCCCAAAATCCATAAATCCAAAAAGAAAAAAATTAGTTTCCTTTATTGTCATTTTCCTTAACATCTTTGCATTTCTAGAATCCAAAAAAAAGAAAGAAAGAATTGTAACCCAATTGTCTTTGATTTCCTATACCTTAGTTTCATTCTTGCACATGTCAATCACAAGGTCACAAAGAGACAAACATCATATGGATTCTCACATTCGTCCAAATTATATTCATCTAATTTTTCAAAATATTTTAATTCACTAAGGAATGAGCTAGACATATGTCAAGACACCATTCCCAAACATGATCAAAATCATATACCTATGTATAGAAATTTACCAAAAGAAACCTCCATATCTCCCATCATTCCTTCTTCCACACCATCTCCATCGTACGATACATACAATGTTGACACCTTTCTAGTTGTCCCACAAGGGCTATCCACAATACAAATCCTAGCTAGTCCATCCTCTAGTACTAGTCCCAGTTACAATTCAATAGTCTTAGATCCAATGCGACCATATGCTCCATTCCCAAGAAAAAGATACCCCAATGAGTCACAGTCAAAGTCCATCCCCATCATGCTCGCACATCAAGTCCTTTCAAGAAAATACCATGCATATTCAAAATCATACCCCATGTCAAGAGGGTTATCCAAAGTATAAAGAAACAAGTCCTAAAATTGGTCAAGATCAAGATACCAAGAATGTCCAATCCCATCCAATATTTGACCAAGATCCCATATCCCTAGAGACTTATGATGATCCCCTTCTATCCCAAGATAAAATCATCCTTCCAAGTCCCATTAGTAATCCACCTCCTAAGAAATACCATGATGTCCCTTATACTCCATCCAATGACCTTGTTCCATGTCAAGATCAAAGTAATCATCTATGTCCACCACAACATCCTCTCAACATTCCATATCCATGTCTACCTCAACATTCCATCAAACCTATCCAAGTTCATAATGATCCTATTACATATCAATTTGGCTCATCTACTTTCATTTAGTCTAGTATACTTTGTAGTCCTACTATTCCATATGTGCCTCCTCCACCTCAAAACAAACTCACTTCTTGTTTAAAAAATAATTGGTATCCAATTGCCAAGAAGATTTTTCAGAAAATGCATTATCAAGGAAAGGATTTAGGCCTCAAAGAATAAGGTATATTAGAACCCCTCAATATCAAACAAAATCCATACTATTAGTGCTTGGGTTATATATCTCGCCATCAAGATGTTGGCATTCCTCCTAAATCTCACATTCCCCATATAAACCCAAGCATACACTTTTCCCATCATCCAAACCTACTTTTTATCCTTACATCCCAAAGTCAAAACCATTTTCTGTTCCATCCATCGTAGGTCCATATATTCCTCCATCCACTAGTTCACAATCCACTTACCCTTTCCTACATGCAAGTCAAAAAATGCACACATCTTTGAGAGACATCTACCCATCCAAAAGGCCTCTATACAATTCCTATCCACCCATGAATACTACTCCCTTTCCAAGCAATTTGGATGCCAAGCACAAATCATATAATTCAAGCAATCCACATGTAATCAAGGATCAACATGTCATGTCTAATCGAAATTTAATAACAAAACAAAATATGATCCAAAACAAAAAAGAAATAAATTAAAAAGGCCACAAAGGCTAATCAAACAAAAAGAAAAATTAAAAGATATGTGGGTTCCTAAATCTCTTGTACAATAAATCCATTCATGGAACCACAAAAAATAATAATAATAAAAACCACGTGGATTCCCAAGCATCTCCTCAAAGCATAATATTCCAAAGAAAAATTAAAATTGCCACACAAGCTTTCTATCCCAAAGGCTCCCATCAATCCTACACATAAATAGTTTCCATCTTGCAAATCTATTTTGGGTCCCTATGTCCCAAAATACACTATCTTAAATTCTCCATCACTTCTTTCACCCATTTTGGGTCCTTGTGTCCCAAAATCCATGTCCCCTCCATCTAAATCTCAAAATCCAGGATCCATTTTCCTTCCATCACTTCAACACCCCTTGAGGTGTGTGCCAATTTTGATCTTGCCAATATTTCCATCCACCAATACATAAGTCTTCCAACACCCAATTCATTATCCAACACCTACTTTCTATCCTTCCACCCCCTTTATCCAATCCTATGCATAAACCCTTACCCTAGTCCATTTTATCACTCATTTCATCCTCATTTGCCATCACCCTATCAACATCTTTGAGTATACTTTTAGTAGTTGCAGTACATTATAGAATGTTCTTCAAGAGTAATATCAAAAGAACAAAATGCTTGACTCCATGTCATTTCCTACGTCCATTTTCTTCCAAAAATGTCAAAAATGCAAAAAAATAAAAAATGAAAAAAATGGTTACGTTGGTAAAAATTTGGCAAACAGACACCTTGTGTGACACAAAAAATATAAATCAAGAGAAATAATTCATCCTATAGTGAAAACCACTTCTTGTGGCACCTTGGGCAAGTACCATGATAAAAACCTAGCAAATAGGCATCATGTGTAATCAATTACCCTCTACACTTGGGGACAAGTTTCATTCACGCAATCCTACCTATCACATCCTTCATAATCCTATATCCATCCATATTCTTTCTTTTCCATCTTTGATCTTGACAAGGCTTCATGCATACTATCTTCTTTACTTTAATCCATACCCTACAATACAAATCCTTTGTCTTATCCATCCCTAACTTTTGTCATCCATTGTCATGTTTCATATCCCAAATCATTTTCTTGATCTTGATCAAAATAAAGGACATAAAAATGAAGAACATATTTTCAAAAACCTCTTGACATATCCTTTTCCATAGACCCCATATCATTCAAATGTGTCATGACATTTCCTACATAGCCACATATCTAGTTGCTCATTTTGGGTAAACGTGTTATCCCATGTGAAATATTAGTCCTTGCATCCAAATCAACTCTGATTCCATTATCACCTATCAATTTCCATCCCATGATCTCATTCATCCATTCATAATGTTCCATGCCTTTCTAAACACATGCAAATAAATACAATCATGTTTGAGAATAAATCCATACATATTTATTTCACCTCATTCAGTGATTTAAAATGTCCTAAAACATACCAAAAATACAACAAAATTTCTTAAAACAATAATTTAAAGACATTGCAAGAAGTCTTGAAAAAAAAACAAAATTTATGAAAACATACTGAAAACAAAACAAAAATTTCTTAGAAAATATCAAAAAAATTGAGATAAAGTCCTTCAAAAACAACAAATTGCAAAATACCTTCAAAAGTTTAAAAACATCGGGAAAAAGATAAAACATTCCTCTAAGGAGACCATGTTTAGGGTGTCTATGATAAGGGCCTTCACTTATGTGATATGCCACACATACCTCGACTCCAACTATACGAACCCTATGGTGGACCAAAAACATTGCAAAAAGACCTAAAATTTTGTCCAAGACAACCACAAACATAAAAAAATCATGAAAAATTCTACAAAAAATATCCTTTGTACATAAATGAATTCTTTAGCATTTTCAACAAGCATTGAATGATGCCATACAACAAGTCTGAGCTTCAGCAAGTCAAAACCATCAAACTAGTTAACATGTCCTTAGTCAAACTAACCAAACTATCTTATCTATCAACCAAGTCCCATAGCAAAGTCTTTTGACAAAAAATCATGTCATCTTAGATAAGGGAGGGAACACTTTAACCAGATATGGAAGTCTTATACGAGCTACCTTATTCTTAAAACTAGACAACATCAGTAAAATGTCAAAATTCAATGTCTAAGCTACTACAAAAACACATACACACAATCAATATGGTTGTAACTTATTGAGTTAAGTTGATTTTTGCAATTCATGTTCTTATGCATTTTTGGGATATCCACAAGTGATTAGAGATGTGATGATAGTTCATTAATTATTTTTCTTTGTCTGTTGTCTATGGAATGTTTTCCATGAATTCTTAAAAGAGCAATTTGGGTGTCTGTGATAAGAGCCTTCACATCTCTACAATATCCAATTGCAAAATTGCAGTGGATACTTCAGCTGTGATACATCACACACCATGAATATGAATGCTTGAACTAGATGGATTGGACCACATTCATTGTCTATTCAGAGTGCCTGCTAAAATATAAAAGGATAATCATACCTAGATCATTAATATCTTGGTAGGATGGTATCCAATTTTTCTATAATGAAGTGGCTCAATGATGAAAAATAAATTGCTCAAATAAGTTTGAATTCAAATGTGACTAATAGAAATCAAGGATTTAAATTAGGATTAATTCTCATTTTATCTCATCTCCTAATATTCTATCAGTTAATTCTAACATTCTATCAATCAGTCGATCATTCCATCATCATTTGTCTTATATAGGATATATCTCTCCTGAAGTTAGAGATCATAATTTGACTTATACAAGATGTGTCTTTCCTTGAACCAGACATTACCATTTGTCTTATACAGGATGTATCTTTCCTGAAACCAGACATTGTCGCTTGTCTTATTGCAGGGTATGTCTTATGTGAAATCAGACATTGTCGCTAGTCTTATACAGGTTGGGTCCTTCCTAAAACCAGATGTGTTTCTTATCAATAATCTCTATGTCCAATATCAATCAAATAGTCATCAGCTACTAATGTTCTTCACTTCTTACTAACTATTCTTCTCTTTCATCATTTCATCTAAACATTCATCATCTTCTTTCAATAGATCATTCATGCCTTTCTTGCATAAACAATCTCTCGAGGGGTCATCATTTACCTCGCCATCACATTGTTCACATAGGGGCATATTGGGGCATAATTTTTATTATTCTTTGAAATGGCGTTTGAAAATGCATTGTGTCAAAGAGGGGCAAAATGTAGACACCTAAAAATATCCCACGCCTGCAAACAACAATTTCACTAACATCCCTCTTATATTATTAAATGATCTTTATTATTTAAATAAGTTGTGTCTTTCTACTATGTCCTAAGTTCATATTCATCATTTCTATTTAATTCATAATTAAGTGATTCTAATTAATTACTTATTTATTGAACATCTAAATCAATATCTCATCAATTATTCCTCTATAAAGTAATTAAATAATTAACTTTATTTAATTATTCTCTATAATACTTTACTTAATTAAATAATTACATTATTTAATTAAAATTCCTTCTTTATTATTATTATACCCATATAATAATAAATCAATTCTCCACTCAGGATTATAAAATGATATTTATTTAATTATACTAACTATTCCTCTAAAAATAAATAAGTAATTATTTATTTATATATCTCAACATGTGCAAGTAAATGAGTTATTCATTTATTTAATCATATTTAATCCTCCAAATCTAACTAATACTAACTTTCACTTAACTAATCAATCACAAATTCCTAACTATTCAATCAACTTTCAAACTCCACAATTTTGTCTCCTAACTAATCAATCTATTCAATTTTTAATTCCACCTACAATAACATGAAATTTCAATCATAAACATATTGTTAGGCAGTTAGTATTCCCAATATCAAAAGAGGAAAGGAAACAAGAGAAATGCATACACAAATCAAGATATTAAAATCAAACAAGACAAAAGCACATGCAAACCCATAATTCATCCTTTGTTGTTCTCCTTCTTCATGCAATGTTGGGATCTCACTAATAAGCTCAAGATCATGCCAACATACTTGAATTCAAATCATCAAAGTGGTTTGTGGTTACCAAAATATGAGAAAAGACTCTCATTATATAGATTTTTCGAGGTTCCAATTAGGATTCCCTGATTTGTGGGATTGATTAGTTGTTTTTGAGGAGTTGAACTAAGAGTAAGTGTGAGTTGAACTCAATTTGATTATTTTGTCAGCAGATTTGATTGATCTATTAGCAAAATAGATTGAAGAGTTGACTAATTTGATTCAAGACTTAACCGATGAGGTGGAATAGAAGATCGAATAGATTGATTAGTCATGAGAGAGCATTGTGGAGTTTAAAAGTTGATTGAATAGTTAGGAAGTGTGATTGATTAGTAAAGTGAAAGTTAGTATTAGCCAACTTTGTAGGAATAAATATGATTACATAAATGAAATAATTCATTTACTTGCACATGTTGAGAGATATAAATAAATAATTACTTATTTATTTATTTTTAAAGGAATAGTTAGTTTAATTAACTAAATATCATTTATTTAATCATGAGAGGGGAATTAATTTATTATTACATGGGTATAATAATAAAGAAGGGGTTTTAATTAAACAATGTGATTATTTAATTAAGTAAAGTTTTATAGATAATAATTAAATAATGTTAATTATTTTATTACTTTATAGAGGAATAATTAATGAGATATTGATTTAGATGTTCAATAATTAAGTAATTAATTAAAATCACTTAATTACGAAATTAAAGAGAAATGATGAATTTAAACTTAGGACAGTAGAAATACACAAATTAATTAAATAATAAAGATTATTTAATAATTTAAGAGGAATGTTAGTGAAATTATTGCTTGCAAGCGTGGGACATTTTTAGGCGTCTACAATAATTGGGATTTTGAATTTTGATTACAAATTCATTTCTCAAATACAAAGGTATTTCTAAACGCTACTACAAGCATTTGATTCCTAGATAATTTTCCCTATTTGCAATATCATTCCTAAAATTTAAATTTGGATTTGAAATACTTTTCAAAATAAAAAATAAAGTTGTTCCCCTACTTGCAGTCGTAATTTTAAAACCCGAATGTAGGTGAAAGAAATTCTCCAATATACATGTAATCAAGTTTCTGAATCCCGATTACAAGTAAAAGTTATCTTTCACAATATTTATATGCATTTGCAAATTGAACTTCCTATTTCTGAGTCCAAATGCGTATGATCTGTCTATTTGCAGTGCCTATCAAAAATCCTAAAATTCTTCATTGGCCTCATTCTAAAAGTTGATTATGTCATTTATCACTCAAGTTTTGATTGTCCAAAACCCCTCTCTTCTTACTCTTCACATGCACAACACCAAATCTACAAAGTTCTAGCTTGAAAGATTGTTTTATGGCTTCTCAAGCAACTAAAGAAGATGTCCTTACCCTATGGATTTTTCATGTTGCAGCTTCATCTTTTATAGTTACATTTTCCATGTCAAAAGAGATAGTCTCTCTCGACAACAAGAAGAAAATGAAGTACAAATATGATAAATATCATAATTCTATTCCACCTACATAGGTTACTTCCTCAGTTGATGAAACCCATGACACAAAGATTTGGCATGTTTGAATTCATTCAGAGAGTAAATACTTCTACTAGACCGGAGATGGGAATTCTTATTGAGAGTAATATCCATCTTGTTTCTACCTTTCTAGTGACTTCCCTAGAGCCAAAGTTTGTATTGGCTTGTACATCTCATTTTGATCATGAGTCCAAAACGATGTGATGCTGATGGGAATGTGATTATCAGATTGGATCTAGAAACTATAGACAATATTTTATAAGTTCCACCTTCTCCTATTTATGTAGACATCACAAAGGAGAAATCCTTGAGAAGATGGAATGATAAGAAGCAGAGTTGCATTAATTGCATGAATGAGAATTGTCTCCTCAACAAAAGGACTTATTTTTCTAGATGGCTAAGATGTACAAGACTAATTTCAAAGAGGAAATCAATCACTTGATTACTCTTCTTAGTAGGGTCATGGATTTAAGAGAATCCAATGTCTTTGAGACTTGGATGTATAAGTTTATCTCCCTCATCATGAGATCCAAACAACATATATTCTAGGGAGAAATCATCAGTGATGTTTTGTGTGAACAGTTCAGTCAAATTATTACCATGCTCACTTTTTATATGAATTCTTACTTGGTGTATATTGTGGCATCCACCAGACCTTTCCCTGGTCTTTGCACTCAAGATGATAGGTCAACTGTTGGTAGTATTATGAGAAGTTGACCCTAAAACCTAGTAGGATACACTACAAAAGAGTACATGATGCATTCTTTGGACACTATATGTTCCTTTTTGATAAAATGCTTCTAGAAAGAAGAGTGTTAGATGTGGGTTGGAACAAAGGGAACAAGTACGAATGCCTATTTCTACAATTCCCAACCTTTACCTACATGAGGTTTGGTTATTTTGATGATGAGTTGTACATGCTTCCATAGTATCATACATGTACAAAATCATCTTGATGGAGCTAAAAAGGAAAATCATAGAAGTTAAGGCTTATCAGTCAAGTCAACACAACTTAGGAATCAACCTCTCCCTACAAAACCCACTCCAAATAGGGAGATATATGTTGATTACCTCACCAAAAGGAATGCATGTGGAGACAAAATTACAAGAGATTAAACTTGCAAAGTTTAAGCTTAGAAGGAACTTTAACTATCAGGGAATGAATGATAAAGTCAAGAGAACTTTCACTCATGTCCATCACCTTGAGGATATATGGATTGACCTACGCAAAGAGGATGAGATAAGGAGGAAGGATTATAGTATGTTAACTATGAAGCAAATCATAGACTTGAATCTAAAAAATATCCCCGAGGGTGTTGAAGATGATGAAGAGATTCTTGATCTTGAGTATCATGAACGATGCATTGAAAAGATTGCTATTACTCCTATTTAGTGGTCACAAAAGGAATGCATGTCCATATTTGTTAGGTTTTAGCCTATTTTAGCCAATACTAATGCATGGCTAAAACGAAGGGATATCAAAATAGTTAAGATCAAACCTGGTAAGGATTTTGACACTGCAGGCCCATTTGGGATTAAATCTAGGATCAGAGCCAAGACAAAGGAAGGTGCTTCTTCATTAGAAATTGTAGGGACAAAAAGGCTCAAACTCAAATTGACAAAGGCCTTGATTAGGTCATCAAAGGAAGTGTTATTTACAGAAGGAGATATGCAACAAGAAAGATACAAATTGTGGGTAGTGAAGATGAATTGCAAGGTCACACCCCAGAGAGATCTCTTTCTTTAAGCCCAAAGATGATTCCTATGATTCCTGTCATGGTGTCTATACTTGATGAAGTTCCTATGCCACCCCTTAATGCTAATTAAAATTTATGTTCTATAATTTGTGTTCCTCTTATGGATTTGTATATAGGCCCAATTTATTCATCCATTCTTGCATCCATTTCTGAGGATCAATATGATAGCCTAGAGAATGTATTTGAAGCCTATTTCACATAGTCTATTAGGATTTTTTGTGTTGATCATGGAAACTATAGTTGTGAACTTTGATAGGTTTATGGTTGAAGCCTCATAAAATACTCAGCCTCTTGTGACCATCTAGATTGACGATTGTTGTTCTATTACTCCAAAGAGGAAAAATAAAGAAGTCTTCCTAGATGACTTTGATTTTCAGAAACAAAAGAGGACCAAGCCTCAGGTGAGGAAGAAGGAAAAAATAGTCTCCATAGTGGTGGTTTATCAAAATAGGACAAAGTATGCTGAATTTGTGGAGCCTCTTGTTGAAAAACTGCAAGATGAGTTACAAGAATCTGACTACAAGATCATGAGAGTAGAACTAGGGAAGCAAACACATGCTATATGTAAAAATGCTTCTCAAGACTCTGTTGAAATACTAGCTCAAAGTTATGACTAACTATTGACCAATAAGAATCATCTTAAGGATGATAAGGCTCCATTACTATCAATGATCCAAAAGATCACTAAAACATCATAGAAGGTTAATCCTATCACTTCTTCCATCTCAGAGGAACCTATTAGACAAGAAGATAAGGTGGGGGGAAAAGAGAAAGCCATGGATGATTGGGTTGGTTAGATGATGACTCAGGGGACATAGTTGGTAAGGGATTCCTTCCGGGTACTAACTTGTTCTAGGCTCACCACATCCAAATTGAATGAAGCCATTGCAACTTTCAATCAAGATCTAAAGGCTTTAGAGAAGGATTTAGAATTTTGGAACAAGTTTTCAAAAATTGATTTGGATAAGTTGCGTGAATATCGGGGGTCATTTCCTCTCAGAAAATGTACATTTAATATCAAGACTTGATGGTAAATAAGGGTCAATTTATTGAGGGGCTAGTGACAAATGTGAAGGTGGATGTTGAGACCTATGAGGAAAATGAGTGTGCAATCGAAAAAGGATCCGAGGAATTGTCATGCAAGTTGATAAGTGAGAACCATGAGCTTATTTTATAAGACATTGCATACTTAGAGCTCTTTCTAATGATTTACCTAGAGCTTGAGGTGGATCATTTTAGTCTAAGTTCCATGAATAATCTCACTAGTTTCAAACTTGTGTTGGGTCGTCTTCAGACTTTACTTGAAGAAAATAATAAAGTTATTTCTAGGTGTGTGGACACAATCATTAAAACAACTATTGTGGCTCGACATATAGGTGTACCATATCTTAGAGAAATGCACAAACCCATTCACCGATTTGAGACTTTCAAGGACATCCTTTGAAGGAGATCTTGAAGTGTCTTGTGACACTTAACACATTTTCTATGCTTTCTAGGAATTAATTGTTCTTTTGTTATTGACAGATTACATGTAATTGAGAAACCAGTGGTAATTGCAAGTGACCTTTTCACCTGTAAAGTTATTACATGTAATAAAATCATAGATTAGATACATTAGGACTTATAGTTTGAATAATTCATAGTTAGTTATAGAATAGGTCAAAGTTTGTTGGGTTTCTCCCATCTTTTTCTCCTAGATCCTCACCTATATATAGGAGTGAGCTTCATTGTAAAAATTATCTTTTTGGTTCTATGAAAGTAGACTTTGTTGAAATTCTTGTAAGGTGAAAAATTTGTGTTTCATAGTACAAATAGTTTCAAATGAATAAAAGAAGCAAGCTAGTTCAAACTTTGTGTTGGAGAGCTTGTGAGTTGTTTATGTATTCTTTTGTTGCATAAGTGATTCAATCTTGAGTTCATTGATTAGTAATATTCGTGCTGTCATAATTGCACAAGTTCTTGATCTGCATACTCTTGTAGACTTTGTTTAACATTAGTAGCTAGTTAAGATAGTGTATAGTGGCTTTCAAATACAAAGAACTAAGTGACTTTGTGCCTCTGTTTTAAATATCTTTGTGAACTTTAGAAGGTATACAATTAAATACTTTGAACTTTATTGTATACTTAAATTGATAGTTTATCTCTTAGAAACCAGTGTAGGAAACTTTGAGTTTCCATAACTATTTCAATAGGAAGAAAATTGGTATACTCTTGGTTGCTCTTACATCAACCAGAAGGCTATCGATATTACCGTAGCAATAAGCTCTTTTCGGTGTTATTTTATTTAGCACTTTGAAAAATATCTATAAATCATTCCTAACAGAAGAGGAAATGATAGTGAGTACTGCCCTATTTTGTGAATATTAGTTAAGTCCTTATTGATACACCTACAATAAGAAGGGAGCCTCCCCTGTTGCTGAGAGGAGAGAGAAATCTCATTTAACGTTGCCTAAAGTCACAATTTTGTAAGTTGTTGTCAAACTGACTTACAAAACTTTTAACCAACAAAGATATTGGATCGAGGTACAATTACAAGAATAGATGAAAACCAAATGGTGTTTTGGCTTAGGATTGTCGATGATGACACAAACTTTGGTGTATCTACAATTGGAAGAAACATGGACATAATCCAATTTCATAAAGGAAGCGATATGCTCAATCATTTCCTTGATGTGACTCAATTCATGCATGATCAAAGGGAGAATATATAGTCTAATCCAAATAGGATTGGTAGAAATCCTAGCAGCAACGAATTAAATTTCTGCACTTCATCAAAGATTAAGTTACATTTTTGTACTTAAGTGAAACGAGGTAGGAACAAACAAAATCAATAATGTCAATATTAAGCATGGCCAGGCTACTCCAATTATCCTTCATCCAGTATGTGAACTACTCAATTGAAGATCTTTTTCTCATGCATCGAATCAGAAGGGAGTGACTCTCAATCTCAACACAAGCAAGGTTGATGCTTGCATCTGTGATGTGAAAATTACCTAGATCATCCACCCATCACACATCAAAGTCACCCATCAAGAAAACAAATAGATTAGCTAGAGGTGGGAAAATATTTGGAATAGCCAAGCTTGTCAAATGCAAATCAGGCAAACTAGGGTTTTC
This sequence comes from Chamaecyparis obtusa, assembly GCA_027943335.1. Classification (NCBI taxonomy): domain Eukaryota; kingdom Viridiplantae; phylum Streptophyta; class Pinopsida; order Cupressales; family Cupressaceae; genus Chamaecyparis; species Chamaecyparis obtusa. The sequence continues at coordinate 202,831 of BSBK01000317.1, read as the reverse complement.
AATGATATAAGTTTTGCAAAAGTCACTACAAATATGGAAGGAATTGGATCAATTCTTGCAACCCTTAATGAGAATGGGAGGCATCAAATGAGAAGAAGAATGTACAAAGAAGTAGGTGAAAGGGTTAGGGAATCTTCTTTGAAATAGTTATAGCATGATTGACATCGTGCATCTGCAACCTAGATCTTGTGTGAGGCTCAGTGCTTTTCCTTGTTATAGACCTCTCCTCCTTCTCTATGCACCTATTCACAACCTTCTCTTGTGCACTTCATCATTGGTTTGCTCTTGCTCACCCAATGCCTCCTCACATGTGCAACACTTTGCGCCTTCGCTCATAACGTATTATCTTTTTAAGTTTACTTTCAATTCAAACAATTAAATATTGAAAAAAAAAATCTTCAAAAATCTTAGATCTCAATCATAAATAAATTATTAATGAAAACATAAGACATATTTAAAGAGATCGTCCTATTATTAAACATTATCCAACTAGATAATTAAAAAAAAAACAACAATTTTGATCAATAGAAACACAACAATCAGCTACCATTTTTTTAAATTAAATATAAAATTGAACAAATAGAAAATACTCTCAATCATTTCTCTCCCATCACCTTAAGTGGAAAACACAAATTGAACATGTTCGAAAAAAAGGCACTCTTCCAAAGTGAGAGTGGTTAATTGGTTACTTTCGCGTAAACCTGCTACCTTTGACCTTTAAAATAATGAGGAGAAAATGTCCCCAAAAGAGGAGTTATCATCATTAATGATGATGTTGTAGGGAGGTTTTTTCCAAGTCGGATTAGATTGTGACGATGCATATTATATTGGACCATCATCCTTTCTAGTCCATGCTCTTTAATTTATTGTAAAATGATGGTCATATGGGTTTGCTTCAAGTCAAAGAAGTGCACAAACCACCATTTATCGATTGTTTCGCGCTTCAATCCCAATGTCTCTAGGTAGAAGTATACAAATGTCCAATTATAAAAGAACAAATTATAGCTATATATAAATGTTTTCATTAATAGCGTTACAAACAAGATTAAAAAAAAATTGTTGAAAACATAATAAGCTGAATATAAAAACAACGAAATCATGTTACAAAATATTCCTTGTGTTTGTAATGAGCGTAACATTTTTAATTTTTTTTTGACTTGGGATTCAATTATTTGTCTTTTAATTTGTTTCAACCGGTACTCAATTTCTTTGTTCTTCTTTAATGTTTCTTGTTGATTTCTACTTATTTTTTGAATTGAATAATGTTGTAGTATCATACTAGGCTATTAGCACGTGGACACATTAGAAGTGTCAAAGGTGGGTTGATGGAAAATTATGTAGAAGTTTGCACTCGATTACAAGGAAGATGAGGATAATTAGGATCAATAATGAAATTAACTAAATAATATTTATAATAATGAATCTCAAGTTTATGGCATATATCCTTGGTGGAATAAAGTAGGAGAGTAGAGATATAATAAACAATGTAACAAAATGGTTGGTGTTAAAATATTGGTGCGAAAAGTTTTCACTATTACAATTGTAATCTTTGACAATAACTTGTATTTCTTCAACAATATATATTCACTTTAGCATTTTTTGAAGCAATTGGGACGATTTCAATAGTAAGGTTTGAGTGATCATTTACATAGAAATTTTTGGTAATGTGGATCCCAAAGAACCTAAACTCTATCTTTTGAGCATATCAACATATTTTAGAACCCCACTATATCAATTTTGATTGCTTGGTCGCATTCTTTTCATGCAAACAATACCTTAAACACTTGGTAGTCATAAAAGCTTTATCAAACATAACTCTAAATCTGGAGAAGATAGGTGGATGTTTTCAAACTATTACAAATGTTGTTTTAATAGCTTTCAAAGAGGACATTAGTATTAGGAAAGTTTGGGTGAATAGAGTTCTTAGTTCTATGACATTTAGCTCGAAATTGAATCAACTTCAAGTCCTTATATAGACATATGAAAGTGAACATAAGGCACAAGCAGACAATTCTTAAACAAAAATATGCCCTAAAACATTTGTAAAAGAGAAAAAATAGGCAATCCATAAAGCAATATGAATAAAGAAAGGGTGTAAGAAAGGAATATGATAATCTTTTATAACAAGAGAAACATTAAGAAATCAAGGGAAACTAGAGGAATATGAGAAATTATATTTTCATTTTTATCAGGGTGTCGACAATCCTAAGTCATTGTTTTGTCTCACATAATTGTTCAAAAATTTTATTAGCATGATTGTAAGCCTTTTAAGGTGCATTTCCATATTAGTTCAAGTGATTTTATTGTTGTTTCTATCTCACATATGAATGTTCTCTTAGAATTGTTTAGGCAACTATGTTAGGTTGTCATTCACTAAATCCACAATTTACCTAGATTATACCTGTTACCATAATTTTCCTATTCTATACAAATTTGGCTAAAATCTACCCCCAAGTCCTTGTTTTAACCTTGCCAAGCACCTCAGAAAATTTCATGGTGTTCTGCCCTGTTCTCTGGCCTCTGCAAATTTCTAAAAGCCCCTGGTCTGCAGGTCAAAAAATTCATAAACTAGCCGTTATAAGCAAAAAACCCTAGAAAACCCTAGGGCTCTGTTCTAATTTGCAGTTACTTTTTCTGCCACTTAAGTTCCATCAATTTCCATGTGCGCTTTAAATCCTTCAGTCGCCAAATCTCTGATTCCTGGCGGTTAAAGCTCTAACATTTAGCGATCCCGCGAACGGTTACCTTTTGAGTTGGCGATCTCTGCTTAGCGGCTAAAGTCAAGATTCTTCATCTAACGGTTGTCGCATGATCTCATGGCCTCAGAAGATTCCATGAGATCTTGCGATGACCGTCGATCTTCCTATCTGTAGAGTGCAGTTGTCAGTGGATCTGGCCACGTCATCCGAGCTGTACACCTGTGATTGGTTAAAGACTTGTGATTTGGCACCATGTCAGTGCGGGCCCGGCGGTTGTCAGTCGATGACGATCTAACGGCTGGCGTATGTCCGCAAGGCTTTGTGTCAGAGCATGCGATCATGCGACTGTCGTTGATCTTTCTTTATCTCTGAGCTTTGTTAGGTGGGTCCTTGGTTTCTGACATGCTTGTTCGTTATTGGTTGGCCAGACGACAACTTGGATCTATCAGTGGGACCATGTCAGAGGGTCTGCGGATGTGTCAGAAAGGCTTAGATCTACAGTGGTCGTATGATCTCATAGAATCTTCTGACCCTATGAGATCATGTGCTCGCCGTTATATTGGAATCTTAGTGGGTCGTGGGTCTGATGTGCTACCTGGTGCTGATTTGCTCGCTTCTGATTGGCCGTTGACTTCCACGGTGGTCTTGACTTGTTAGAAGGGATTTTAAGTTATTTTCTCAGCGTATCGTGGTCGTTCGTCTGCCGAGAAATGCATGAGATCGGTGGTTGTGTTTTAATTTCAGACCTGCTAGCCGTTAGCATTTAAATTCAAAATTCCTGCAAAGGTTTTGCTAAGGTTTTTCTCTTTTCGGCCATGCACGACGCCAGTTAGCTCAGGAATTAAATTCTCAGGATGGTTGTGGTTGAGAGGGCAATGGAGATGACTGTTGGCTGGCGTCTGCAGGGTCCTTTGTTGCGTTTTCACGATAGGAGGTGCTAGAAAGAGTTGGAGCCACCTTTTGAACGGTACTGTTACCCAGGGAAATAAGATCAGATTGTGAGCATTCGTGGCTTAGTGGAGTTGCAGGTGGGTAGTTGAGTTGAGGTTGATGTGTCTGCAGGTGAGCTCAGTACCAGATGGATGCACTCAAGGAAGCTTTGATCTGATTGCCAGACATTCTTAGAATTTGATGATGGGTCATTAGTATAGCTAGGGTTTGATTATTGTATTGTAAAATTATGTAACCCTAATTAGGTTTTGACTCTTTCCTGCGTGCAAGAGGGGATGTATATATTGTATTTTTTGGAGCCTTAGTGCTCAGAGTTGGACAATTGTAAAAGAATTTCACTTTTCTTAAGGGTCATCTGTGGTATCATTTCTACCCTCTGGCTTATATAGTTGTAAATCTTTCATTGATAATTCAAATATTGCAGAGGTATTTTGTGACAATTCTTCAGGTCCCTATGCTTCCTTGTTTGAATCATCTCTTAATGAATTGAAGTTTACGCATGTTTTTAATGACAACTTAGGGTTCCTGATCCCTCTTACTTTCTGTAACTATGTGTGTTATTGTGTTTGATTTGATTTAGGTGTTTTGTGGGTATACTTCAGCCCCCTAACAGTCTTGTCTCAATCCTACACCGAGTTGCAGAAGTGAATGTTTGCTTATAGGTCATAGGTTGTGTCTTATGTTCAGACCCTCCATGAAACACTTATGCAAGCCTATTCAATAAGTTGTGACCTACTAGACCTAAGCCTTTCATTGGTTCTATCCCTCTATGCTGCAATTCATACCCCTAATTTCGGTGTATCACCTAGTAGGTAGTTTGCTTTCAGTCATTTCCCTTTCCAAGCACTCCTTCTATCCCTTTTCCCCTCAAGTTTTACTTTCATGTCTAGAAGCAAATTAAGGTGATTATCCAAGAGGAACCAACCTAGAACCTGGAGGTCTCATCTCAGTTAGCATAGGTCCCACAACCTGGAGATGATTCCGATGTTATACTCAGTTATCAAGACCAAGAGAGCTTGAAACAAAGGCGCAAACTTAGTGTATAACAATACCAAGTGGTATTGAGGAAGGGCTTTCTTGTGAATTTTCCTTGAGAGGCTCTAACAAATTTGTTGTAACATTTGGATGAAGTTTTGGAAGTATAAAAATATATGTTCGAAGATGTATTGCATAGATGGAGACCAAATGGTTGTAGAGTTGGAAACTTAACTAAATGGCGAGTTCAAGATAATGATATTAAAAAATGACCAAAAGTTATAATTTCTTTTATAAAATTAGAGTTAGTTGTACTTGAGGTAAATAATCAATGTACTCCTAAATAGAATATCAATATATTGTAAAAAATAAAATAAATTTTATTTCTTGTTTTTTAATTGAGATGTATCATTGCATACTTGATGACTTCCTCATCTAGCATAGGATTGAGTTGAAAATAAGTATCTACCTTCTGAACACAAGTTTTGTAACGCCCCGCCAGGGAACCCAAAAGAAACTAACCTAAAACATGATACTAAATTTGGAAAACAAATTTTTTTTCTTCTAAAGTTAACATTCAAGATATATAATCACATGAGGCAATAACCATTATCTCACATAACACACATTATAAACATAGGTTACAACTCTAATGGGTCCCATGACGTAGTATTACTTACTAACATAACATAACAAATAACATCAACAAATGATTCCATAAAATAAATACAACCATTACATCGTATTGTTACATTTCATGAACAATCATTAAATCTAATAAACATACATCCACTGCACATGTCGCAAGGTATGCATTAATCATTCTAACAACTAAATTACAATTATCCAGATTAGGTATCACATGCGATACTCTAATACAAGATTTACAATAAAGAATAAGTACATAAGAATATCATAGAAGAAGTAACATAAGGAATCCATCTGAAAAGACACCATCAAACACTGGTACCAGGACGTCGAATCTCAAATGGTAAAGAATCACTACCACCCGTCCGTGTAGAACCACAAAGGTCTACCCCACCATGCTGAGGAGATAGCATCAGACCCCAAATGGATAATCAAGTCCATACAGAAAACACCACTAGGAAAGGATTCCTGATAGCTTACTAACTCAAGGTCAACAAAAGTAGTGAAAGGTATGACTCACTAATCCAGAGGCAACCGACCTTGTAGGATAACTAGACTATGTGTAGGTAGGTGTCATCATGTACGTCTAACCCTTGAGTCTCATCTTGGTAATCACTCTGGATTCCGGAACTCAAGTGACCATACACGGAATCAATGACTTCTCATACTGACGAAGCCATTAACTATGCCAGAACACGCACCCCAATAGGTGAAAAGCATCATCTCATCCTCATCTCAGTCTATACTAGCACTCAAGCATGGGAAAGGAAAACTATCTTATTAGGTTCATTTGTTTCCCTTAATATAATTAGGTTATCACTTGTTTACAATAACTTACAATAAGTGGTCAACAACAACCACTTGTGGGCTCCGGCACTTATTGCAAGCCAACTCCTAACACATACCTAGGTAAACTACCCTAGGCTCATAGATCTCTCCTAGATCAAATCAGGTATACAACTTCGTAACCTCATATCCAAATTCACACAAAAGAACTAGATATAGTCACAGAGATACCACAAACAGAAAATAATATAACATGAGCCCAATGGTCAAACAGAAATGATAATCAGACAGAGTGCACACACACCATACATAACTGAAAAATACTACTGCCTAACACATACCCTAGCTTCTGTATTCTCCTAGGTCATCTAAAACCCGACATCCCATAATGTCAAAGAAGACATGAAGAATACACAATCACATCAATTTAAACTAAAATAAAACCATTACTCAATATGTTTCATAATCATTACAAATGAATACAAGAAAAATGTCTACTGGAGAGTTTTCACAATAATCATGTCTAATATTACCATAAGTAGTTCAGATAACCTAAGAAGTGTCAATTAATTCGTTATAACCAGGATGCCCAATTTTGATATAAAATAATCAAAACTTTGTTATATGAATGGCAATAAATAAGTTGCAAGGTTAGAGTCTCATTTCTCTATTTTTGACATTCCTATGATCGAATAATTAAAATAAAATTGAGAAAACTATATATCCCAAATACCCTTGACAAAAATCCTCTAACAAGATTGTGCTTATGACAATTAAGAAATTTCATTAACAAGAATTAACAATATTAAATGAAATTCTATTATTAAACTTAAGCAAAACATAATAATAAAATTTTATTAATATTTGAATAGATCATATTAATAAAATTAAATTACTAATAAATTATAACCACCATAAATTCATTTACAAACCATATATATATATAAATGAAATTTAATCCCTTAACCAATTTTATATATATATATATATATATATATATATATATATATATATATATATATATATATATATATATATATATATATATAATGTAATAATTTATTAAAACTAACATATTAAAATTATTAATCTTAACAATACAAAATAATTAAAAATATATATATAAAAAAAAAATGTCATAGTTGGGGGGGCCATGCCCGCACCCCAAAGCCCGTGTGGCCTGCCACGGTCAGCCGTGCATAGGCCTGCAGCTGTACATGGGAACCGTGTACAGCACCAGGTCTGTCACGGTCTCCCGTGGAGACCAGTGTGCCAGCCGTTACAGGGAGGTACAGAGGGGGGTGATTTGGTGGCCCCCACCTGCGACTTGCCCTTTTCAACTAATTTTTTTTAATATATATATATATATTTTTAAAAACATCCATAACTTTTTCAAAGATGCAGTTTTATTATATTTCAATTTATATGTAAACATATATTTTAAAAGGTAACTCTGCATAATAAACCAAAGCTAAAGTTTTTTTTTTTTTTAATGATAAAGTCAACTTCCGAAAATGGAAATATATACAGACCTAAAAATTTATTCCCAGAAATGGAAAAAAATAGACAGATCACAAATTTAACAGCATAATTTATTCTTTCTTCTAATAAGTGTTTTCTCTTCACATTGTTGAATAGACAATTCACCAATTAAAAACAAGGAAAGTTAATTTGTCTTTATTGGTTTTTGTTTTTTTTTTACTGTGTATTTTAACAGAGAATGAGATTTTTACACAGCATGTATTTTTTCAACTCTAAATGAATTTTTGAGAACAACCTAATTAATCAAATCATTCATACTATAGAACATACTATAGAGTTTTAAATTTTTATTTTCTAAATGCCCTAGGATGAATTTTTCTCAAAAATTTCAGTAGCATAACATTTCTATGCCAAGTCACAATATAAAATCAATGGCATCAAACAAAGGGTTTCCTAATACCCATAATGAAATATAATTAAAAAATAGATTTGCATCCTCAAATCAAATCAAGCACAACTATATAATGAAAATTTTATAAATAAAATTACAAGAAGATTAAATCAATCCCCTACCTCAATCCAATGCAAGAAACTGAAGTGGATTTGCCTGTAGAATGCTAAATCTCCCAAATCTGAATATGTAGAGCTCAATCCTACAACTCTGAATCACAGCATGTAGAATTCCAATACCAGATGCACACACATTTCACCCAGAAAAATTCTCACACCAAATTCTCAAGAACACAAGAAAGCACAAAATACTCCTAAAATGCTCCCTCTCCAAAATTGAAAATTCCAACAAAACCTGGTTATGCAAAATGAATGCAAATTTTTTCCAAATAGAAAATCAAACCCACCTATCATGCAAAACCCTAATGAGTCACCAGACAACTCCTATTCAAACTCCTCTTCTTGAGTTGAGGGAAAATACCAATATTTAATTATAAAATATATTATTCATGCACATCTCACATGGAACTCTATTTACAAGTTATCTTATGAAATCTAATTTCACATAAATAAATAAAGCACATGCAAAATAAAATTTCACATTTAAATTATTTAATAATTTATAACACAATTAAAACATGCACTAATTCTTCAACAATTTAATAAAAACATATTAAATCAAAATTTTGCACAATTAATTAATTAAATTCAAATATTCTCATATTTGATTTTTTAATTAATTAATAATTATTCAACAAAGTAAGAAAAACTTTAATCATTATTTTCCCACTGTATAATTAATTAAAATAACCATAGCAAGAATAATCAAATCAAAGCAATAATTTAGCAACATTCATGCATCATACAAACTCACAAGATGGGATCCACGAATTAGGTCAACCTGACCAAACTCGAGCAAGGTAGTCAAACGATACTTTATCCAACAATTAGGATAAATAGGCCAAGGATTGGGTTTTGGGTCTGAATACTATCTCCCCTCTTTACCATGAGATGAATGTATGTGGGCACGCTCACTCCTGCCAATTCAGGGAAGACGATGCCCTGTACCTGCAAACCTGTCATCACCAAACAAAGCATGTACATACAACATATAACAAGCAATGATAGGGTACAGTCGGTCGTGTGGATCTCGACAAAGTGAGTAACTATGCCTCCGCCCTCTACCATAAAGACACATAATACAGATACATACATATGAACACCATACACATGCTAGTATGGGGTAAGTATATCATAACCCAACTGAAATATGAAACATCACATCATAATAACATAATCATCTAAATATGAAATCACATAACATCATAGCATAAACATAATCCAGATAAATCCACAATCACTGAAACAATATCCATAAATGCACACATGCAAAGTGGCCTAAAAGAGTAGGGCACTGAAAAACTGAAAGCAAAAATAAGGAGGTACTACAAGTTTGAGCTGAAGTCTTCCTTGAACCATCATAAGAAAGTCATGTCAAATTTCCCAACTTATTTTGAAAGTCATACTTTTGTGCTCTTCCACCAGTGCGAGGTCTAGGTTTCATTCTGACATCAATGTAGTCTCTTAATGTGATAGCAACTTGGAGCTTAGAACCTCCACTCCCTTAATCATGTCAAAGCTAGTGTTACAAATATGTTATCTAAGGCTCCTAGCCAACCCGTGTTGGTGCCTTTGGCATAAATGTATGCATGATAGGTCTCAAGTTGATGGTTTTTGTTTGTTGATTTGGATATCCACCATGAATTGAGTGTTCTTCATTGTTTCATTCATTATTATTTTTTGCATTAATAACATTACTCACACCAATGTTCACTCACATTCGACAAGCCATTAATTTTGTTAAAAGATCTAATTGCTGATTTTGATATTGTGCTCTTTGTTCTCTAACCAAAGCATCCAATAAACTCAAAAGTATTTCTTCTCCTTGATCTTTTACATACCCATCACCCATATTTTCTATGTGTCTCTCTAATTCACTTTGTTCTTCAACTAAATTTGGAGCAAACCCATTTTTGTGATAATGTAGTGAAAAAGATGATTGTTCCCAACTTGACATATCATTTCTCTATCATATTGTACCCTCCAAGGTTACATGATACACTACTTTGATATCATTGTAGTATGATGTCATGTTTGCATTTTTTTTTTTAAAACAATAGTTTTTAATAATAAGTAAAGTACAGATAATAGAAATATTTGCAACAAAGTAATAACTCAAAAATTTTACAAAACTTAGAAATACATAAGGTTGAAAAGTTCTAGATTTTATTTTTGATTTGAAGTACACTTGTTCTCAAAAGTAAGAGCAACACAAATCATTAAATAACATTACATTTCTATTTCAAACACACCCATAAAATGCAACAATGAAATGGCTTGATTTTTTAATAAATCATGCTAACTAGCTTGATAGGAAATGGATACCACACTCCAAAATCACCTTCTATAGCCAAAGTGATGAAATATTTGTATTCTGCAACCTTGGGTAACTCAAAAATAACAAACCAACCCTCTAAGCCCTTGGTCAACTAGCTTATGGAAATACCACATCACTGAGATCATATACAACTAGCAAGAGAATATACAACCAACAAGAATGATATGTGAACAACAAATAAACTTGTCAAATCAGCCTTCTTCAATTTGTTTATGTGATGCAAACTTCAACAATGATTCCTCTTTCTAAATCCTTTAATAAAATACCCATTTGGGTAAGATTGCCGAATCTTCCCTTACATCTTTGGCTGGATTCAGTTTTGGAAGCCATGGGGGAGGCCATTGGGGATTTCCAGATGGTTGATTCGGATTCCTCTGATGTTTTTAAGATGATGTATGCTCGTATTCTTGTGGAGGTTGATGTTTCTTTGGGTCTCCCTGAGAAGATTACTTTGGCCTCTTCAATGGGAACCTGGACCCAAAATCTTGATTACGAGGGTATTCCTTTCAGATGTAGGAAATGTCATATGACTGAACACCTTGCTGCGAGGTGTTCATCTAATAAGGTTAGATCGAAGAAATCACCTTCTTGGTGGTTGGGGGTTTCTGACCACCATTATATGGTTCGAAAAGTTTCAATGGATGGGGGTGTGGCTGTCTGCTCTCCTCAGACTGATCATACTATGACTGGTGCTACTGAAGTTGTCTCTGATGCTACGAATGCTCCTGATGCGGCTATTGGCCAGAATGTTGTCCCTGTTGCTGCTATTTCTATTGCTGATGCTGCTATTGATGCTGTCTCTGGGACAACTAGCGCTAGTTTGCCTGGTTCAGCTGTCTTGGCAGCCGCTACTGTTGCTGTCTTTGATGCTACAGATGTTGTCTCTATGGCGGCTTTGGTTCAGAAAGCTAAGGGTGCCCCTTCTTTTGCTATTGTCTCTATCCAGAACATAGAAGCTAGCACTGGTTCATCTGTCTTATCTCATGTTGTTGGCTGCCCTTTAGTGGGTTCTTCAGGTATTTCTTAGGATTGGCAGAAGCCTGCTGAAAAGGTGGAGGATGGATGGACATCAGTCAAAGGAAAAAAACTCAATTCTCCAAACCTTCGTTTGATATGTTGTTACGGTCTCATAAGAATGAACCAAAATGTAAATCTTGATGGTCCTTTGTTGTGTTTAGCTGGGCTGGTTTTCTGCCCTCTTGTTGGGAACTATGGTGTGTTCCCCTAGTTTGTTGGGTGGTGTTCCACAGTTGTTTTAAGATCTTTTATTGCTACATCTTTCTCTTCTCTTTGTACAAGGTTTCAAGTCCTTTCAAAACCCATTTTTACTTAATCAAAACAATGATTGCGATAATAATTACTAATCAACACAATGTGTTTCCTAAGTGAAAACACTATGAAATCCTATAAATTATGTCTTTCAACAATGTTTCTTGGAAGGGATTTCATTCTTATAAACCTTTGGAAGAAATATCTTCTCCAAACCAAGAGCAATATCAAATAAACAAATCCAACGTAACCCAACTGAGCTCCCAATCTCTTTCTTATAGTATGTGGGTCATCCTCCTCTATTTTGCTTTTGAAAATATTTAAAATAAAAACATCTTTATAAAGTGTGTATATGCATCTGAAAGGCCTCCTTTTAAATATTGGAACTTTAATATTAGCACCTCAAGATAGTCTTACATTAAATATTAAAATAATGATAACATTAAATCTTTAATTTATCTTTATTAAATATTAATTTATCGTTATTTTATTTTAAATCACCAAACTATATTGAATATCAAAATATTGATATTCATAGCTCCCAAAAAAATATCTAAAAATAGTAACCTTGTCAACTGGCTTAGTTGATGCCCAAAATTGACTTACTAAAAATATTAAGCATTGTGAAATTCACTCACATTTACTCCAAAAAGGGGCATTATACTCATAATAACAACTGGAGTTTAACTAAACCTCTAATACTTCCATCTCGTTTGATAACTATATCCAAACTTCCCTAACCCTAAAACATTAGCCTATATTAACAAATTCAATAGGCTAACTATCAACCATGCTAAACCATTTAGGAAGAGGACATTATGAATTACTACTAAATGTCTTTACTTGAGTAGTTTATGGGATAGTTGGGTTTCTCACGCTCTTAGATTTTTTTGCGATCTCTCATAACTTCTTTCCTATCCTCACCTAAGGAGGTTATGTCACATGTTTTGACATTTACCAAGTAGGTAAAACCTCCCACTTTTTATGGGTATCATGGATCAATGCACCTCTTGGATGTATATGCCCTTATATTTTTATATAATGTAGAAATCTTCTCCTCATCTTCAATAGTTTGGTGAGAGCGATGAAAGTATTCTCAAAATTTTCATTCTATGTTTATATGTTCTCTCTTTCTTATTTTCTCCTCATTCCACTATTTTAATCTTTGATCATTTGTCATGTAGAGTTCCATGTAATCTATGACCAACATCATATCCTAGCTCAGTTCTCACTTCTCATATAATCTAACACCCCTAAATCCCAATCTATAAAACCTAATTTTAAATCCTAATAAAATTAGATTTTTTTTACAAGATGCACTAAAAATTGCTACTTACATCAAAATATTATAGCATACAGTGATTAAGGGAGGAGGAAAAGTCTAGATGACAATGAAAAATATCTATGCAAGTAGGAAACTAAAGAATATAAACCTCTTAGAATAGAAACTCATTACTAAATAGATATCTATTTTGTATGACCAAATGTAATGTATATTTATGATGAAAATGGTGCATTCAAAAAATATATCCACTTGGATTTTTTTCCTATTCCATATAAATACCAATTTCTTAAAATAATATATAAATTTTAGTGAATCGATAGCCATTCCATGCAAAAAAAATTCGCATTATACTTGTCTTCTTGATTTGGACCCATTATCTTACTCTTACTCAAATACATATTCTACTTTATGCAATAGAAACCTTTTACAACTTACCCCTCGTATGGTTGAACATGAATAAACTTGAAGAAACTCAACCCATTTCTTATGTTTTTGGATCAACTAATCTTGATAATAAATTACAGTGCATGATTTTCTACGAATAAAACAAACTCCTTGTGTACAAAGTAATGCCTCCACTTCTTTGATACTTAAGAAATTACATTCGATTAAATATTTCTTCTTGTCCTCATTCAAATTATCCTCAAACACCTATACTTGTCACACTTGCATCACAATCCGCTTGAAATACTTTACTAAAATGTATTGATACAAGAATCATTGTTCTATCACTTTCTTTTTACGATTTAAAAGTTATTTAAATAGAAACACATAGGCCACTAACTTCTTTGATAAATTAATTATAAAAACCTTTCAAACCATGAAAACTTCTTACCTTAAATATCTTTTTAGTGGTCATCACTTACAATAGCTCCTAAATTTCTAAGATCAATGTGAAAACCTTCTTGGAAATTTATAAACTCCAACTAAACTATTTCCTTCTTCAAAAAATTGCACCATGTCAAGTTGACCAACAATTTCTCATTCTTTAATATCAAGATATCATTAAAAAAGTTATTATATAAATTTACCAAGAAATTTCTTAGAAATGTATTCATTAACTTCATGAATGTGTTCAACGTCGTTATTAATTGAAATGAAATTACAAGCCACTCACACGACCCATCTTGTATCTAGAACATAGTTTTGAACTCATCTCCTTCTCTAATTTAGACTTGTTGATATTTGATCTTCAAATCAATCTTTATAAAGTGTTGCAAGGTGTGCACCCATGGTCTCCTTGTGTTGAGCAGAGCAGTGGTTGGGTTTGTGACATGGCTTAACTACCTCCTATGGATTCTATTGACAGGTCAATCTTTTGGTGCAACGACAATGGGCCACTAACTTCTTTGATAAATTAATTATAAAATCCTTTCAAACCATGAAAACTTCTTACCTTAAATATCTTTTTAGTGGTCATCACTTACAATAGCTCCTAAATTTCTAAGATCAATGTGAAAACCTTCTTGGAAATTTATGAACTCCAACTAAACTATTTCCTTCTTCAAAAAATTGCACCATGTCAAGTTGACCAACAATTTCTCATTCTTTAATATCAAGATATCATTAAAAAAGTTATTATATAAATTTACCAAGAAATTTCTTAGAAATGTATTCATTAACTTCATGAATGTGTTCAACGTCATTATTAATTGAAATGAAATTACAAGCCACTCACACAACCCATCTTGTATCTAGAACATAGTTTTGAACTCATCTCCTTCTCTAATTTAGACTTGTTGATATTTGATCTTCAAATCAATCTTTATAAAGTGTTGCAAGGTGTGCGCCCATGGTCTCCTTGTGTTGAGCAGTGTAGTGGTTGGATTTGTGACATGGCTTAACTGCCTCCTGTGGATTATATAATTCTAATGGTTGCATTGGGCATTGACAGGTCAATCTTTTGGTGCAATGACAATTCCCAACCCCCCCTCCGCCCGCCGCCCCCCACTCCCCCCCCCTTGCTTGCACTAGGGGGGCGGGCGGAGGGAAATTGTTGCAAGGTGTGTGACTTTGGTCTCCTTGTATTGTGCAGCACAGTGCTTGAGTTTGTGACATGGCTTAACCACCTCATGTGGATTCTGTAAGTCTAGTGGTTGTATTGGACATTGACATGTTGATCTTTTAGTGCAACGACAATCACACTTGCAACATAAAGTACTTAAGTCCCCTCAAGAAATATATTAAGATTCAATTCATTGTAAACTTTTTTTTATAGTTATTTTTTTTTGTCTTGTGAACCTCTGTAGACACACCATACTCTACCTTTCCTAACTGCTAGTATGAATAGTTATACACATGGTCTCAAACTTTCCCTCATTTGGAATCCTTATCCAATAGCTCTTAAACATGTCTACCCGCCTCCTATATACATAGTCATCATCCTATGCGTTTCCTTGTTTGATAAGCTTTATTTAAGAATTAAATGAATGTGGTGACTTAAGCTTCTCATGGGTGGAATTCTATTTGATAACTCTCTATATAATTTCTACACGTTACTCTATATTTACTTCATGTAGAATTTCTTCTATTTTAGGTCTATTATCCTTAAGTTTTGGAAAGAGTGGAAGTGAGATTTTTCTTTCTTCATATCTATTAAAAAATATTTTCTTTAGGATTAAAGACACCTTAGTACTATTGAGTCCATCGAAGAACATGGGGAAGAAGAGGACAATAGTACTTAAGTGTCATTAAACTTTAAAAGAAATATTTTTTGATATAATATTTGCTTTGTTCAAAGACAAATTTATGTACGTGCTCACTATTACATCAGTACAACCTTTATATAAAACAGCCAAGGTCTTCCTACGAAAATGTGACAAGTTTGTGGGCATTATATCAAATCAAATTTCATTTTTTTTAATACTCTATAAATGACAATGCGACATGACATTTCAATGAGTGTCAAATGATTCCAAATGATTTTAATGTTGCTAAATCATTTTAAAATGCCCAATTATAGTGCCTTTACATCTTCCTATCAATTATCGATATTCTAAAACAGTAAAAAGGCTAAGTTATTGATTTAGCATATTTTTAGACAATTATGAAAACCATGTGGTTGCATATCAAAATATGGATCGCCTTATATGACTTCTTGTTTTTATTTATGTTCTTAGACTGAAACGTCTAAAGCAGAAGATTAAAGGGTATCCATTCCACCAAACACCTAGGACATTGACCCTGGCCTTATTCCTTATGATGTCAAAGGCCTTGCACTCAACAAGACTTGAACCCTAGTGGACTCATTCAGAATAATTCAACTTTTAGAATTGTCTATCGATGCCTTATAATGATGCTGAAATGGGTGCTAAATTGAACCATCTTAGAACACACCCATCTTAGAACAAACCTTGGCCATCGCCCATATGCTAGAGAGCTTAGGAGGCCAAGGGGCCCTGGGGCATGACAGTAGGAACCTGAAAAGTGGTTAAAGAAAATAAAATAATCATAAAAAATGCGCAGCAAATAACAGCAAAATATCCTGTCAAAATCCATCACTGGTTCATCCAAGAAAAATGCAAAGTGAATCCATGGGCAGTAGCCACATCCACCCGAATTGAACCCCGATCCAGATCCCAAACAGATCAAACCCAAACTGCCAGGGCCACAGGGCCAAACCAGTAACATCGATTAAGTAATACTGCTGTTAATAGTCCCTTACAACATATGTGAACAAAGTATTAATGAATTTATGTAATGCTTCCTTCAAATCCCAAACATGAGTCAATTCCAAACTTAATTAACCCCCGGGAACTTGAGTCAATTCCAAACTCAGCAACCTGTGTTATTAATTCATGTCCACGACACAAGGAGAAAACAATTTCACATGTAAAGCTACATAACAAGAAAACATCGCAGTGCCAATTTAAGCAACTTATCATACAAATTGAAATTCAAAATGATTTGAAATGACATGCATCTTAAAAAGTTATAATCTGAAAGTATGTAAGCATCCAGATAACTTCTGAATTGAAACTTCACGAGAGGAAGGAAATAATGCTAAATGGGTTCTACCAAACTTGAGCACTAGCTTCCCAGAAATTCTACAAACCTGCTTGAAAAAATCCTAGTAAAGACAATTCAATTTAAAATTCTACTAAAAATTTCCAGTGAAATACTCTGGTCCATTCTTACAGGAACAATTGATTAATAATTAGCAAAAATGGTGCCAGCATCTCGAAAGTAACAAATAGGCAGATTTGCGTGCATTATTTCACTAAAGGCCTTTCAATTGTTCTGATAAACCAGTCAACACCGACCAGTTCTCAAGAGCATCTGCCGATGATACAAAAGCACTTTTGCACAAATCAAGGTTTTCCTTCGAGACTGAGATAACACAGATTGATCAGCAGTTAGATAGATGAAATTATTAAAACCCTAGACTGTAAATTAACGGGATAACAATAACAAAGAGTTACAAAGTACTTCAAATGCGTGTGAATAAAACTTAAGCAAAGCTTATTAAAAATACCTGCAGATATAAGAGAAGCCAATGACGCAGTGAAAGTATCTGCTTCACTTTCCTCCTCGGGGTTGGAGCTCACCTGAAGTGCATACATACATGTGCAACAACGCAAGTCAACTTCCATATTTTTCTCACTATAAATGATATCGAAACTATGGAGAGATCTAAGAGGCATAGATGAGTAAAAAATCTAAAGTTAATTGCATAATTTGACAACTATTGAGATTGGGGCAGTAAATTGTTGTTACATAGTTACTGAAATGTTCTCAAGAAGTAGAGATCAGTAAGTTTATCGAGGATTACAAGCATTAATTTAATGATCATGTGAAGATGTCATAGTTTGAATAGTTTAGTTACCATCTATGCTGACGCCTTCTTTTCTTAATAATTCCCCCAATTATAGGTAGGTTGATGGGAAAGCTCTGGATTACATTGCGGAAAGCTGTAACTTATTTCCAGCATTAGGAAAATATACCATCTATGCTGCCATCTTTCACTTCAAATTTATTTAGTTGCAGATAAGTTGGTAGCAAAGATCTGAAATATATTGTCAAAGGTAATAACTTCACTTCCACCACTAGGTGAAGGTCAGGCTGCTTTTGCAGTTTATGTTTTTACTTTTATTGTTTTTGTTTCAAGAAAGTTGGAAAGAAAATGAATGGCCATCATAAGGTATCGGCACTAAATAGAAATCAAATATAAAAATTCACCTGCAAGCACAATCAAACGAATCAAATTTATATTAGTGGCAATTGACCAAACGAAAATGTCAAAAATCTGCTAATGGAACACACCTAGCATGAATCTAAACAGTAATAAACAAAATGTTAAAACACGATAAAGGAAAGAATCTAGATGCCAGAAAACCATTATATGAGCAGAGGTAGTCAGTGATCAACTCCAACATCTAATGGTCAGAACTGAAATAAATAATTTGTTAGAATAGTAATCTGGTGTTTCTATATATCTTGAATTGTGTTTGTTAGAATAGTAATCTGGTGTTCTGATATCCCTTGAATTGTGCTTACCATGCCATATATGGTTCATGTCTCCAGTGATCCAGAAAAATGCAAGAGTTAGAATACAGTCAGCAGATTAGATCAATGTGCCAGACTCTTCATAGGTTGATTTTTGTTCCGTGCAAAAGTGACTTAGATACATGAATCCCTGATTTAGCAGCAATAAAAATCCTAGAGCTCATGGTAAAATGTGAGTATGAATTGATTTAACTCTGATTATTATTTTTTAGGCATCCTGCACCCATACCTGGTTCGTTTGGGTCCGGGTTTGCTCGGGTACACCCAAGGTGTATCAGCCATACCCACGGGCTAGGTCACAAAATTGGCCAAATTTTATCCATGTTATTCAAAATCGAATGAATTTTTAAAAAATCCAAAAAAAATTGATTCCACCATTCACATGGTAAAATTGTTAATTTTCTATAATAAAAAATGTATTTTAAAAACACTTCTCAACTGGATTTTTCGGACTGAAAAAAGTGGGCTTCATGGACAAAGTAGTCGCTAGCATCAACGGGTGTTTTCTGCTCACCAACCCTGTATCTGCTCATGATGGATTGAGGAATTTGAAGTGAAGCCTATGCTTGTGAAGGCTACCAATGTCAAAAAGGATACTGCATTGCACTTGGCTTCTCAAGGAGGTTTTTTCAATGTTGTGGAGGCTTGTGGATGTCTGCAACAACCTTAAGAAAGAAATAAAGCAATTATTTTTAACATCCACGAGGCTGAAGATAGCCTATGGGACAGACCACTTTACACACTGATTTCTGCATTTTGGCCCTTTTCTTGTGCAACTTGATGATGAGTGCCCCCAGCTGCTCAATTTCCCCTCATTGAATAACCCAAACCAAGATATTAACATAACTGTCCCCGCTATCCTTGAAGGCATCACACTCTAAAATGAAATGCTTTTTTGTTTCCATTTTTCTAGAAATGCAAAAAATACACTATTTCTTCCCATGCTTCTTTTGGTTTTTCCAATGCCCAGTTCATAGTGAAGTTGATGAGAGTTGGTCCTTAACTAAGCAATAAGAATTTTGTCTCTCCAAGAGATATTGATCCCTATGTATGCTTTTTGATGATGATTCCGAGTGGGATTAAACTCTACAATATAATACTCTTTCTTTCTCATCAGGCCTTTATCCCACAAACACTTGTAAATTTATCCATAAAAAAAGTCTTTATCTCTTTACTATTTGTGGAGCATGAGTTCAAGTAAATATCCCATTTACTAAACCATTTTATGTTTTACCTCATCCAAGTCTTCTTTCTTTTTGCACAATATGTCATTGAAGACAACCTTAGGCCATCTACTCTCTTCTATTTAATCAATTCTTTTTAAATATCTTATGACTAACACCATAGCAATTGCTTCAACAGGGGCCCACCTCATTCAACATGATATCACAAGGGACTGAACTTTTAATTTTGAACTTGTTTGTAATCAAGCGTTTTTTAATTTAATGAAATGGCTATGTCCAAAGCCTACAAATGCGGCAATTCAACCACACTGAAGGCACTATTTGGTGCACATCAATTGTCTTTAAAGTTTATTTTATTCTTTATTTTTATTTTATACATTTTCCCAATGAAATTTAACATATGAAAAGGAATCAACATTGTTTTATATTTTAGAATATTAAAATTTAATATCTTAAAATATTTAATTTAGATTATTCATTATCCATAATATAAATAAATATGTTTTGTATCTGAATAAATTGATATTATTAATAATAGTCATGAATGTATGATCAAAATTAAAATTGTTATACAATATAATTTTCTATGTTTTTGAAATTAATAATATTCCTTATTAAATTGTGATAATTGTGTTAATTATTTACTATTATTTAATATTTAAAAAATATTTAATTTAGAGTATTAATTATTAAGAGATCAAATGATTAATTATTTAAAAATAATTGATTTAGATGATTATTCTAAGTTGTCGATTCGGGTGCGGATGTGGGTGAAAGAATCAGGTGTGCCGATGCATGAAATTTGTTTTTGGGGATTTTGGATGCATATATATATAAATATATATGCAAAGAAATGCAAGAAATATACAAAAATAAATCATTTGATGGTATGATACTTCACTATTGATCAAGATATCTGATAAATATTAAATAAGCCATATCATATATGTCTATGTTCATGATTTCAATGGTTATCAGAAAAAGTGCATCCAGGGTACTCGGATGATGTAGCATTTAATAACTAAGTTACCAATTCGGGTGCGAATTCGGATGCGGATGCGCAAAAATTTTTTTAGGGGATGCGGATTCGTTTGGATGCGTGTATATATATATATATATATATATATATATATTATTAATTATACATAATATATATTATATATATAATATATGATTATATATAATATATGATATATGCAAAGAAGTGCAAGAAATATACAAAAATAAATCATTTGATAGTATGAATTTCAGAATTAGAATAATGATACTTCACCAATCACCATTGATCAAGATTCAAGATATTTCATATTTAATAGTTCAACAACTTCATAGACACAAATATTCAAATGGAAAGAAGTTTAATAACTAATTGCTCATGTTCAATATTCCAATGCAATTTGAACTATAAAATCAAAACTTAGTTCATGATTCAAATTTCAATGTTCATCATTCAAGACTCAAGACTCGAGATTCACCAATCAGATTCAAAACCATAAGGATTCTCAAGAAAATCCACATTCTCATCATCTCCAACTGCTGCAAGTTCAAGATCATTTGAACCAAGAACAGTTCCACTTGTGCTAGATGCACCATGTGTCATGGTATCATCACCATCATCTGTGATTGTAATAAGATCATGAAGCGTTGCATCCAAGTTTGCACACTCAAGGGCTACATCCCAAAGCTTGGTTGACTCTTGTATTAATTCTCATTACGTGACAAAAGACGCAAGTTGGTATGAATGTAAACCAAGTCCTCAGCTTGCTTTGAGCCCAACCGGTTGCGCTTCACTGAATGGATATAGGAGTATGTACTCCAATTCTGTTCAGCAGTAGAAGAACTTGCAACCTGGATAGTGTTCACAAAATTAAACATACAGATATAAATGAAAAACAAATTAAAGAATGTTAAACACTAAATTGTAGAATACAAGTGGTAAAAAATAAACAAAAAAAAACTTACTTGTGAGAGGATCTTGATTGCAAGACCTTGTAGATGCTTGTATGGTTGACCATACATGTACCACCATGTGATAGCTCCCATTTTATATTGGTCATTTATTGCAAATGGAGACATTTTTAAACCCAAAGCAAATAAGCCAAATTCTAGCCTCACTGTGTCGTGCATTTCATCATCTGGGAAGAGTCTTGTAAAAAGCTTTGTAGCACCCATTAGCAACTTCTTCATCCGCATATGGTGCGACTCTATCTAGCATACCAAATACTTTCTCACAACAGTACCTCGCAGATAAGGCATATATGCAAGGAGGTGCAATGGGGTAGTCATCTTCTCCCAACGATGATGAATGATTGCTTCCATATTATTGCATAAGGCTTCACATTCTGTGGGGTCATTCTCATGCTGTTGTATGGAAACTTTTACCTTCTCAACCATGGTGTTTGTTCCATCATACACATCCCCCAAGCAAGGTGTATCTGTATCGGCAAAGTGGAGCATAGTCATGATAGGCTCGGTGAAATCCAATACAAATTGCACACGAGCGCACCAACTGTCATCCAAGACCAAAGCCTTGATCTTTTGGGCTCTTTCTGAATTCGAAGCCTTCCATATACCCCACTGGTTAGAAATAACCATTTGACTTAATGTCGCTTGCACCTTGACAAGTTGTCTCATAACAATAGTATGAGAACAAAACGGGTCTCGACAACCTAAGAAAGTTAACAATTTGTCAATTTATGTCAATAAATATTAAGCAAAGACAAAGTTATATACAATTTGATAGTTGAACATGAACACAAAATTTATTCAAAGTAAATAAATAAGTGAAATTTACTAATTACAATTTACCTTCAGCAGCTCCAAATTGGAGAATGATCTAAATATGGATTGTGACATGTGGTGGTTTGTCACAAACATTTGTATCTCCTCCCCCTCTTGGTAAATTTGCTTCACCCAATCTATTTGAGTGCCAATTTGTTGCATGATCAAGTTAAGGGAGTGTACAGTGCATGGTGTCCAAAAAATATGGTCATACCGACCCTCAATCGAAGCACTTTCACCCCTACAATTTTTGGCTTTGTTTGTAACCACCTGGACCATATTCTCACTACCCACCATCTCTATGGCCTCAATGAGAATTTTAGAAATGAACTATGAATCCTTCACCTGCCCTTCACAATCAACAGCTCTCAAAAACATTGCCCCTTTGGGGTATATTGTAATCACATTAATCAATGGCCAATTTTTTGTATCTTTCCATCCATCAAACACAATAGTTATACCCGAAGTTTTCCAAGAACTTTTAATTGGTTAAAGAGCTCTCTCTATAGAAGTCCTCTCTTTTTGCAATAGAGTGGTATAGACTTTTTCATACCTGGGACTTACATAATCAGCTGGAGCTTTATTGATGGCTTGCACCATTTCCTTCCAATATGGTGATCTTACCAAGTTGAAAGGAAGACCATTGGCATAGAGGCAACGTGCAATGGCTTCATCAGCAAGCTCTCTTGCCTCCATTTTATATGCGGTGTCCAAAGGGCCTCTTTTGCAGGCGGTAACCTCTACTTCTTCCTCTCCCGGTACATGTACTTGCAAAAATGGATGTCTGGAGGATACAACTGGTTCAGTGGGTAATTGCATTTTGTTCTTTCCGGATGGAGGTTGATAAAATTTTTGTTTTTTGATCTTTTAACCAAATTATCAGCAACGTCTTGTTCTTTTACAAATGAAGCTATTTGTGCATTAGACATCCCCTTCCCACTTGTGCCTTTGCACATTGCAAATCCTTTACCAGAAGGGCCCATAAAATGAAGTTTGACCTGAGAATATGAGCTATTGAATGGTTTTCCTTTGTTACTTTGACAATAATTACACTTCCAAAGATATGAGCCACCTCCTGAAACCTGTGATGCTCTTGTGGTATGTCTCCATATAGGAGATCCTACATCAATATTAAAATTATCGGCTCCTTGTCCTCCCACTGAACTTTGACTACCAGTGGTGGCCATTCTTGCACAATACAATCTAATTTCTTGCTATAATAAGAAAATAAATAAATTTAATTTAGAAAAAAACTATGAACATCAAGCATACAAGGGCAAAAAAAAAATACAAAAATAGTAAAATAGATAGCTAAACTTGTTTCTTTATTTCTTTTTTTTCTTTAAATGAAAAAAAACTCAAAAAATTGAAAAAAAATAAAAATTCATCAAAATCTCAAAAAAAATCATTAAACAACTTGAGAATGGGATCAAATGCTTACCGTAAGTGCTTAAAACTCCTTTGTGGAAGCTATCCCTTGCCCTACAAACAATCCTCTTCGAAAATAATCAGCTTGCCTTCAAAATGCCAAAATGAAGAGTAAATGAGAAGAATGGTTGAATGGCCTCTTTTAGGGCCGTTTTAGGGTTTAGTAGAAAAAAATAGGTTAAAACTTGTTATTAGCACATGTCTTATTAAAAATTTAAGTGGCAAAAAATTGAAATTTGCATTTTTTCTGGACATCTACTCGTGGATGCATCCGGGAGCGCCCGGATGCCCTGTGAGTGCCACCCGAAAGCCACCACAGGCATCCACCTGCATCCGGATGCCTATGGTGGCTTCCGAGTGGCACCCACAAGGCATCTGCTCTTGGATCCACTTCCACAGGCATCCACATCTGCCTCCAGAGGCCCAGCAGACACATCGGTATCTCAATTTACTAATGATACAAAAAATAGCATAATTGCACTTATCATGCACTTCAAATCGCATGGTTATCAGAAAAAATAGCATGCCTGCACTGCGGAAAAAAAGTGAAGCAATTCACACAAGAATGGTATGAATGCTTGAAGAACTTGAATTTTTTGTCAAGAATATTTTGTCCATGACTCCATAGGATAGCTTTTATAGAAATTATGGCCGAAATGTAATGCTTAATTTGTTTAAACTGAAACAATTAATCAAGAAAGAAAGAGTCTTTGAACATTTATCCTTGTGGCACTAACATATATTGAAACACAACAAAACTTTCCAAAATTTCAAAAAGATAGTGGAGAGGTCTGCTTTGAGCATCCATATAATAAAATCAGAATTTAGAATTCAAATATTTTTCCTCATCAGGATCGTCATCTAGAAAAGTTGGTTTTATATGTATTTTCATTACCTCAAAGTCATAAGAAAAAATAATAGATAAATGAATTTACTGGATGAAATGAATTTAAAATTCAGATTTTTTTTCCTCATGGAGGCCTCCCAGATGCCCTGTGGATGCTCACAAGAAGCGCATCCAGGGCACCCGGATGCTCACTTCCCTGGATGTGCTTCTTGTGAGCATCCATAGGGCATCCGGATCCGAATCAGCTTCCGGACAAATCCACTTCCGCATCCAGGCCTGGGAGCTGCGAATCGGTAACTAAGTGATTAATTATTGATATAGCAAATGTATTTAGTTTTACAATTCTATATATTTCTTTTAATTATATATACACACCATACCCAAACCTACCGTACCCAAGAGGAAACAAGTACCGTACTGACAATACCCATATCCTGTTCCCATAACTGTACCAAGTACCAATAACTTAGTTATTAGTATATTGCAACCCAAATGTGCATATTCTTATGCATTTGAAAGAAAAACACATTTTCGGAATAATGTCTGTCATAATTCTGTAAAAGATAAAACTCAAACACTGTTAAAATGCCGAACCAAAGTACTGGCAGCAGGAATGAAAGATAATGTTTATTCCCTGCAGTATTTGAATTTACATTTCTTAAAGCACATAGTGATGGCTACAACAGACCAAAAAGTTTCAAGTTCTTAATCAAAATGGACACATGAATTGCCCGTGCAACAAAATGCTTCATCCAGGAGAGCTTTCTATTGAAGGTCACCAGAGATTTTTCATTGGATCAGGAATCTTTATGGTTTATATTCACCAACTTTTCCAGTTACACATATAGTCTGGGGAAGTTTGGGACAGCTCCCATTAAGACAACCATCTTTCTTGGGTCACAAGTCACAACTTCTCTACCCATGCTTGGGATCATAAAATATAAGATCTGTCAAGCAACTTAAATTTTATGTTTTGACAGTTTCATATTGTGAAAGATACCCTCAACTTTCTAGGGAGAGATTATCATGTAGATTTTCAAAATTGAAGGTGAAAAAAAGTTGTGGCAGAGTAGAAAGAGGTGAGAGCAGAGTGGTAGCATAACATCTCTTCTCAGAGATTGCTACAACTTCTGTATCAATTAGGGAGTGTATTGGCTTCATATCTCTTCTCAGAGATTGCTACATCTTTTGTATTACTATTAATTAGAATCAGCCTCATCTCAGAGAATGCATATCGCTTATATCAACAGATTCGCATAAATTCTTCGTGTATATTTTTATCTCCATTATTCACAGTTAGTTCAGTTACAATTATATAGTTACTTCTATGCTACAATTTTTCTAATTATTTGCTTCTATCTATAACAAATCTAAGTTGCAACCTTTTAGTGTGTTACCTACCAAGTCTGCTGGCAAAATCCAGATCAATATAATAGGATCCATCTCTTCTATCTTCACTATGAAGAAATTCAATCTGAGATTGCAACTTGAAAGCTAACAGAGAACATTAGACCATCTATTTTGTTAGAGCAAGGGAAGAAATAAATCTTTGGGACAATAATTCACTGTTGTTGGTCTGTGCATAACAAATAAAAAAGTAATAAATTGCAACATGTTGTATAGTTGGCCTCATAACTGTTGTCACTGAGGATTGCACCCGAGTATGGCTAAGTGTAGAACCTAGCAATCCCGTGAAACATGGGACTACTCTCAAGCTGTGGGTAACCTATCTGAGAGTAGACCTCCGGATTAGGGGCCGGCTTCCCCTTGAATCACCTTGAAAATTAACTGACTTTGAAGGAAGAGGGAGAGAGAGTGCATGAAAATGAAACTAAAACTAGGTGATTCACTGAACATGAAAGATCCACAGATTGAAGCAAACTCACAATGATACCTGAAATAAATGATGATTCACAACCTAACCCTATTGCCTTGACAATCCTTGAAATAAAGAGGTATTTAGATTAAAAGAAGGGAAAAGATCCCACAACTTAAAACCAAACGTACACAGATTAGAACAACAATTGTAAAGCACTTTCCTGAACCTTCCACTTGAACAAAACATACAAAGTATAGGATAAACAAAATCACGATAACTTTGACATGGATTTCAAATAGAAAAACTCAGAAAATAATAGGGATGAGAAGGAATACTGCTTTATTCTCAGTGAAAGGAGCCAAGTACATCAATCTGCTTCTCCAGAGCTACAAGCATTCACCTCCAAGAAAGCGGGAAAGAAGAACTAACTTCAATCACACAAGTGAGAGGTATAAAAAGAAAACCTAGGAATCTGCATGAAACCTCCCTGACCTCCTAAAAATGGTAAATCCCGCAAATAGGCCCATGAAGATGCCTCATAAACTCGGATGTTAGATTCCCATATTTTTAGGGGTAAGGGGAAAAGTCGAAATCTTTAAAAAGATGGTCATTGAAGGCTATCCTATCCTCTCTGAATCATGGTCTATAAATGATATTCTGACATTGGTTTATAAAAACACCACTTGTCAATATCTTACAACAATAAGAGCAATGATTTTTACATTAAATGCTATACCTCTATGCCAAATATAAATGTGGATTTAATTATATTTTATGAATAGTCCTCAACCCAATTTAAATTAATTAAAAGAGAGGACATATTCAAAAAAAATTCACATCTCAAATCAAATCCACCTATCATGAAAGCATATGTATATAATTAATAAAGTTCTCAACCCAATTTTTTAGAAAGGGGAAAACGAATTAATTAAATATTTACATCTTTTAAATCCACTTTAAATAGATGCCTTAGCATGGAGCTTGTGAGAACAAATGTTTGATTAATAAGAATAAATTACCCAATATTGAAAAGGGGAAAAAACTCATTAATCAAACATTCTGAAAATGATCCAAAGAAAATGGAAGATGCCAAAGACGTCTACCCCTTCACTACTGCAATTTGGAAAGTTGCCGTTTCCAATGGCCTTTGGACACAAGCTCGAAATGGAAACTTGTAGGCCTTTTGATCTTCATTGCAATCACATTAGGTACTTTTGGTTTTTTACTATTTTGCTTCTCATTCCTTTGCATTTGATGGCATTACGCTTCAGTGATCATCTTCTTATTGCGAGGACATATGTTTATGCTGTTATGACATCGCATTCATGTTTTTATGCTTTGGTCATTGTTTTTTATCACCATGTACAGCCCATGAGCCTCTGGCTAGGCGTCATCTTTAATGCTTATTGTATTTGAAAGCATTGTGTGATGGCATTTCATTTGAATTACTGGTTTTGTTTTCCTGTGACTCACATTGCAGTCGTATTTTGTACTTTTGCCAACACGTTTTTAGTGTATGCACCAAAAATGCATTCACCATTGGGTTCATGCCAGCTGTGAATCTATTGGTTTTCCTATGCGATGGAGTGCCGTGAGGGATTTTATAAACTCAAATTGGTGTGACCCTTTGTGCTTTCCATCATGCCATTTTGACTGCATACTTGCTGATGCGTGGAAACCATGAGCCATATGGCCAGGGCGTTACTGTATATATTTTCATTGATTTTGTGTTTGGGTGACCTATGATCTATTTGGTAGTATTCACGCTTTGTTTGGTGATGCCAGCTTCTGAATGTAGATTCTTATGTTGTTTAGTATTTGCTGGTGCATATCCCTATGGTGAAGGCCCATGAATCGTTGAGGCACCAATGTATGTCTATTCATTGCTTGGGGAGGCTTCGCTAACCCACGGCAAGGGGGTCAATTTATGTTTCTCTGTTTTTATAATTGACTCTTGTATAGGCCGTGATCAAGAATCATTGGATTGCTTGATTGTCTTATTATTGCTTGCTATAGTTTACGTGGCACCATACCCTCGGCCCATGCTCTATTGTCACGCTGTTACAATGCTCACTGTTTAAAACTTGGTGTCCGAGCTTGCAAGTTCGATGTCCATCATGGCACCATGAAATACTACTCTGTCTAATGCTATTATTTGAATACTCATGGGGGTCGTGAATTGCTGATCTTTTATCTCTGACTGCATATTTGTTGATGCTTGCTAGTTGCATGGATCTATCATTGTCGGTGCTTTGCTGATGTTTATGCTCGTGAGCCTTAGTATTCTTATATTCAAAGGCACCGTGAACTTGGCCCCCTTTCTCCTTGACTAGTTCTTTGTAACATAACCATTGTTCCTAGCCTGTGAGACTTTGGTGCAACATCATATGTTCGGCCCTTTGATATGTAGATGCACTATGTTTATTTACTGATATGACTTGGTGTTAATGGCCTTTGAAGGCCTGTGGCTGTGATCCAGGGTATCGATGGTTGCTAAGTTCACTGATATTTATAATGCCAGTATATGCACCTTTGATTGATTTGTGTTCATCATAAGATGCCACGGTTGATATGATGCTTACTTATGCATCCAATTTTATTGTCACTTGATTTGATTCAGGCTGCTCACTGTTACATTGATATTGAATTTGATCCCTGATTGTATCTTGAGAGCACATGCTCATTTGATCCGTTGGACATTCATTGGCATATTCCTTACTTTCTGTGATCCTCCTCTTGCTGTGAGGGCGTATGCATATGTATTCATTCTATACTGGCAGCTTGTTGAGATGGATTCTCCAAGGCCCGAGCTAGCCCCTTTGTAATTGGTTCATAATGCAGATTTGAACATGCTCATGCTATAGCATCAATACATTGAATGCAGATTTGAAGCACTCTTATGCTATAATGTACCCTTTCTTTAGTATGCAGATTGTGTACCTTTTCTGACATGTTGATGATGTATCCCCCTTGATTCTACCAGTGCTTTTTTTATGCTTTATTTGATTTGGCTTTATGATCTCTGAGTGTCCCATTGATACTGCTTCATCCAGTTGCTTCCCTGTGGTGATCATGGGTGCTCTTGGCCTGTGATGTGGTCTTTACCGAGGAACTTTGAGGTATTCCCGATAGAGCCCACATCATAGGACAACGTCATTCATCTGGATTCCAACACCTTTGGATTGTTGTTGTACAGACAATCACGGTGCTTCGAGGATGGTCTTTTTAGGGATACCATCCTCTCAGCACCTTGATTATCTGCATGAGGTAAACAATAGTGAATCAGCCTCTTCTGTATTTTTTCTGACATGTTGATGACGTATCCCCCTTGATTCTGCCAGTGCCTTTTTTATGCTTAATTTGATTTGGCTTTATGATCTCTGAGTGTCCCACTGATACTGCTTCATCCAGTTGCTTCCCTATGGTGATCATGGGTTCTCTTGGCTTGTGATTTGGTCTTTACTGAGGAACTTTGAGGTTTTCCCAATAGATCCCACATCACAAGGCACCGTCATTCATCTGGATTCCAGCACCTTTGGATTGTTGTTGTACAGACAATCATGGTGCTTCAAAGATGGTCTTTTTAGGGATACCATCCTCTTAGCACCTTGATTATTTGCATGAGGTAAACAACAATGAATCCGCCTCTTATGTATCTGCACATGGAACAAACACATTAGTGAAAAAAATGGTATCTCTTTTATTTCTGCAGCCTCCTTAGTGCACATGCCCTGAGCACAGCCCCTTTTAGAGGTGTATGACTGAGTGCATATATGCATGTTTGTAAATATTATGGTACCACACATTGCTTAGATCCATTGGATCTAGCCCCCATCCTCTTCTCTTATCTATAGGTCCTGGGTCTCAGGAGCACATGGAAACACCGTGGATCAAGGCATCATTACCAGGCAATGTCTGGTACCCCCGTATTTACGTTCATTATCTATGTATGTCTGCACTCATTTATGCAATTCTGATAATGGCTATGTTCACGGCCTGTGTGAGCTTAGATAAATGTTCTTTTCAGTTCTTCTCCTTTTGTACAACACACTTAAAACATTGGTACATACACATGCAATGCTTAGATGTAGATCATTTCTTTTCTCTTTTATGCACCTTACAATGAAATGAACACAAATTTTAAGAAAGACCACTAATAATTCAAACTAGGGTACAGTAGTCTCACTTAGTAATTAGGCCTCCAAAGATGAGTGAAAATAATGATAACAATAACTGCTACACGTATGTGTCTAAAATCAAGCTATTATGCTGACCTAAGACAATTCTAGAATCATTGATAACACTATGTAACCTAAAAGTAAGCATAGACATGACTCAGTAGATATTACGAAAATTTCTTTCAACTTACTCATCCTGCTTGAAGTACAAGAATAAGTTGTAGGGTGCACAAAAGCTCTTTGAGGATTATGGTGAGGGTCAGCCACTCAACATCAACATCTCTGAGAAAAGAGAAGATAAAGAAAGTAAAATCTTCCATGCAAGCACAGATTCTGCGAATAAGCTCACTCTGGCAAAGATGTTTTAGAACAGAAACAATATGAAAAATGGTAAAGGATTTTACAAACATATCTGAAGGTTGGAATTGATTATGGACTTACAGTCAAATGAAACAAAGAGGAAGAAATAATGTGGCTTAAAAGTCCTTTCAGGGAAATCAACAACAATCAATTCCATTAGACATCAAAGCTATTTTTCATTTGGTGAAAATATGCATAAATGCATATTGGAAAAGTCGACTCAGCGTAATGTGTCACACCTACAAGATACTACACAAAGTCAATATTATATATTTATAGAACCCAACTATACAATATTGATTTTGTGTATTGCTACCCTAACTAAGTCAAAGCAAACACATATTTGGTGAAAGAAATTACTAATTTTGTAATGCAATGATTGCATATGTATTGCTGAACTAAATTTGTGCGTAACATATTTTCTGCAAGAAATCAAATACATCTCAGTTTTCATCATTATTTTTTACCAAAGCAGCATTCATGATGGTGGGAGTCATTCTCAAGAACTTGACAGTCTCAGTGGTCTTCTGATTGGTTCAAAAACACTCATGGCAGCATTTCTCCAAGACTTATTTGCAATTTTCCTTGTGTGATTCAAGGAAAAAAATAACCTCCGTTCAAAAATGCAAAATTCCTTGCTTTTATTTCCCTCTTTGAGAGTTTTTACTCTTTGGTTCTATTGTAAAAGTTTCCAATTGGTAACGGATTTAATGAGAATCACACAATCCCATTGAACAAAGGAATTTAATGCTGCAAAACCACCTTGAACAAAGGAATTTTATATCACACAACCCCATTAGAGAGGAATTTGATTGGCAATTTCTATAAAACATAATTCAAGACTACTGTAATGCAATGGTCTCCCTGCTACCATCTATTTCTCCCTTTCTAAGGCAGTAATTGTAATGTCCCTTCTTCCAGGACATCATCCAATAGGCTCATCTAGCCTAATTTTTTATTTCTGTAAGCCAAGGTGGGAGTTATAAGAGAATAAATTAAATTAAATTAAATTAATTATTTTAAAGTTGTCCTAATAAATTATATCATAAGGATAGCTTTCTTTAATTGATTTAATTAAAGTGACTTGAGAAGAAAGGATATTAAATATTATAAAGTCACTTTATTAAATATCTGTAAGTGATTCTTCTAGAAGCTTTTAAGGAGGTTAAATCATATTCTTCTAGACGATTCATTTGGACCTTTGAAAAGAGATGACGGCAAGTCATGTGGCATCCAGTCTTTTCTTGTTATTTTATTCAGAGTTTCTTGGGGAACTTGTGTTTACAGATTCAGTGTGCCCTAGGATGAAAAGCCTTGGGTCACTTGGTGGATTGGAGTCTCAACAAATGCCCAGCTCCATCCTTCAGGTGGATTCACTTCAGAACTCACAATTGGACTTCATTGTGTGAAATTTGTAAGTCTACTACGAAGACAAATTTCAGAGGTAATTCTTTAATATTCTGAATAAAGGATCAAAAAGAGAAATTATAATGCCTTGACAAATTAATATTTTATTAGACGGAATTATGTTTCAAGCTGGTGGTTCTATTAAGGTTCGTGGAAAAACAAAGATATTGGCCAACAAATGTTTTTATGCCAATCTGAAGACTATTATTGTCAGCTTTAAATTGCATTATATTTTATAATTTTAGAAGTCAATATTATTGAAAGGGACGAGTTTTTATTGGGCAACTAATAGTCCCATTGCTAGCAGGGAAAAATAAATCCTATACAAATCACTAGTGTGTTATTGATAAGTAGGAGATATTATTATTAAATTGATGTATTATTGTTGCATTGGGATATTATACTTCACCGGATCAAGTGTGGGAAAGGAAACATTAACTTGGTATGAAAATATTCAGAATATGGGCGACTAAGTTTATTTGATTTGCTGATAATAAATGGAGTGAATTTCTGGAAGGGAGACGACTACTGGAGGTAGATACCATTACCATTCATTGAAGAACAGATTGAAGTGAAGGTCGTGGGTTTTTCTTGCTGGTTAGGCATTATCAGTTCATTTTGTGTTGCGCTGGGTATTGTTTATGTATCAGATTTATTTCACCTTCAGTAACTGCATGGAGTTTACTTTGACCACCGGAACATTTTAAACTGAATATTGCTGCAGGGTTTGGACAATTTAATGAAACATTTCCTGGCGTATGACTCTGCTCAATATAGCCGCCATTACTTGCATGATGTTCTTGGTTTGGAAGGTTGAATAAGATCCTTATATTGGCAAATGACCGAAGCAGCAGTTGTGGGCTGGATACAAAGTGTGTGAGAAGACATTTTGTGCCTTGGCATGGACAAGAACAATGTTATAAAATCCAATAAGTCTGCTGCAGATTTCTGAAACACTTTGAATCTTTTTGAGTCTCCCATGGCTTTGCAATAGAGCTGGAAGTGTAATTTTGATCTCCTTACTGAATATATGATGGGCTTATGAAATTCTGTGAGAGGCACAAATACTTTCAGTCTGCTGTAGCAAATAAAGAGTAATCTGCAATAAAACCTGTCAAACAAATACCTACATCTTGGCAAAAATCAGAAACAAGCCTACAAATCTGAAACAAATACTTCTGCAAACAAAGAAAGGAAGAGGTGAAAATTTAATCAGTGTTAACCAAGGGTTCTTACAGTAGTACTCTTCATCACAGCACTTTTCATTGCTGAAGGCCTGATTTTCTGTTGGAAATAAACCACACCCACATCCATGATGGGCTGGCCAAAGAGGGGCCAATACCTCATGTGGTGGAGCACTCCAGTTGCAAATGTAAGGTCCTAGGATCAAGGCCTAGCTGGTTCATATAAGCTGTAGCTCAACATGTGGTATCACAGCTAGACTAAGAGCCCCAAGCATAGACAATGCGACTTAAGAGGGAGTGTTGGAAATAAGCTACTCAAACCATGGGCTGGCCAAAGAGGGGCCAGCAACTCAATTGGTAAAGCACTCCAATAGACAGTGAAAGGTCCAAGGTTGAAATCGTCGCTGGTCCATAAGAGTTATAGCTCAACTTCACACCTATGATGATGAGCTAGGTAGAGAGAGGCTAGTAGCTCAATTGGTAGAGCATTCCAGTAGCATATGGAACGTCCTAGTTTCGAGTCCTACCTGTTCCATAAGAGTTGTATCTCAACATGTGGTATCAAAGCTAGGCTGCAATCCCAAAGAACCTACAATGTGGCTTAGGGAAGGGGAGGTAGAAATAAGCCACACCGATGATAGGTTGTTCGCCAAAGAGGGGCCACTTGCTTAGTAGAGAACTCTACTAGCAACTGGAAGGTCCTCAATTCAAGTCCTTGCTAGTCCATTGTAACTCAACACTTTCTAATACGATATTGAATTCAACACCACTTTTTCTTGTTTCTCATTTAGCACTTGAATATAAATATCTGATCATGGTCTCCTAACTCCTAGTCTCTATAATGTCCCCAATAAATTGGAAAAAAATTAATTAAATTAAATGGTCCTAAAATTTAGAGTAAATCATAAGGACTTATTTAATTAATTAATTTAATTATAAAATAAAATGGGCTAACGTAATAAAATTATAAAGCAATGTCAGCCTGGCCTACTATAATTTTCTACATACTTCTTGGAGGCCTTTATAAGGGGGTGGTTGGGCATTGTGTTGATCATCATGGAGTTATCTATTTCTTGTGTATTTGTGATTCTAATTGGAATTGAGTTTCTTGATGTGCCATTTTGGAGGTACAAGACCCTCCATAGCTTGGCATTTGTAGTTTCAATGGGAGTAACTACTCACCCTAATCTACCTGTCTATCCAAATTTGTGAAATCTTCAATTGAAGACAAATTTGTGTAACTCAATATATTCTAGAAATACAACTATTCTTGTTAGTTTGTGTAGCTCAGACAAGTGTCTCCACGCCTAGGAAAAGTGGTCATTTTTTTTCTAGTGACTTCCAGATAATGGAAAGTTATAGAAATTGGAAACTTTCAAAATCAAAAACTTCCAGAAATTGGAAACTTCTAGAAGTCGGAAACTTCCAGATAATGGAAACTTCTAGAAATTGGAAACTTCCAAAATCAAAAACTTCCAGAAATTGGAAACTTCTAGAAGTCGGAAACTTCTAGAAGTCGGAAACTTCCAGAAAATGGAAACTTCTAGAAATTGGAAACTTCGAGAATCGGAAACTTCCAAAAATCAGAAACTTCCAGAAAGTTCTTGATGAAGTCAACATAATCTTAACCATTAAGACTAGATCGTGGAGGGATTATAAGAGGAGATCGATGGGCATTTGGAGAAGTAAGATTTTAAGAAAGTTTGCAATGATAGCAAACAGATTTGCAGCATTACCAAGGGCACAAAGATAGTGTTGTATGCAGCAACAGTGGAATTTCAGTGGTAGAAATTGAGAGAAGAATTTCCGGAGAGGAAAATATTGTTGGAGCTTTGCCAGTAAGAGGCAAGTAGTTTATGTAACTCTTGATTTGCTGAAGTTTAATAAGAATTCTTCATCTACTAAACTGGTTTTCCCTTCGGGATTTTCTTATGAACAATTTGTCCAAAAATATTGTGTTCATTGTTTTGCATATTATCTTCTTTGTTCCTGTTATTAAAAAATGTGAAATTGCAGTTGCGTTATTTGCAATATTTGTTGTGAATTAATTTTCAGCAGTCAAATAATCTGTTTAGATAGAAGTATAATAATCAATGACTACAATAGAGTTTTCAAATGGTATCAGAGTAGATCTCTAAGGGCAGAAAAGGTTTAGTGCAGACGCAAGAAGATAAAATTGAGGGTATATAAAACCCAGTTCAACCTCTTCCAAATTATTTTGGGTTTTACTTTTTTTTAAATGGCCTTAGCAGGGTTAAGAGATCAAGACAGATCAGATGGTGCCTCAAATTTTGGTGTCTGGTAAGCCAAGATTTCTTTATTGCTAGAGGAGAATGGTATCAAGGAATATGTGACCAGTGTTGTAGTTGTACGTACAGATCCAACACAACTCTTAGCATATAAGGAAGATGCCAAAGCGAGGAGGCTAATCCTTGACGGTGTTAAGGATCATACAGTTCTCCATATCACAGAGTTGGATACAGCGAAGAAGATGTGGGATGCCATTTTGAATCTGTACCAGAATGCTACCACTAACCGGAAGCTGATTCTCAAGGAAAAGTTGAGGAATAGCCAGATGAATAAGGGAGAAGACATTACAAGTTATCCCACCAGACGTAGAATTGTCAAGGATGAGTTAGCAGCTGTTGGAGATAAGCCAAATGATTACGAGCTAGTACGAATAGCCTTGAATGGATTTACTAAGAAGAGGGGTGTCTTTGTTCAAGTTATTTATGGACGAGACACCCTACCAAGTGGGGATCAACTATGTAGTGATTTCACTCAGGAGGAGCTTAGACTAAGTCTTGTCAATGGAACCAACAGTAAAAGTCAGAAAAGTGAGGTGGAAGAGAAAAACGTCGCCCTAGCAAGAAAAGGGAAAGCAAAGAAGGGATCTAGCAAAGGATCAAATTCAAAAGATGAGAAGTAAAAGGAATTGTCTAAGATCAAATGCTATGGCTGTCACGAGTTTGGTCACTATGTTAGCGATTGCCCACAAAGGAAAAAAAAACGAAAAGAAAAGCAAGAAGTAGACAACAACTTCAGCAAGTGCAGATGAGCTTTCTAGTAGAATGGAGGATGAGTTTGCTCTCATAGCTTGCATGACTAGCTCAACCTCACAAGATATTTGGTATATAAACAGTGGGGCATCATTTCATATGACAGGAGTTAGAGACTACTTCTCCAGTTATAAGGACAACAGAATTCAGATTTCTATGGAGAACAACTCCAAACTTAATCCAGTTGAGAAAGGGACTGCTTTATTTCAGAGGGAGAATGTAAAGTAAATTCCCATTCATGATGTGTTGCATGTGTCAGGCTTGGGTATGAATCTGATTTCTATATCTATCCTTCAGGATAACGGGTACAATGTACTCTTTAGAGGAGTGCATGTGTTAATCAAGCATAAGGATTGGAAATCACCCACAAGTATTGGAGTTAGGAGTTGTCGGCTTTATAGGTTGCAGTTTGACACTCCTAAGGCACTTATGAGCACCGGTAATCCTTAGAGATCAAGGAGAGCTACAGCATAGATGGATGGGCCATATACATCATGGAGCACTTAAATTACTTCACAAGACAGTGATAGGAGTTCCAAGGATTGACACCAGATTCAAGGGTGTTCTTGATCTAGTACATTTAGACATATGTGGACCAATGTCAACGAAATCTCTCACAGGATATGAGTACTTTGTTACTTTTATTAATGATTTCTCCAGGAAGACCTGGATATACTTCTTGAAGACTAAGGATGAGGTCTTCAGTTGCTTCCAAGAGTTCAAAGCTCTTGTGGAGAATTTGACAAGTAGAAAGATAAAGATTCTTCAGTCAGACAATGGTGGCGAGTATAAAGGGAAAGAGTTCCAAGAGTTCTATACCAGGGAAGGAATCAAGAGAGAGTGGACTGGAGTTGCTGAGAGGAAGAATCGTTCTATATCAGAGACAGCAAGGGTTATGCTACATGACTAGGATATGCCACATTACTTATGGGCAAAGACATGTAGTGCGAAAGTATACATACAGAATAGGGATCCGCATAAGGTACTGGGGAAGATGACACCAAAAGAAGCATTCACTGGGAAGAAGCCAGATGTCTCTCACTTCAAGATATTTGGGAGTTTGGCATATTGTCACATTCCAAGGGATACACGTACCAAGTTAGATCGGACTGTAGAGAGGGAGTACTTTGTGGGGTACAGTGAGACCTCAAAGGCATATTGGATATTTATTCCAAGGACTAGGAGGATTATTGTCAGAATTGATGTCAAATTCATGGAGGACAAGGCATTTAGAGGCCCAAAGATTTGCCAGCAGGTGATCAGAGTGAGCGGCTAGCAGAAGCTCCAAGGATCGTTCAACCAAATCAGGGGCAGAAAAGTACAAGTACAATTACTAGCACAAGCTTAGGCTCAGGAGTTGAGAATTTGCAGAATATGGAGCAACATGTGCAACAAATCTAAGAGATGCATCAGGGAGACATGAAGGTTGATATTTCATCCTCTATAGTTGGCAACAGGAACCGTGAGGTTCAACAGACACTTAGGGATGCTCAAGAGTTTGTGGGAGCTCCTAGGATGAGCAACAAACAATAAAGACAACCAACCAAGTATAATGGCTATATGGCATTAGTCAGTCAATTGGTAGATAGTGAGCCTCTTAGCTATCAGGAGGCCGCACAATATCAGGTATGGCAAGATGGTGATGTTTGAGTATACCTCAATAATGCGGAACGGTGTGTGCGAGGTTGTGCCTAGACCAATAGATAGGGTTGTGGTTGGATCACGCTACATCTATAAGATCAAGCACAGTGCAGATGGTAGCATCGAGAAATACAAGGCAAGGTTTGTGGCAAAGGGGTTCTCTGAGAAGGAGGGAATAGACTATGAGGAGACATTTTCTCCTGTGGCCAGGTATACTTCTATATGAGCTGTGATTTCATTTGTAGCACAGATGGGATGGAAGGTCCACCAAATGGATGTCAAGATAGAATTCCTTAATGGTGAGTTGAAAGAGGAGGTATATAGAACAACCAGAAGGGTTTGTAGCACACAACAACAAACCCACATGTGCAGATTGAAGAGAGCTTTGTACAAACTCAAGAAGGCTCCTAGGGCGTGGTATGAACACATTGATAGTTACTTGTAGGGAATGGGCTTCCTAAAGAGTGAGGCAGATGCTAATCTCTACTACTTGGTGGTTGGGGGTGAGATTCTCATTCTTGTTCTATATGTGGATGAATTTTTTTTAACAAGTTCAACAGGGCTCAAAGAAGAGTGCAAGAGGAACCTTGTAGCAGAGTTCGAGATAGAGGATTTGGGACTAATGCACTACTTTCTAGGCATGGAGGTGTGGCAGATAGAAAGAGATTTTCCTTGGACAAGGGAAATACTGCATCGACATCTTGAGGAGGTTCAAGATGGAGGATTACAGAACCATGTCTACACCTATGATCACGAATTGGAAGAAGAAAGACACGCGAAGGAGAAGGATGAAGATCCCACCTTATACAAGCAGTTGATTGGTTCTCTCATGTATTTGGTCAACACCAAACCAGATCTATCTTTTGCAGTAAACTCTCTTAGTCAGTACATGGTTGAGCCAAAGAGAGTGCATTGGACAGTAGAAAAGCACGTGTTGCATTATATGTGACCGGATTACTCCTTCCCTTCACAAACTCCCTACCCACTTAGTTGTGTTAGTGAGAGTTTAAGAATTAGTTGAGTAAGTATTATAATCTTAAATACATTACAAATATAAGTATAGTCATGTCATAACTAATATATATTGGCAATTTTCATTATTATTAATAGATATATATACAATATATCTAATTATTAAATCATTTCTATATTTGAAAATTACGTGTGTGTATATATATATATTGACTAATTACATTTATATATACCTATCTGTTGGCTAAAAATTTTGTAAGCTACTAATACTACACCTTACAAAATTGTAAATTTAGGCAACAGTGTAATGAGATAAATCTCTCCTCTCAGCTATAGGGGAGGCTCCCTTCTTACCGTAGGTCGCTTCAGTAGGATCTAGATTGAAATCAAATAAAGGGCGATTCTTTCAACCTTTTCCTCTTTTTAAAAAAAAAGATTCACAAGTAAAAACAACTTATTAATTCTACAAGGATTTCCTATTGCTACGATAATACCAGTGACTTAGCAATTGACGTAAGAACAACTCCTAAGGCAGCAGTTACAAATATATTTGGTGAATTAATACAAGGGCCCAAAGTTTCTTGCAATTAATCCTATTTGAAGAAAACAAGAACCAATAGTGAGGCTCAAAGTCTCTCACTAATGATTCTGAAATTTAAAGAAAAACACTCAAAATTGAAGCTCAAAGTCTTCGACTCTCAGTATTTACAGCCACTACTAACTATAGCAATCCTCCTCCTGTAGCTCAAAGTCTCTCAAAAGGCGAACTGAAACTGCAATGATTTACACAAGTTAAGCTTATGAAATGAATTCAAGATAGATTAAGCAATGTAACATAAGAATACATCATTCAATCATGAGATTTTG
This sequence comes from Chamaecyparis obtusa, assembly GCA_027943335.1. Lineage (NCBI taxonomy): Eukaryota > Viridiplantae > Streptophyta > Pinopsida > Cupressales > Cupressaceae > Chamaecyparis > Chamaecyparis obtusa. The sequence continues at coordinate 162,596 of BSBK01000317.1, read as the reverse complement.
CAACACAAAGTTTGAAAAATCCTGTTACTTTTATTCACTTTTGAAAATTCGTACAATGAAACACAAAGTTTTCACCACACAAGTTCTCAAATATAGCTTTCTTGCTTCAAACAAACGATAAAAATATTTACAATGAGCTCTCTCCTTTATATAGGAAAATAGGAGAGAGAAAAGTGGAAAGGAAAAAGGAAACCCTCAACCACTTTGACTTATTCAAAAGCTAACTAACTAGAAACCCTTTGACTTATTCAAAATTGCATGCCTAATGCACGTGCAACTTGATTGCATGAAGTGATTATACAGGTACATGTTTATCCTGTATTTATAAAAAGTCTTACTTCAATATACAATCTGTCATATATATTCTACTTAAAACATAAAGTATGTAAGATAAAATGTCTTTACAAAGTATCCACAAAATCTCCAAACTCTTGTAGAGATTCGGGAACAACTGCTTCATTTGGAGCTCCTGTATGCTATGCAACAACTGTCACTTTCTGAATTAAGCTCGGACTTTCAGCAACAACATTCCTATACTCAATCAGCTGATTTTGCAAACTATCCAACGTGGTTTTGTAGCTGGTTAATATATCAATCATACCAAAGTCAAAATCATCCGCCTCTAATTGCAAGTGAATAACCTTTGTGAACATTGCCAAAACAACTTTATCTTCAATGAGCTCACTTCCTTCAATTATTAATTGGTACTTCATTTGATGAAAACCACCATTAATCACGCACTCATAACAATTAAGGCATTCAACCGTTCCATTACTTTCTGCCTTCAATGCTTGTATAACCTGTTCTTTATTAACCATCAAATGCAGATAATCATAATACATTTCTACTAAAGAAATGATCCCACTATCACATAGAACATCTAGGTCAACTTCTGTCATGCTCCTGCAGACATCAAGATCAGCGTCTAAGAATTTGAGTTGCTGATTAAAGGATGCAATGAGCTCAGTTAGCTTGACTGAAATCTTTCGTCCCCGTCTACAAATGTTTAAAGCATCTTGAATCACTTGAAGACCTTGTGACTCTAAATGGTTGGCCCACTCATCTATGGCCTTAGCTTTCCTCTATACTTTTTCTGTGTGCTCAGGATTAATTGATGAACAAGAAAACTTCATTTTTTCTATGATATCAAGAAGTCGCGCATTCTCCTTCTTTCAAATATTCTTCTACTCCCATAATTTATCATTCCTCAAAGTGAGTAAACTTACAACATCATGCACATCTTGTTGACAACCTAGATGTGTTTGTCTTCCTAGTTCAATCCTGCTGAATTTATAATCAGCAGCTTGCATTTCTTCTGTGGGTTTATCAACAAGAGATTGAGCTACTTCTGCATACTTGATCTCATTATTATCAACCATGACCTTTGAAACCATCTTTGCTTTTTTGTTCTTCGGGGCCTTAGTCTTAACAACTTGCTTGCAATCATGATCTTCAAGAGGGATTTCTTCCTTCTTCCTTTTTTGAGTAATCACGCTGAGCCATGGAGGAAGAGAGAAGGATGAAGTTTTTGCTGCAGATGTGGTAACCAATGTAGTAACTGAATCACCCTGTGCGACTGTGGTCACAATAGGAGTCTCTGTTTGAATAGCTACTGGAGTAGGATTATTGTGAGTTACTTCGGCCATAAACTGCTCAAATTGTGTTGACGTAGTATCCATTATAGTCACTCATGAAGCTGCCATAGAGGGAATAGTCATAGAATACGTATCAAACACATTCTCAAAACTTTGATATTGATCTACTGAAAAAATTGTTGGAGCAATTGATAAAATAGGGAGAGCCTGAGTTATCAAAACTGAATTCTATGATGAAGGAGCATGTTCGATGGTGAATGTGTTCATAATTGTGTCTAATGGTGAATCGGGTGATTCATCAAACATAGGGGCAGAATCAGGAAGTGTGGTAGCAATGGACACATCCACAAATGAAGATACCATAGAGGTTACCTTGTTTGACTCGAGCATGTCATCTTCACTAGAATCAATTTGGATCTTCTGGGATTGAACGGTCTTCACCTCAATTACCCTTCCTGTAGCCTTACCTCCTTTGATTGAAAGTTGTGGTATGGATGCAGCTGGAACTAAGACTTCTGAGACTGAAGTAGAAGCACCATCTTTACCCTTACCTTTGATTTCCAATCTCAAACCAATTGGACCGGCAGGATCAAAATCTTTACCTGGCTTGATTTTGATACACTTCAAGCCTCTTCTTTTCAACCAAATATTGGTGTTAGCAAGAATTGATTGAAAACGATCCCAAATAGATGTACCTTCCTTAGATGACCACACTGGAGGAAGAATAGGCAAATCCTCTACATGATGTTTGGTATAATCTAAATCAAGAATGTCATCATCATCTACAATGCCAGGAGGAATCTCTGCAAGATTGAAATCAACTATTTGCTTAGTAGTTAACCAACAATAGTCCATTTTCCGGATGTCCAACTCTGTACGCAAATCAATTGATATATCTTCAAGGCGGTGTACATGAATAAATTGTCTCCTCATTTTATTATTAAGGCCTCTCCAATCAAAACAACTTCTTGACATGAACTTTTTCAATGTGATTCTTTGAAGCTCAAATTCCATGTTCTTTGCCTTAGGAACAGTATCTAAAGAATAACCACCAATCTTTAAAGGATTCTTTGAAGAAATCCCCACCCCAGGTTTGTGCAAAGTAGATTGATATGCCTGAACTGCCTTGAGCTGCCTCGCTAACTCCATCAGAATGATTCTATTAGTAGGGTATTGTGGAAGTGTATATGGCTCTCCTTTGAAATACCCAACTCGCATGTATGTGAAGTTTGGAAACTGTAAGAAAAGACATCCATATTCATTTACCTTGATCCAAACTTCATCATATACACGCTTATTTGAAAGTTCTTTATCAAACAAGGACATGTAATACTCATAGAAAGCATCCTGCACCTTGCAATAATGCACTCGACGAGCCCTCAGAGGCAACTGATCCAAATATTCCCAAACAAGTACTAATGTTCTATCTCCCTTGGTAGCGAGCCCTGAAAAAAATCCCAAGGCAGCAGCAATATATACCAGATAAGAGTTCATGTAGAATGTCCCAATGGTAGTGACTTGAGATAATTGTTCACAAAGGATGTCACTAATCATTTCTTCCCAAAAGATCTTTTGTTTACTTCTTAAAATTAAGGAGATATACTTATACATCTAAGGCTCAAAAGTATTAGAATTTTTAAGGCCTCCAATATGACTGAGCAAGGTGATAAGATCATTGATTTTTAAGAAATCCCCACCTCAAGTTTGTGCAAAGTAGACTGATATGCTTGAACTGCCTTGAGCTGCCTCGCTAACTCCATCAGAATGATTTTATTAGTAGGGTATTGTGGAAGTGTATATGGCTCTCTTTTGAAATACCCAACTCGCATATATGTGAAGTTTGGAAACTGTAAGAAAAGACATCCATATTCATTTACCTTGATCCAAACTTCATCATATACACGCTTATTTGAAAGTTTTTTATCAAACAAGGACACGTAATACTCGTAGAAAGCATCCTGCACCCTGCAATAATGCACTCGACGAACCCTCAGAGGCAACTGATCCAAATATTCCCAAACAAGTACTAATGTTCTATCTCCCTTGGTAGCGAGCCCTGAAAAAAATCCCAAGGCAGCAGCAATATATACCAGATAAGAGTTCATGTAGAATGTCCCAATGGTAGTGACTTGAGATAATTGTTCACAAAAGATGTCACTAATCATTTCTTCCCAAAAGATCTTCTTTTGTTTACTTCTTAAAATTAAGGAGATATATTTATACATCCAAGGCTCAAAAGTATTAGAATTTTTAAGGCCTCCAATATGACTGAGCAAGGTGATAAGATCATTGATTTCCTCCTTGAAATCTGTGCGGCGCACTCCCTTTGGCCATCTTACAAGATTTGGCCTCTTGTTGATCAACCAGTTATTATTAACATATCTGATGCAATATGTTGTATCTTCATTCCATCTATCCAAAGTCTTTTGCTTTGAAATATTAGTGACCAACAGAGTAGGAGGAACTTGAAAGATCCTATCAATAGTCTCAAGATCCAGACTAATGATTGTGTTTACATCATGACCTCTAATAGTTCTAGATGCATGATCAAAATTCTTGGCACAAGCAAATACAAACTCTGGCTCCAGAGAAGCCAAGGGAAAAGTAGAAACTATATGTATAACACTTTGTTTTATACAAAACATATCCTCCGTTGCAGCAACATCCACTCTTTTGAGAAAATCATCAATGTTCATATGTGCAATATTTGTGTCTTTGATATCTTCACAATACGAGAGAACTTGAGATGGACGAATAGAATTATGATATTGATCATACTGGTACTTCATTTTTTTCTTTTCTTTGCTTTTACTTGGTACAACTTTGCTTGACACAATAAGATTATGAGCAAAAGCAACTGTGACACAAAAATTCCAAAACATGAGAACATCTTCAAAGGATGGATCCATTGCACCTTTGCAAACACAAAAATACAAGTTGTGATATTGCTTCATATGAAGGACAGCAAGAGAAGGAATCAGTTTTAGCTTGAAAGCATCATGAAAAACCCAAAAACCGGTTTCTGGAGGATGACTGCATATGCGAACAGCGAATGACAAGAGAAGGAAAATGAATGCAAATGAAGGAATATGATGTTTCTTTTATGATAAAAATGAGGAATCTTAACCAACATGATTTTAAAGTCAAGTGGCAGCGGTATAAAGGTTAATGTATGTGGGCTTTTTAGGAGTGAAGTCACGTTCTGCATGAAGAATAAGGTAAAGTGAACCTCTCTCTTTTTCTTTTGAAAAATAATTTATTCAAGGACGGGGTTTTTAATCCCAACTGCATATGCTAAAAGAAGAGATATTTTGCATATGCATCTTTAGAGAAGTGAAGATAGAAGGACCACAAAATATGATACAAATCTGAAAATGAGAGGAAATAAAATGATTTATAAAGAAATCTTCAACATATTCAAGAAAACTTACCTCACTTCTTCATAAGATAAAGAAAGAGAAATCCTTGCAATCTCTGAAAAATCTGAAAAAGATCATGAAGATTTTCGCAATTAAGAATGATTGAAAGAGGAGTCTTTCTATAGAGTTCAATCCATAACTCATTCCCTTCAAAGATAAACATCTCATTTGAGTCAAGGATCGAAATTTGACAAGTGTTGGGTTGAAGAGAAAAAATGTGCAAAACAATAGCAACAATCTTTGACTAAATCCAACACGTGTACAAGCGTCAAAAAAGGACACCTAGGATTTTAAATCCTTTCAAAAATAACAATAAACAAACTGAAAACAAAATCTCTTACCCTAGAATCCGCCCTTGTTAGAAAACATTTGGATTAGATATCAATCTCCATCTTCAATGAAAGGTTTTTGATTGAAAATGACAGAAAAACAAACTGGAAATGAAACCAAATGTGTATGCTTCTCATGCAGAAATTGCCACCAGCATTTGTCTTGGAAGGAAACGTGTTTTCTTAAGGGAAAAACATATAAAAACAATATGCTTTCTCTTCTAAAATCGCCACCAGCAATGCAAAGCTTCAAAAACGGGTTTTTTCATGTATATAACACATGTTTTAAGAACAAAAATCGCCCCTCAACATATAAATTATAAAAATGGGCTTTTGAGAGCAATTTTCATATAAAAACATCACATCCCTTTCCTCTAAAAAAACGCAACTTAAGTGTGTTGAGTAAAAACGCCCTTTTGATATGAGAACACATGCTTTTGGATCAAAATTCGCCACTCAGCATTTGACCCTTTAAAAATGGGTTTTTAAAGATGAAAATCATATGCTCTAAGGCATAAAATCACCACTCAACAAGCAAGTCTTGTAAAAACATTTTTTTAAAAGGAGAAAACATATGTTTTTGAGTTTAAAAACTCCACCAAAGAATAATAGCGTGCTTTTGAGAGGTAAAAGCACATGTTTATTAAACTTTGTATGTGTAAATGAATTTGAATTCTCCACTTACCATAAATTAAATAACAAATCTTATTTAAAATATGTAATTGCATATGAAAACTCCACTGACTTGCTTCTTAGGACTTGGCAGTGTATTTTAATGAGTTATATGCATATGGGTATATGCAACAAACAACAAAAAACCCAATTTTGCACTTAAAAATATCTCATGTAATTAAAATTAAACTAATAACCGTAGTTTTTAATAAAGTAACATAAAAATAGACTTTAAAAAGCCCAATTTTAATAAAACATTAAAAACTATGATTAAATCAACTCAGAATGAGTTGAAATTTTAAAATGGATGACAAAATCCAATTTAAAGTTTAAGAGTAATTTTATTACGTGCAATCGCCATTAAAAAGTCCACTTTTTAGATGATTTTACTAAAATACGCAATTGCCCTGAAAAACCCTACCTTTTACCCCATAACTTGAGCTAGACAACTCCGATCGAGGCCTAAGTTAGCTCAAAACGAGCGGAATTCAAAGGAGCATTGACTCAAAGGAAAAACAAGACTAAAAACTTCTTCAAGAAAGATGAAAAAGAGGAAAAAGGACTTGAAGATCAACCAAAATCAAGTGCCTGCAGTCAAAAAAGAAAACTCGTTCTGACAAGCAATAAGGGGATTCAACTTGACGACAACCCTCAAAAAGAACGCATAAACAACGATACATAAGATACAATTCAAGGATGACAAATTGCTTTCATGACACCTTATCAATGCGTTGAAACATAGAGGATACACCTACGAATCCATGAGAAAAATTGCGTAGGGTTGCCTCAATTTTGTGATGTTAAAATTGAGGACAACAGCTGGCTCTAACTGGGGAATGTACCTCGCTTGTTCTCAGAAACAATGAGGAATGTAGAATCCAGACCTCTAAGTGCCTTCGTCTATTCCATTGGGCTATAGAATCAGATGACTAAAAACAAAAAGACTCAAAATCCTAAAAATCTAAAAAGACTTGGACATTATGTACAAGGGGTACTTATCTGTAACTCATTCAAAATAATGCTTCAGATGTTGAGCACTATATGGAAGTGCAAAAGGAGTTCCATCACGATAAGCCAATAGGAAACTGTTTTCTCCAACCACTTGATGAATCGTGAAGGGACCCCACCAGAGAGAATCAAATTTACCATGCATTCCCTTCGGTTCTCGCCTTCTATCCCAAAGGACATGATCACCAACTTGGAATTCCCTCTGCTTAGCTTTTTTATCAAAAAGCTTCTTGACTTGCTGCTGATGTGCTGTAAGTCGACCCACCACTTGTGTTCTTTGATCTTCTAGCTGGTGCAGGAACATAATTCTTTTATCCAAAGAACTCACATAAGTTCCTGCTTCAATGGCCTTAGCCAACTTAAGAGCAGGAAACGCCAAAGTTATAGGAATTTTTGAATTTAAACCATAAAGGAGCTGGAATGGTGACATGCCAATAGCTCTGTTGGGTGTAATCCTATATGCCCACAAAGCATCAAACAAAGCCTTATGCTAGGACCTTTGATTGTCATCCACAAGCTTGTGAATGATAGTAACTAGATTTTTGTTACTTGATTCAGCCTGACCATTCTCCTGCGGATAATAGTCAGATGAATGTGAAAGAGTAATACCATATTCAAAACAAAACTGAGTGATCTCTGATGAGGAGAAAACTGAAGCATTGTTTGTCACAATTTTATTAGGTACCCCGAAGCGAGAAATAATATTCTCCTTCAAGAATGAACATACTACTGATGATGTTGCATTCTTTACTAGAATTGCTTCCACCCATTTAGTGAAATAATCAGTTGCAGTCAAAACATATGTATGCCCTGCACTGGATACTGGATTGATAGTACCAATGAAATCAAGGCCCCATTGTTGAAATGGCTCCTCAATCACTATCGGCTTTAAAGGTAATGTAGCGAGCTTTGGCTTTCCTACGAACTGTTGAAAACGATCACACTTGCATACCCAACTATATGTATCTTGAAAAAGAGTTGGCTAATAGTATCTTGCTCGCAAAATCTTATGAGCAGTCACAGGTGCTGAAAAATGTCGACCACATGTCAAATCTTGAAATGATTCTAGCAATCTATCCTGTTGTTCTTTATCCACACAACGAAGAAATATGCCATCAATGGTATGTTTATACAATCTACTGTCCCAAAGAACAAAGTGAGCAACCGTCAACTTTAAGCTTCTTTGCTTATAAGTCAAATGTGTCAGACACTCGCCATATGTGAGAAAGTATGAGATGTCAGAATACCATTCATCAGTTGTACTTACAAACAAAACTCTAGGTAAATCCTCAGGAGTTGCTTCTTCAGGTTCATTTTCAACCATAAGCTGACACAAACCTTTACCACGCACTAACTTAGTTGGTTTGATCTCAATATCATATTCCTGGATCTTGGCAATCTAATTGCCTCTCTTTGTTCCAAACTCCTGCTACGTCAAAATTGACTTGACAGTTGTATCAGGAACCAAAACTTCAACATGTGAGTTGAGAATGTAAAATCTAAAGTACTTGATTGCCTTTACAACTGCAAAAGCATTTTTCTCCATCAGTGAATACTTCAACTCATGTGACTTTAGAGGACAAGTCATGAATGCAATAATAGATTCTATATATTCAACATTCTTTTGCATGAGAATAGCTGACATGGTGTGTTCAGAAGCATAACTATACATGATAAATTCCTTAGTATAGTCCGGACAAACTAACACCAGTGCTTGAGCAATTGCTTCTTTGATTTCTTTGAAAGCAGCCTTTCCTTCAGCACTCCAACGAAATACTGACGCTCCTTTCATCATATTTGAAATATGACGAGTCTTTTCCGCGAAATCTGGAACGAATCTCCGTAGGAAATTCACCTTTCCAAAGAAAGAATGAACGACAGTTTTGCTCATAGGTAATGACAAACTTTGAATAGACTTGACCCATTCAAGATCAATCTTTATTCCTTCCTTGGACACAATATGTCCAAGAAGTTTACCTTTTGTAACCCCAAAAATTGACTTTTTAGGATTGAGAGAAATTTCGTGCCGACGACACCTCTTCAACACTTGTCGCAGATGATACACATGATCTTGCCTTTGCTTGGAGAAAATGGTAAGATCATCAAGGTAAACCACAATGAATTTGTCCTTGATGTCACGAAACGCCAGATCCATAGCTCGTTGGAAAGTAGCGCTTGCATTGATCAATCCAAAGGGCATCTTGTTGTAAGCAAAAGTACCCCACGGAGTTGTAAATGCGGTTTTGTACTAATCATCTTCCCTGACTTCAATTTGATTGTAGCCAGAAAATCCATCAAGCATGGATAACATCTGAGAGCTAGTCACCATTTGCAAAACATGATCCATGATTGGCAAAGAATAATTATCCTTCAAGGATGCTTGATTTAGATTACGAAAATCCACACAGATGCTGATTTCACCATTCTTTTTTCATATTGGGACGATATTAGCCACCCATGTAGAATGCTGAATTGGGAAGATTACTCTAGCATCTAACATCTTCTGGATCTCTACCAGAATAGTGCCAAAAATTTTAGGATTATACCGCTGCTGCTTTTGCCTGAAAGGAGTAGTTCCTACTTTGAGAGGAATATCATGTTGCAACACTTTAGGACAAAAAGCCTTCAAATCATCATATGAGTATGCCAAAACATCAATATACTCATGCAAAAGATCAATAAATTGATCTCATTCTTCAGGTGTGCAGCATTTACCAATGTTTACAAGATCAACCTCTGACCCTTGATTATTATATTTCTCAAACTCCATAGCAGAACTAGGTCCAGGTTCTTGTTGATTTTTTACATAACGATCATGTTTATCAAACAATCACTCTAGAGAAACCAAGCCACGAAGAATTTTATTTCCTTTCAGCTGAATGAACTCTTCACCAGTATCAGGATCTTTTTCAAAGATATTCTCCCGAGGAGGTGAACTTACTACCTTCAAAATATAATTCTTCAAAATTTTCTCATGTCTCTAGAAAATTGATAATTTGGTTATCATCATTGAAAACTTGTCAGTGCTCAGAGTTATCAGGAACACTTGGGCGAAAAACTAACTGTATAGAATATCTATCTTGTTCAAAACTCTTATGAGGAATTAAGAGTGTTGTCGAGGTGGCAAGAGAATCAGCTTTATCATTAAATTCTCTTGGAAAAATATTAAAAGCATCAAGACCTTCAATATAATCCCATACCAAGTTTCTGTAGTGCTTGAGTCTTTCATTCCTTGTTTGGTACTAATTCCGAACTTGACATACCACAAGTTCAGCATCTCATTGTGCATGCAGATTACGAATCCCCTTATTGAGAGCAGCGTCAATACCCAATATCAAAGCCTCATATTCAGTGGTATTATTGGTATTATCAAACTGTAATTTGAAAGAATATGGAAAAAGCTTGCCTTGTGGAGAAATTAAAACAACTCCGGCGCCAAAACCAATTGATGCACAACTGCCATCAAACTCAAATGTCCCTTAAGAAAACATGTTTCCTTTCAAGACAAATGCTGGTGGCAATTTCTGCATGAGAAGCATATGCATTTGGTTTCATTTCCAGCTTGTTTTTCTATCATTTTCAATCAAAAACGTTTCATTGAAGATGGAGATTGATATCTAATCCAAATGTTTTCTAACAAGGGCAGATTCTAGGGTAAGAGATATCATTTTCAGTTTGTTTATTGTTATTTTTGAAAGGATTTAAAATCCTAGGTGCTGTTTTTTGAAGCTTGTACACATGTGTTGGATTTAGTCAAAGATTGTTGCTATTGTTTTGCACATTTTTTCTCTTCAACCCAACACTTGTCAAATTTCAATCCTTGACTCAAATGAGATGTTTATCTTTGAAGGGAATGAGTTATGGATTGAACTCTATATAAAGACTCTTCTTTCAATCATTCTTAATTGCGAAAATCTTCATGATCTTTTTCAGATTTTTCAAAAATTGCAAAGATTTCTCTTTCTTTATCTTATGAAGAAGTGAGGTAAGTTTTCTTGAATATGTTGAAGATGTCTTTATAAATCATTTTATTTCCTCTCATTTTCAGATTTGTATCATATTTTGTGCTCCTATCTTCACTTCTCTAAAGATGCATATGCAAAATATCTCTTCTTTTAGCATATGCAGTTGGGATTAAAAACCCTGTCCTTGAATGAATTATTTTTCAAAAGAAAAAGAGAGAGGTTCACTTTACATTATTCTTCATGCACAATGTGACTTCACTCCTAAAAAGCCCACATACATTAACCTTTATACCGCTCCCACTTGACTGTAAACTCATGTTGGTTAAGAATCCTCATTTTTATCATAAAAGCAACATCATATCCTTCATTTGCATTCATGTTCCTTCTCTTGTCATTCGCTGTTCGCATATGCAGTCATCCTCCAGAAACCCGTTTTTGGGTTTTTCATGATGCTTTGAAGCTAAAACTGATTCCTTCTCTTGCTGTCCTTCATATGAAGCAATATCACAACTTGCATTTTTGTGTTTGCAAAGGTGCAATGAATCCATCCTTTGAAGATGTTCTCATGTTTTGGAATTTTTGTGTCACAGTTGCTTGTGCTCATAATCTTACTATGTCAAGCGAAATTGTACCAAGTGAAGGCAAAGAAAAGAAGAAAATAAAGTACCAGTATGATCTGTTACAGAAACCAGAATTGGCAGATTAACGGATTTTCGGATCATTGATTGACTAACAGAGGAACAAATGTGTTCCTTATAAAGAATTACAAGGACGTTGTTTCTAAAAGAAACAACGTAGACTGAAGATGAAATTAGAAACAAAACTAAAGACGGGATAGGAAACATTCCTATCTGGACTGAAGACGAAAGAGACAGGATAGGAAACATTCCTATCTAGACTAAAAGACAGACTACAGACAAGTAGTTGACCATTATAGAAAGTATTTAACTAAGGAGATAATATCTTAATAAAGATATTAAAGATATTATCCTAATACCCTCCCTTAATGGTCAACGTACGGATGTCAGAACATTTTGTGATAACTGAGACCCTCCCTGGATCTACAGAATGCTGAAACCAAGAAGCTTTGCCAAAAGAGTGCTATGACTCAAAACAGACTGCAATTACAAAACTTCATTTTTTTGGAAAAAACGGTAAAAACCCAGAATCCCACGCAACCTTGCGTATTGTAGACAACATGAAATGATTTTTAAGGAGAAAATCAACAAACCCAACACAATTTTTTTAGGTGAAAAATTGATCAAAACCCAACATGATTTTTGAGGTGAAAAATCAATCAAAACCAAACACAGATAATTTTTGAGGGAAAAATATAAACCCTTCAGATAATATTTGTCGTTGAATCATTGACTACCCTCCAACATCAGATTAATCAGTGACGCCATCTTGCACGTTTCCTAATGCACGAAAAACGAAGATATAGAGAAGAGGCACTGACATGTACTTCGAGGCAAAAAATTGGAAGACCCAAAAAAACTGAGAAGTACCTAGAAGAGAGCTCAAAAAACCCAGAAAGAATATGCTGTCAAAATCTAGATCCATTGGCTCGAAAATTAAGGCACAAAAATCAAGGCACCCAGAAAAATGGACAACCCAGTTGAGCTCTCGAAAAACCCACCAAGAATCTGTAATAAAAAAAATTCGAGCCCAAAAAATTAGAGTTTCGAAAAAAACGGCTTGCTACAAAAAACCTCCAAAAATTAATGGCAGATTTGTAAAAAAACGTGGCTGAACAGGGCCGAAAACTGGCCAAACTCACAAACCCCAGACTTGAGCAGCAGCAGATCCCACAATGTGAGAATAAACATAAATTTATTCGAAAAATTTGAGCAAATAATTTCGAAAGAAATTATAAATTTTTCGAAAAAATTTGAAGTAATGCTCTGATACCATGTTACAGAAACCAGAATTGGCAGATTAACGGATTTCTGGATCATTGATTGATTAACAGAGGAACAAATGTGTTCCTTATAAAGAATTACAAGGACGTTGTTTCTAAGAGAAACAACGTAGACTGAAGACGAAATTAGAAACAAAACTAAAGACGGGATAGGAAACATTCCTATCTGGACTGAAGACGAAAGAGACAGGATAGGAAACATTCCTATCTAGACTAAAAGACGGACTACAAACAAGTAGTTGACCATTATAGAAAGTATTTAACTAAGGAGATAATATCTTAATAAAGATATTAAAGATATTATCCTAATATGATCAATATCATAATTCTATTCATCCATCTCAAGTTATATCGTATTGTGAAGATATCAAAGAGACAGATATTGCACAAATGAACATTGATGATTTTCTCAAAACAGTGGATGTTGCTGCAACGGAGGATATGTTTTGTATAAAACAAACTGGTATACTTACAGTTTCTACTTTTCCCTTGGCTTCTCTGGAGCCAGAGTTTGTATTTGCTTGTGCCAAGAATTTTGATCATGCATCCAGAACTATTAGAGGTCATGATGGAAACACAATCATTAGTCTAGATCCTGAGACTATTGATAGGATCTTTCGAGTTCCTCTTGCTCTGTTGGTCACTAATATTTCAAAGCAAAACCCTTTGGACGGATGGAATGAAGATACAGCATATTGCATCAGATATGTTAATGATAACTGGTTGATCTACAAAAGGCCAAATCTTGTAAGATGGCCAAAGGGAGTGCGTCGCATAGATTTCAAGGAGGAAATCAATGATCTTATCACCTTGCTCAGTCATATTGGAGGCCTTAAAAATTCTAATACTTTTGAGCCTTGGATGTATAAGTATATCTCCCTAATTGTAAGAAGTAAACAAAAGAAGATCTTTTGGGGAGAAATGAGAAATGATTAGTGACATCCTTTGTGAACAATTATCTCAAGTCACTACCACTGAGACATTCTACATGAACTCTTATCTGGTATATATTGCTGCTGCCTTGGGATCTTTTTCAGAGCTTGCTACCAAGGGAGATAGAACATTAGTGCCTGTTTGGGAATATTTTGATCAGTTGCCTCTAAGGGCTAGTCGAGTGCATTATCGCAGGGTGCAAGATGCTTTCTATGGGTATTACATGTGATTCTTTGATAAAGAACTTTCAAATAAGCATGTATCTGATGAAGCTTGGATCAAGGTAAATGAATATGGATGTCTTTTCTTACAGTTTCCAAACTTCACATATATGCGAGTTGGGTATTTCAGAGGAGAGCCATATACACTTCCACGATACCCCACTGATAGAATCATTCTGATGGAGTTAGCGAGGTAGCTCATGGCAGTTTAGGCATATCAGTCTACTTTGCACAGACCTGGGTTGGGGATTTCTTCAAAGAATCCTGTAAAGATTGGTGGTTATTCTTTAGATACTGTTCCTAAGGCAAAGAACATGGAATTCGGGCTTCAAAGAATCACATTAAAAAAGTTCATGTCAAAAAGTTGTTTTGACTAGAGAGGCCTTAATGATAAAATAAGGAGACAATTTATTCATGTACACCGCCTTGAAGATATATGGATTGATTTGCGTACAGAGCTGGATATCCGGAAAATGGACTATTGCCGGTTAACTACTAAGCAAATAGTTGATTTCAATCTTGCAGAGATTCCTCCTGGCATTGTAGATGATGATGACATTCTTGATTCAGAATATACCAAACATCATGTAGAGGATTTGCCTATTCTTCCTCTAGTGTGGTCATCTAAGGTACATCTATTTGGGATCGTTTTCAATCAATTCTTGCTAACACCAATATTTGGTTAAAAAGAAGAGGCTTGAAGTGTATCAAAATCAAGCCAGGTAAAGATTTTGATCCTGCCAGTCCAATTGGTTTGAGATTGGAAATCAAAGGTAAGGGTAAAGATGGTTCTTCTACTTCAATCTCATAAGTCTTAGTCCCAGCTGCATCCATACCAAAGCTTTCAATCAAAGGAGGTAAGGCTACAGGAAGGGTAATTGAGGTGAAGACCATTCAGTCCCAGAAGATCTAGATTGATTTTAGTGAAGATGAGATGCTCCAGTCAAACAAGGTAACCTCTATGGTATCTTCACTTGTGGATGTGGCCATTGCTACCATAGTTCTTGATTCTGCCCCCGTGTCTGATGAATCACCTGATTCACCATTAGAAACAATTATGAACACATTCACCATGGAACATGCTCCTTCATAACACAATTCAATTTTGATAACTCGGCTCTCCCTATTTCATCAATTGCTCCAACAATTTTTTCAGTAGATCAATATCAAGGTTTTGAGAATGTGTTTGATACGTATTCTATGATTATTCCCTCTATGGCAGCTTCATGAGTGACTATAATGGATACTACTTCAGCACAATTTGAGCAGTTTATGGCCGAAGTAACTCACAATAGTTCTACTCCAATAGCTAGTCAAACAAAGACTCCTATTGTGGCCAAAGTCGCACAGCGTGATTCAGTCACTACATTAGTTACCACATTTGAAGCGGAAACTTCATCCTTCTCTCTTCCTCCATGGCTTAGCGTGATTACTCAAAAAAGGAAGAAGGAAGAAATCCCTCCTGAAGATCATGATTGCAAGCAAGTTGTTAAGACTAAGGCCCGAAGAACAAAAAGGCAAAGATGGTTTCAAAGGTCATGGTTGATAATAATGAGATCAAGTATGCAGAAGTAGCTCAACCTCTTGTTGATAAACCCACAGAAGAAATGCAAGCTGCTGATTATAAATTCAGCAGGATTGAACTGGGAAGACAAATGCGTCTAGGTTGTCAACAAGATGTGCATGATGTTGTAAGTTTACTCACTTTGAGGAATGATAAATTATGGGAGAAGAAGAATATTTGAAAGAAGGAGAATGCACAACTTCTTGATATCATAGAAAAAATGAAGTTTTCTTCTTTATCAATTAGTCCTGAGCACACAGAAAAAGTACAGAGGAAAGCCAAGGCCATAGATGAGTGGGGCAACTGTTTAGAGTCACAAGGTCTACAAGTGATTCAAGACACTTTAAACATTTGTAGACGGGGAAGAAAGATTTCAGTCAAGGTAACTAAGCTCATTGCATCCTTTAATCAACAACTCAAATTCTTAGACGCTGATCGTGATATCTGGAGGAGCGTGACAGAAGTTGACCTAGATATTCTATGTGATGGTGGGATCATTTCTTCAATTGAAATGTATTATGATTATTTGCATTTGATGGTTAATAAAGAACAAGTTATACAAGGATTGAAGGCAAAAAGTAAAGGAGCACTTGAACGCCTTAATGGTTATGAGTGCGTGATTAATGGTGGTTTTCATCAAATGAAGTGCCAATTAATCATTGAAGGAAGTGAGCTCATTGAAGATAAAGTTGTTTTGGCAATGTTCACAAAGGTTATTCACTTGCAATTAGAGGCGGATGATTTTGACTTTGGTATGATTGATATATCAACCAGCTACAAAACGTCATTGGATAGTTTGCAAAATCAGTTGATTGAGTATAGGAATGTTGTTGCTGAAAGTCCGAGCTTAATTCAGAAAGTGACAATTGTTGTACAGCATACAGGAGCTCTAGATGAAGCAGTTGTTCGTGAATCTCTACAAAAGTTTGGAGATTTTGTGGATACTTTGTAAAGACATTTTGTCTTACATACTTCATGTTTTAAGTAGAATAGATATGACAGATTGTATATTGAAGTAAAACTTTTTGTAAATACAGGATAAACATGTACCTGTATAATCACTTCATACAATCAAGTTGCACGTGCATTAGGCATGCAATTTTGAATAAGTCAAAGGGTTTCTAATTAGTTAGCTTTTGAATAAGTCAAAGTGGTTGAGGGTTTCCTTTTTCCTCTCCACTTTTCTCTCACCTATTTTCCTATATAAAGGAGAGAGCTCATTGTAAATATTTGTATCTTTTGTTTTAAGCAAGAAAGCTATACTTGAGAATTTGTATGGTGAAAACTTTGTGTTTCATTGTACGAATTTTCAAAAGTGAAAAAAAGTAACAGGATTTTCCAAAGTTTGTGTTGCAAAATCTTGTGACTGAATGATGTATTCTTATGTTACATTGTTTAATCGATCTTGAATTCATTTCATAAGCTTAACTTGTGTATGTCATTGGAGTTTCAGTTCGCCTTTTGAGAGACTTTGAGCTATAGGAGGAGGATTGCTATAGTTAGTAGTGGCTGTAAATACTTAGAATTGAAGATTTTGAGCTTCAATTTTGAGTGTTTTTCTTTAAATTTCAGAATCATTAGTGAGAGACTTTGAGCTTCACTATTGGTTATTGTTTTCTTCAAATAGGATTAATCACAAGAGACTTTGGGCCCTTGTATTAATTCACCAAATATATTTGTAACTGCTGCCTTAGGAGTTATTCTTACGTCAATTGCTAAGTCACTGGTATTATCGTAGCAGTAGGAAATCCTTGTAGAATTAATAAGTTGTTTTTACTTGTGAATCTTTTCTTGAAAAAAAAAGGAAAAGGTTGAAAGAATCACCTTTTATTTGATTTCAGTCGAGATCCTACTAAAGCCACCTACGGTAAGAAGGGAGCCTCCCCTATTGCTGAGACGAGAGATTAATCTCATTACACCGTTACCTAAAGTTACAATTTTGTAAGGTGTAGTAGTTTACAAAATTTTTAGCCAACACTACCAATTACTTATTACCATTATCTTTAAGTTATCTCATATTCAATTATATAACATGAATTTATTTCTTAATAATATTCACTATATAGTAAGAATTTATTGCTTACTAACATTAAAATATTACATAACTTGTTATGACCAAGTTTAATTCATATAAGGCTGCCTTATTCTTATTCTTATCCATGTTACATCTTACATTATAAAAGTCTTAGAAATATATGTTAATAAAACCAAAGAGAAATAAGTTATGTACCTCTTATAACAAGGGAGATTCCTTATTCTATTTATTTGACTTGCTCCTTTGGACTTACTCCTTCCTTATTTAATATATATTGTTTCTGATATCTCATTTAAGACTTAAGTGGGATGTCATCTTTTTCCTTATTCAATATTCCTCCTTATTTTTTTGGTTCCCATTGTTATTATATTATGTCTGCCTTATATGATGTATTTATTCCTTATAATTGTGTTATGTCCCCCCCCCTACTTGCATTGTTTTCTTCCAACTTATATCCTTATACATAGGTCACGTCTCTTCACTTTGTGTGAAACGATGCCAACTCACCTACTAGCGTGGACAAACTCTTTTTAGCAATTTTCAGTGGCGCAAGTTCCTTAAAGAATCGTCAACGGTATTATAATTGTTGTTGATGGTATTATTACTATTGATATTATTAATTCATATTATAGTTCGATATTAATAATATTTGATTAGTATTATAGATTGTTATATACATTAATATCATTTTATGGATTGGTATTGATATTATATTGGGAAATATTATACTATAGATTAAAATTAAATTTATACTGATTAGTATAAATGATCTATATTATTATGGATTAATATTATAAATTAATATTATATTAATATTGATTAACATTCTTTTTACTCATTAAATAAGGAATTTGAATAAATAAATAATTATATATTTATATTTAAAGCAATTATATATGTGTGTGTGTCTGTGTGTCAATGTCGGGTCATGACATAGAGCTATTACCCTAGTGATTCCACTTATATCAAAATCACACATCATGCAAGGCTGACCCAAAGTGACCTCAATGCTATAGCAAGATGAGAGAACAACTGATGTTTAACTTGCAAAACTGTGGTACTTGCATGGAGGACAGCCTTAAATTGTTGAAACCCAATATCTTAATGGAGCCCCTGGATCCCATACCTTTATGTGTAGGACTTGCATGGATTTTTCACCTTTATTATGATGCATCATTTGATGAACACAACTTTGTAATGGTAAAGTACAAAGCATCAATCCTGTACTCTCATGATTACCTTCATGCATTAGATTATAAACCAGAAAATGGTCAAATTGTTTACCTTTAGTTGCTGATCTAAAAGTTGCAGCAAGCTCAAACCCAACCTTTTGCTTAGTGCACACTCTCCAACAAAGTTTTTTTTGTGAATCCAACCTATATGTTTCATTATTTGTAACACCCTACTCACAGACCAAATTAGCATCATCAAAATGCTTATCGCTTATCAACAGTTGCTGATTTGAAAATTCTAACATGCTCCAAACCATCATTAATATCAAGTGAGGTACCTTTCTCCAACACATCTCTCAACAAGATCATCCCGGTACTCTACCTCATAAAGAGGGTTATCATAAGATATCTTTTCTTTCATCTTGAAGAGTGGATTATCAAAAACTTAAAAGTTACCTTCAACATTTTCTTTAGGCCAATTTTCCCCATGATCTAATCCTCCTTCACAAGGATGCTCTATATTATCTTCTTTACGAGGACTACTGCATTCTTCCTCTATAGTTGCTTTTGAAATTTCAGTTTCATCATAATTCTGTTTAGATTCCATATGTTTGGGTTTCACAACTATCTCTACATACTCCCTTTTAATGTCTGGGTCCTTCATCAAACACTATAATGTCCACCCTCAAAAAAAAATCAAACAAACTTTACTAATTTTCTGATTTTTCACTCTGAAACATTTTGCCAAAAATTTGAAATCAAAGGAACCTTCAATATTTCTGAATCTCAATAACCAACCGCTACTTTTTAACTTTTACTTTCTTGAGCAATTTAACAATGACTTAGCAATCAAGGTCAAAGCAGAGACATTTCATCAAATAGTTGGACATGCCGAGTTTGTGGTGTTTATTAAACAATATTTGAATATTTGCATTCTTATGTAACTTGTAGAAGTTAATAAAAAGCAATTACTTCTGATATCTAAATAAAGATCAAACAGTTATGACCCAAATATAATGATATATGACTGTGTAATAATGCTGGTGCAGCCAGTTATTGTTGTATATGATTGTTTGGATATAATCAACTGCACAAGAATGCAAAATTGTCCATAAAAGCAGCTAGATAAATCTTACAATCACCAAACCAGACATTTTCTTTGTTGTTAGCTATCTCTCCAATTTTTGTTAAAGCCAAAGCTCTCTGACTGAACAGTTGCAAACTGAATTTTGCAATATGTCAGAGGTACTCTTAACTTTTGCATTATTTATCTGAGAGTAGAAGCTTTTGGTTTGATTGGATACACAAACTCTAGTTGGGTAAGTTCAGGGGATATTCAGCTGTCTCCAATCTGGTACATCTTCTCCCTACATTTAGGAGTGGTTTCATGGCTTAGTAAGCTTAAACAAACCATAGCTTTATCTTCCAATAAAGTTGAATATAAAACAAGTATGAGAGCCAGTTGCAAAATGGTTTGGTTAGATGGAAACTTGGCTTATCTTCAAATTCCTCAACATGCTCGTACTCCACTTTTCTATAATAATTAAAGAGTTAAAAAGTTTGTAAAGAATCCAATAGATCACGCTTGGACCAAACACATGAAGATTCATCATCACTATATTTGGCAACAAGTGGATGTGAAAACATTTCTTTTTAGGTTTGCACTTCTCAAACTTAACACTGGTTTTTGTTTAACCATTAAGGCAAGGTATTAAAATGTATTATAATAATAATGATATAAAGTATATGTTAATTCATATATAATAAATTAAGTGATTGGCTGAAATTCATTAAATAAGATTGCTGTAGTTGCAGTTCATTAATGATTTGGTTGTACAATCAAATGTAGTTGTGGAACCTGTCATAGTAAGTTTCTAGATCTACAAATAGATGTGCTCTCTCTATGAGAGACCAGCCTTTTTCTAAGATCTCTTTTCCTCATTTATACTAACATGCACATGACATTTTCTAGAAGATTTATTAATCCTTTTCTAGGTAATTCCAATGGGTTCATACCATATAGATATGTCATGTTACACCCTTTCTTGAACACCTTTCTAATAACTGTAATAACTGTTTCATGTTAAGTCTGAAATTATTTAAATATGAGGATTGTTGATTAATGAAGTTCTATTGTTTAATTATGAGGATTAATTATTAACGAAGTTATTTTGTTTAACCATGAGGACTATTGATTAAGTAATGTTTTTGTAGAAATTAATATTCAAGCATGAATAATGTCGTATATTGACGACTTGATGATAATCTAGATCATAGAAGCATAAATCGTTTAGGGAATAAATTGGCAAATCAAAGGAGTTGAAAAAATTGGGAATCAGCAAAAAACTGGCAAAAAAATGGATTTACAAAAAAATGTTAAAATTTGAAGAAAAACAGTCAATAACTACATTTTTTTAAAATTACAGGGCATTTCCATGGCATAACATATAGATATATTGAGAGCAACTAAAATATAGAGTTCAACCCATCAATTGGAGAAAATAGATTTTCATTGTTTATATTCATATCGCTGATTACAGAATATACAAAATATACATATTACATATATATAATATAAATGTATATTATATGTATCTTACAGAATACTAATATACGTACAGACTATTTACAAAAATACATAATATTATAATATTTACAGAATTCTACAAATATTATGCATCGAATATTTGCAAACATAACTATACATTTTTCAATAATACATATTGAATATACAAATTTGATATACAAAATACAAACAAATGTAAATAGAAATTCCATACAGACAACAAATTCAATATATACAAGATAAATTCGGGAAATACCTATTGTTGCAGCATGGACATGTAGTTCGATGAGAAGAATGCAATGAATGTCGTATGTCTTTGGTTGCTGTCTTTTCTGGTGTGTATGATTTCAAGTTTATGTGCATTGTTTTTATAAGAAATGGTGGAGCTTTTTTCGTGCATTTTAGGGTTTGCAGAGACTGTTTTTCATGCGGTTTAGGGTTTTTGACGACTGCAATTAAACCTGATTTAAACTTGATTTCATCCTGATTTTTTTTGCCAAAAAGTTGTTGACTGCCACTGACCAATTTTTCCTATTTTTTGGGGGAAAAAATTGGCACTAGCCCTGATTGCCAATTAATTGGGTGTAATTGGGATTTTTTTTTGTAGATTTCTGCTTCTATGATTCATATTTGATTGCATAGGCAAATATTCAGTTAACTTTTCAAGATGGAAGTCACCAAGTAGTTGCCTAAGTGTGAGATCAAATATTAGCCAAGTCTATGAAGATCCTGTGATAAAATGAATTGTAGAAAATAGATTTTTTCATTTGTATTCATATTGCTGATTACATAGGCAAATATTCAGTTAACTTTTAAGAGGGCAGTAACCAAATAGCTATCTAAGACTGAGATCAAATATTGGCTAAGTCTATGAAGTAACTGAGATCAAAACTTATCAGACTTTTAAAGAGGGCAGTCACCAAATAGTTGTCTAAGTTTGAGATCATATATTAGCTAAGTCTACAAAGCAACTGAGATCAAAGTTTATCAGACAGAAATCTAGCTACTTTTAGGAATTTATGAAAAGTGCAATATATTAGAAGTGGAAACCATTTTGAAGTGACCCAAGACTTTCATTGTGATTGAGGTAAGGAGTTTTGTAGGGGTAGTTCAATATTTGAGAAAGCTTAGCAAATCATATTCCACAATTGCAATCCTTTATATTCCATAATGGCAATCAGTAAGTCCTTAATATGGGGTAGAATTCAACCAAAGACGTTTATTTGAAGTAAAAGATTAGTAAGCCACTGGTTTTGGCAACTAGTATTGTAGGTGGAGAACAATGTTAATGATAAAATTAAATATATTAATTATAATGTTAAAGTCATCTATACATACATATTAAAAATTGAATATAATAATTATATATTAAAAACAAATATATACATTATAAATTTTACATTACTTTTATTTTATAAATATTATATAACTATTAATATATATTAATAGTCAATAATAATTTAAATTTTGAAACTACTTTATAATATTAATTATAAACTATAGGGGTTCGTTGCTTCCCTGTTAAAGGGCCATCTATAATAGTGCATAATAATTATAATTTTGAAATTAGTGAATATTATTTAAATTATATACTTGATCTCATTAGAATCCATGGGGCGAGGCGTGCAGAGAGCACGAGTCATATTGAAACCCTGATTTAGAATGAGTTCATTAGCTTCTTTGACACTATCTCACATGCCCCCCACAATTTAGGATGATTGAGGCCCTTTCAAATTTTGCTAATGACCTCCATTGCTCCTCCCGCTCCTTTGTTTAGGGTTTTCCAAAGGTTGGAAAGAAAACCAAAGGGACAAAATAACAAATTGTTTCCACACCGATTCTGCATTGACTTCACTTCCATCCTAGAATCAACCCTATTTTTTACTGTTTCATCAATGTCGAGAGCTTTTTTGTAGGTTTTTGCAATGATTTTTTATGCTTTTTTGCCATTTTTTAAGGATTTTAATATGATTTTAATGCACTTTAAATGCAAAAAGGTCATTGAAAATCACGTCAATGATTGGTCAACAATTTTTTTATAAATTGGGATTTTTTCAGGGAAAAAATCGGTTGGTTCTAGGATTCAAGATTAATCGGGTATAATCGGGATTTTTTGCAAATTTCTACTTCTATGTTCTAGATGATTATGTTAGTTTAAAATGTTATTGTGAAGTAAATGTATGGCTAATTTCTCCTTATGTCAGCAGTGTATGCACCCTCAAATGGTCGCCTAGACTACGGGCCCCCATTCTTCAATTTATCAAATGAAGGAATCAATTTATCAATTTCCTGAATCAATGTCTTGCAATATTTTCAATTCAAATCAATTTCCTTGATCAAATCGTAATTAATTCAATTATTTCAATATTTCCTAAGTTTGATCATTTTATCGTAAGTCTTATTTAATTAAAAGAAAACTTCCTTTTTAATTAAATAAAATAATCTTATTTAATTAAAATAAAATCCCTCTTTTAATTAAATAAATAAAATCCTCACTTAAATCTCTCTTTGTGATGAAAAAAGGAAATAAAGCAAATAAATCAAATAAAAATAAATAAAAAATATTTTTTTCTCTACACTTCGAATGCACATATTTCTAAGTGGTGGGCTTTTTTTCCTCTTACTTGCCTTTTTAGGGATTTATCCCACATTGCTCTTGAGGATGCATTCCTCTCCAAACTTTCCTTTATAAGGAGCCCTCTCCTTCTCATTTTGGGGATCCTGATTTTATGTTATTGTTATGCTGCAAGTTTGGAGAGCGATTTTGGAGGAGAGTTTCAGCACTTGAACTTAAACATTGCAACTTCTCTTTTCTTGTCTTCTTCTCTCATGCATCCATGGCAATCCATTTAGATTACTCTTGCACTTGCATGTTAGATTAGATTCATAATTCATTTCATAGAATAATTTTGCATGCGTATTTCCTTACATAGATTAGTTTGCTTTCATGCATTGTTATCTTATAGAATAGCTTCCATTTTCATTTGCATGCATATTTGATGATCATGGAGACTGGCACTCTTGCTTTTCCTCTTTGAATCTCTCGTTTATGGTGTACTTGCATGGGCACAAACTAGGTCTAAAATGAGAGCCTCCATTATAAACCCTTGCACTCCATGAATAGAGAGCTATGAGTCGCCATTTGAGACCTCATTCTTGAGCAATCTTGGATATAATGACTCATCGAAGTGTGTAAACATTTTAGCACACAAGCGGACGGAGGAAATCACCCTTGCAAGGGGAGGGAGAGTATCATTAGAGAGAAGGTGTAGACACATTGTGAAGGGTCGGAATTGCCATCCAAGTAGGAACCCATAGCAAAGTATCTTGGTCATCAAGTCATTATACCGATACCACTGTAATGACCCTTAGTATAAAGGCCACTAAAAACCCCAAATCTAAACTGAGACAATTTGTCAAACACTTGGCATGCACTGGATTGTTTTGTTTGTAATGTAGTGTTTCAAAGTTGTAAATGTTGAGCAACAAGTCCACAAGTACAATTAAGATAATAATGCCAATATGCAATGAAATACAATGAACAATAACAGTACCAATAACAATATTCAGAAATTCCAATCACTTGGCACCTTTCAATGAACTATATCAACAATGAGATACTCTCCTATTAATGCAATGTCCAACTTCCCAAGTCTGATTACAATGTGCTGTTATAACAAGGACTGATTCAAATGACTGAATTCTGAGAGTATAATTGACTGTTACAACTATGACAATTTCAGATTACAATACAATGAACTATGGTAATGACAAGCTCTCACAATGCACTTCCATTAACTATGACAATCCAATTACAAATGATGAATAACAGTGACTGTTTCAAAGCATATACTGGACTGTTATGACAGTGACTGAACATATGTAAATTTTATACAATTTTGACATCCAAAATCAAACACCAAGAACCTGAAAAGATGCACCGGATGTTGACCAAAATTGATGATGACAATGCGGCTGAAGACACCTCCAACTGCACCCGAACTGATCCCAAAATGATGCTGCTGTATCTGTTCTGGTACAGGCCGTACCTGGGCCGTACAGTACGGAAGCTGTACAAAAATCACTGCTTGGTATTGCTGGCCGAAAATACCCAAAACAAGGTCGCCTAGGGATGTA
Source organism: Chamaecyparis obtusa (assembly GCA_027943335.1). Lineage (NCBI taxonomy): Eukaryota > Viridiplantae > Streptophyta > Pinopsida > Cupressales > Cupressaceae > Chamaecyparis > Chamaecyparis obtusa. Next base: position 137,059 of record BSBK01000317.1, on the reverse strand, counting down.
ATCTCATTCCCCAAATGCATAAAATTAATCTCTGAATAGTTTGTGAGATATGAGCAAAAACTTGTGACTCAGGCCTTGGTATGGTCTTCTCAGAAATTGCACAAAATGATCTCCAAAACCTATCAAACTGATTCACCAATAAAATGATGAATTCCAAACCCTTATTCAACCAACTTCAAACCCTCAAATCAATCCTCAGATGAAATCCAACATGAAATGGCTAAGTACCATCTCCAATGAGCAACTCTTCAGAAGATATTTCACTTCCTCAGTTATGCTAATCCAAGGGAGTTATCGTTCCCAAATATCAAATGATATTTGCAGACCAAAAGACTACAAATTGCTCCACAATGGAAGAAGTAGAAGAAATCCAAAAATCAGCTTGTCCAAATGAATGCCCAAGCCCTCTATTTATTCACTTTTCTAAGAAGTTACTAAGAACTTCTAGAAGCATCCATTATAAAATCCCATTATAATGCACTTTTATAATAAGATAACTTTATAAAATAAAAAGTGCAATCTCAACTTAAAATTATAACATATAGGCCCTGCTAACACATAATAATAAATATAAGCTCAACTTCACTTTTCCAAGAGAAAATATGGCCAACTGATCTCCAAAAATGACTCTCTCCAAATCATTTGCCTACGAGAGTCGATGATAGGCAAATCCAATATGAAAAATCATGTCGCTAGAAAGGGGACATGACAGTCCGCCCTTCCTGAAATTGCTTGCCCTCAAGCAATCTCAATGCTGGATGCTGCAAAATCTCTTCACTCTCCCAAGTAGCATCCTCAACAGGTAGATCTCTCCACTTAACCAAATACTCTCTGATCACTCTCCTGCAAAGCTGCTTCTCCCTGCTATCCAAAATAGATTCTGGCACTAAGATCAATTTCCCTTCATCATCCAAGGGAGGTAATATTGTAGAAGGCACAACATGCTGACCCAATGCCTTCTTGAGGCGCGACACATGGAACACGTTATGCACTCTGCTATCTGCGGGAAGCTCAAGCTCATAAGCCAACTCTCCTATACGCCTGATGATCCTGAAAGGCTAGTAATATCTAGGCTTAAGCTTCTCTGATCCACTCTTCTTAAGAGTAGACTGACGATATGGCTGAAGCATGAGGTAAACCATGTCACCAACCTCAAAGCTCCTCTCAATCCGCTTCTGATCGGCATACTACTTATACTGGTTTTGTGCCCTAGCCATATTATCCTTGAGAGCATCAACAATGTCCTTGCTCTCCTGAAGCAAATCCCCGGCATGTGGAACTCTAGCATCACTCATCAACAAATCAATGAAGCACGATGCATCATACCCATACAGAGCTCTGAAAGGTGTCATCTGAATCGACATGTGAAAGGTGGTATTATAACAATATTCACACAAATGAATCCATCTCACCCATACCCTCTGCTAACCAGCCACGTAATTCCTCAAATAGCCCTCCACCCTCTTGTTGACTATCTCTGTCTGTCCATCCGTCTGCGGATGATAACTGGTGCTGGGTGTAAGCTCAGTGCCACAGTCTGAGTACCTCCTGCCAAAACTGACTAAAAAATCTAATGTCTTTGTCACTCACTATACTGCGGGGTATCCCATGTAATCTAAAAACCTCTTTGAAGAAGACCTCAGCAACCTGTACTGCTGTATAAGTAGTAGTGATGGGAAAGAAGTGTGCATACTTCGTCAGTCTATCCACCACCACATATATGCAATCACGACCTTGGGCCTTCGGCAAGCCCGTAATGAAGTCCATGGATATGCATTCCCACTTCTGGTCAGGAATGGGAAGTGGTTGTAGGAGCCCGGCTGGAAAGGTGTGCTCTTGTTTGTTCTGCTGACAAACAGGGCACTCACGAACATACTGCAAAACATCTGACTTAAGCCCTTTCCATGTGAACTGTTCCCGCACCTATCTATATGTTTTGAAGTACTCGGGATGACCAGCTGTAGGTGAATCATGAAGAGCCATCAAAATAGATTGCTTCACCTTTGATCCTGGGACTAAAAATATCCTGCTCTTGTAGATAATCAAATCATCCACAAGCGTATACCATGTATCAACAACTGATCCATGAACTATCCCTGATGCCCATGGGTCTCTAGCATGCTCTGCCACTATCATATGCCTCCAATCCTTTGATATCTCAATTAATGCGCTAAGAAGTGGTCTACGTGACAATGCATCTGATACCACGTTCTGAGTCCCTCTCACATATGATATGTCAAAATCGTAAGCTTGTAGCTTACTCACCCACTTCTGTTGTCTATCATTGAGATCTCTCTGATTAAGGAAATGCCTCAAACTGTTGTGATCAGTTTTAATACAAAACTTACCACCCACTAGATACTGTCTAAACTTAGCCAATGCGTGCATGATGGCTAACATCTCCTTATCATAGCTGTTGAAAGATCTCTCTGGTGCACGGAGTTTCCTGCTCTCATAGGCAATAGGGTGCTTGCCCTGCATCAACACAGCACCAATACCATCTTTGGACGCATCACACTGAAGCTCAAATGGCTTCGAGAAATCAAGCAAAGCTCACACCGGGCATGAAGTCATGATCTCCTTAAATCTGTCAAAGCAAGCCTGTGCCTTTCATGTCCAAACAAAGGCCCCCTTCTTTAGCAAATCTGTCATAGGGGCTACATGTCGTGAGTATGCACTCACAAATCTGCGGTAGAAGCCACATAGGCCTAGGAACCCTCTCAACTGTGTCAGGTTCTCAAGAATAGGCCACTCTACTATAGCACGGATCTTATCAGGATCCATCTGCACTCCCTCTGCACTGATAATGTGTCCCAAATACAAAAGCTCAGTCATGCCCAAATCACATTTGGATTCCTTGGCATACAAGGACTCCGTCTGCAGAATACTCAATACAGTCTCTAAGTGTGCTATGTGCTCCTACCATGTTCGACTGTATACCAAGATGTCATCAAAGAAGACCAATACAAATTTCCTCAACTGATGATGGAAAACCTTATTCATTGTGGACTGGAAAGTAGCTGGTGCATTGGTCAACCCAAATGGCATGACCACAAACTCAAAGTGCCCACAATGGCACCTAAATGCAGTCTTCTCCACATCCTGCTCTCTGACCCTGATCTGATGATATCCTGACCTCAAATCAATCTTGCTGAAGTAGCATGCTCCATGTAGCTCATCTATCAACTCATCAATCCGAGGGATGGGGTACCTATTCTTAATAGTCCTCTTATTCAGTACCCGATAATCAATGCACATGCGAAGTGAACCATCCTTCTTCTTCACCAAAACTACTGAAGAAGCAAAAGGAGATTTGCTCGGTCTAATATGCCCCATCTCAAGCAGCTCCTTAATGGTTTTCTCTAGCTCATCCTTGAGCCTTTTAGGATGCCTGTATGGTGTGATCATTATGGGTTTAGCACCCTCCTCTAACTCAATAATGTGCTCTACTCCCCTATCAGGTGGTGTGCCAGGTGGAATATCTCCGAATACCCTTTCATATCTCTCTGTCAATCTCTGAATGTCACGGTGATACTCTGCCTTCTGATGCTCCTCCTGTGTAGGCATGAGAGTACACATGGCTGCCCATCCAATCCCATCGTGTCTAACCAACCTCTCCATGCGCCTGAAAGAAATAGTTCTAACATCACTATTTCTGATAGCTCTCAACACATGTTTCCCATCTGCCTCAAACTTAATCTCCATGTCTCTAAGTCTGAAAGTGACCTCACCCAAGGAATGTAACCATGTCATACCCAACACAATGTCTAGGTCACCCATATTAACCACATGGTAATCCGCTTTGAACTCATAATTGTTCAAGCGTAAAAGCATGTCTCTAATCATCCTGTTACACTTAAGAGTGTAACCATCAGCAACTTGCACTTGGAGACCCTCAAACTCTTCTGTCTCAATGCCACGGCGCTCAACCAATCGTGCATCAATGAAGTTATGCGTAGCACCTGTGTCAACTAAGGTGATCACCTTTTGTCCTACTAGAACACCACGCAATCTAAAGGACCCCTCCTGTTGAATGCTAGACAAGCATGCCTGCTGCAAATGTAACTCAGGCTCCGCCTTAGGCTCTGAAGCCTCTGCCTCTACCTCAGGCTTTGTATCACTATGCTCATCCTCATGTGCTGTACTGTCTGAATCCGAGTCCTCATAGTATGCCCACATAACTCTGTTGGCCTCAAAGGACAATCGTGATCCCTATCATATGGACCTTTGCAATAGAAGCATAGCTTCTTCCTGCGTAGGTCATTAAGTGCCTCTGTATCCAAGGGTGTAGTGGATTTTCCCTTGGTATCAATCTTCTTCCCCTTACTCTTATCAAACTTCTTACTATCTCTGAAGGAAGAAGAGCTCCTGGGAGTGAATCTACTAGAAGGTGTTGTAAGCTCCATACTGCGAGCTTTCCTCATGGCCTCCTGTAGTGTCGATGGATCAAATGCCTTGATCCAACCCTTGAGGGGTTCAGACAATCCCTCAGTAAATAGGATAACCAACCGCCTCTCCGATACATCCTGAACCATAACTGACAACCTCTGAAACTCACTGATATATGTCTCTAAGTTGCCTGTCTGTCTCAATTGTGCAAGATCACGAAAGCATATCTTTGGATCCTTCCTGTCAAAACGCTCCACCAACCTATCCACAAAATCCTGGTACGATGTCACCTGGTTGTGCTGCAAAGTAACCATACTATGTGACCACCAGTCATGAGCTGCGCCCTCCAAATGGAAGGTGGCGTATCTGATCGCATCTATCTCTAACATGGGTCTCAATGCTAAGAAAGTATCCAACTTATGTATCCACGCCTGTGCTGTCATCTGTCCACTACCATCAAAAGAAGGTAAAGTGAGCTTGCTAGCAGCTCGCTGCAACTCACTGTCATGGCCTCCTCTATGTCTCCTGTTCTGCCAAGTACTCCTCATGTGCTCTCTCCTTTGGTTCAGGTAACGATCAAAGTTAGGTAACTCATGCACATGTGGTGGTAATGCCTGCCATTCTGCAATGGCAACTCAAAGATCGTCCTGGAATTCATCCTGCACATCACCCTCTCCTGCCTCTTGAGCCTCCTCTCTAAGAAAAGTAGGACGAGTAGGTCTATCTGCTGTCCAAGACCTATGCCTGGGAGCACCCTGTGAACCTGCTACACTCATATTATCATGATCAGGTGTACCTGTACCCTGCTCCTGAGCTCTGGGCTGAACCACCCTCTCCATCATAGTGGTCAAAGCACGCAATGACTGGACTATCTCCTACTGTCCAGTAGTCATGGTTCTGAAAAAGTCCCTAGCATCATCATCATCATCGTTCCTAGGAACTCTAGGTGGACTCTTTGACTGTCTCTCACCCATGGTAAGAATGTCTCTGAACTCCTGTTCCCCCTCTAGTGTTGCTCTTCTGCGTGTGTAGTACCTGTGATGCCCAAATGCTGAAGCATGCATATAGGTTTCTTACCCAACAGGATGGCAAGAACACCGCTCTGATACCACTGTAATGACCCTTAGTATAAAGGCCACTAAAACCCCCAAATCTGAACTGAGACAATTTGTCAAACACTTGGCATGCACTGGATTGTTTTGTTTGTAATGTAGTGTTTCAAGGTTGTAAATGTTGAGCAACAAGTCCACAAGGACAATTAAGATAATAATGCCAATATGCAATGATAGGGATAGGGATCACGATTCTATTGCAAAGGTCCATATGATAGGGATCACGATTGTCCTTTGAGGCCTAAAGGGAAGGCCAACAGAGTTATGTGGGCATACTATGAGGATTCAGATTCAGATAGTACAGCACATGAGGATGAGCACAGTGATACAAAGCCTGAGGTAGAGGCAAAGGCTTTAGAGCCTAAGGCGGAGCCTGAGTTACATTTGCAGCAGGCACGCTTGTCTAGCATTCAGCAGGAGGGGTCCTTTAGATTGCGTGGTGTTCTAGCAGGACAGAAGGTGATCACCTTAGTTGACACAGGTGCTACGCATAACTTCATTGATGCATGATTGGTTGAGCGTCGTGGCATTGAGACAGAGGAGTTTGAGGGTCTCCGAGTGCAGGTTGCTGATGGTTACACTCTTAAGTGTAACAAGATGATTAGAGACATGCTTTTACGCTTGAAAAACTATGAGTTCAAAGCGGATTACCATGTGGTTAATATGGGTGACCTAGACATTGTGTTGGGTATGACATGGTTACATTCCTTGGGTGAGGTCACTTTCAGACTTAGAGATATGGAGATTAAGTTTGAGGCAGATGGGAAACAGCATGTGTTGAGAGCTATCAGAAATAGTGACATCAGAACTATTTCTTTCAGGCGCATGGAGAGGTTGGTTAGACATGACAGTATGGGATGGGCAGCCATGTGTACTCTCATGCCTACATAGGAGGAGCATCAGAAGACAGAATATCACCCTGACATTCAGAGATTGAGAGAGAAGTACGACAAGGTATTTAGTGATATTCCACCTGGCACACCACATGATAGGGGGATCGAGCATATTATTGAGTTAGAGGAGGGTGCTAAACCCGTGATGATCACACCATACAGGCATCCTAAGAGGCTCAAGGATGAGATAGAGAAAACCATCAAGGAGCTACTTGAGATGGGGCACATTACACCGAGCAAGTCTCCTTTTGCTTCTTCAGTAGTTTTGGTGAAGAAGAAGGATGGTTCATTACGCATGTGCATTGATTATCAGGTACTGAATAAGAGGACTATTAAGAATAGGTACCCCATCCCTCGGATTGATGAGTTGATAGATGAGCTACATAGAGCATGCTACTTCAGCAAGATTGATTTGAGATCAGGATATCATCAGATCAGGGTCAAAGAGCAGGATGTGGAGAAGACTGCATTTAGATGCCATTGTGGGCACTTTGAGTTTGTGGTCATGCCATTTGGGTTGACCAATGCACCAGCTACTTTTCAGTCCACAATGAATAAGGTTTTCCATCATCAGTTGAGGAAATTTGTATTGGTCTTGTTTGATGACATCTTGGTATACAGTTGGACATGGCAAGAACACATAGCACACTTAGAGATTGTATTGGGTATTCTGCAGATGGAGTCCTTGTATGCCAAGGAGTCCAAATGTGATCTGGGTATGACTGAGCTATTGTACTTGGGACACATTATCAGTGCAGAGGGAGTGCGGATGGATCCTAATAAGATTCGTGCTATAATAGAGTGGCCTATTCCTGAGAACCTGACACAGTTGAGAGGGTTCCTAGGCCTATGTGGCTTCTACCGTAGATTCGTGAGTGGATATTCATGACATGCATTCCCTATGATAGATTTGCTGAAGAAGGGGGCCTTTGTTTGGACACCGGAGGCACAGGCTTGCTTTGACAGGTTTAAGGAGATTATGACTTCATGTCCGGTGTTAGCTTTGCCTGATTTCTCGAAGCCATTTGAGCTTCAATGTGATGCGTCCGGAGATGGTATTGGTGCTGTGTTGATGCAGGACAAGCACCCTATTGCCTATGAGAGCAGAAAACTCCGTGGGCCAAAGAGATCTTTCAGCATCTATGATAAGGAGATGTTAGCCATCATGCACGCATTGGCTAAGTTTAGACAGTATTTAGTGGGTGGTAAGTTTTGTATTAAAACTGACCACAACAGTTTGAGGCATTTTCTTAATCAGAGAGATCTCAATGATAGATAGCAGAAGTGGGTGAGTAAGCTACAAGCTTAGGATTTAGACATATCATATGTGAGAGGGACTCAGAACGTGGTAGCAAATGCATTGTCACGTAGACCACATCTCAGTGCATTGATTCAGATATCAGAGGATTGGAGGCATATGATAGTGGCAGAGTATGCTAGAGACCCATGGGCATCAGGGATAGTTGACGGGTCAGTTGTTGATACTCGGTATACACTTGTGGATGATTTGATTATTTACAAGAGCAGGATATTTTTAGTCCCAGGATCGAAGGTGAAGCAATCTATTTTGAGGGCTCTTCATGATTCACCTACAGCTGGTCATCCCGGGTACTTCAAAACATATAGACAGGTTCGGGAACGGTTCACATGGAAAGGGCTTAAGCCAGATGTTTTGCAGTATGTTCGTGAGTGCCCTGTTTGTCACCAGAACAAACAAGAGCACACCTTTCCAGCCGGGCTCCTACAGCCACTTCCCATTCCAGATCAGAAGTGGGAATATATATCCATGGACTTCATTACGGGCTTGCCCAAGGCCCAAGGTCGTGATTGTATATATGTGGTGGTGGATAGACTGACGAAGTATGCACACTTCTTTCCCATCACTACTACTTACACAGCAGTACAGGTAGCTGAGGTCTTCTTCAGAGAGGTTTTCAGATTGCATGGGATACCCTGCAGTATAGTGAGTGACAAAGACAGTCGATTTTTGAGTCACTTTTGGCAGGAGGTATTCAAACTATGTGGCACTGAGCTTACACCCAGCACCAGTTATCACCCGCAGACGGATGGACAGACAGAGATAGTCAACAAGTGGGTGGAGGGCTATTTGAGGAATTACGTGGCTGGTCAGTAGAGGTCATGGGTGAGATGGATACATTTGTGTGAGTATTGTTACAATACCACATTTCATATGTCGATTCAAATGACACCTTTCAGAGCTCTGTATGGGTATGATGCATCGAGTTTCATTGATTTGTTGATGAGTGATGTTAGAGTTCCACGTGCCAGGGATTTGCTTCAGGAGAGCAAGGATATTGTTGATGCTCTCAAGGATAACATGGCCAGGGCACAGAATCAGTATAAGCAGTATGCAGATCAGAAGAGGACAAAGAGGAGCTTTGAGGTTGGTGACATGGTTTACCTCATGCTTCAGCCATATCGTCAGTCTACTCTTAAGAAGAGTGGATCAGAGAAGCTTAAGCCTAGATACTACGGGCCTTTCAGGATCATTAGGCGTATAGGAGAGTGGGCTTATGAGCTTGAGCTTCCCGCAGATAGCAGAGTGCATAACGTGTTCCATGTGTTGCGCCTCAATAAGGCGTTGGGTCAGCAGGTTGTGCCTTCTACAGTATTACCTCCCTTGGATGATGAAGGGAAATTGATTTTAGTGCCAGAATCTATTTTGGATAGCAGGGAGAAGCAGCTTTGCAGGAGAGTGATCAGAGAGTATTTGGTTAAGTGGAGAGATCTACCTGTTGAGGATGCTACTTGGGAGAGTGAAGCGATCTTGCAGCATCCAGCATTGAGATTGCTTGAGGGCAAGCAATTTCAGGAAGGGCGGACTGTCATGTTCCCTTTCTAGCGACATAATTTTTCATATTGGATTTGCCTATCATCGGCTCTCGTAGGCAAATGATTTGGAGAGAGTCTTTTTTGGAGATCAGTTGGTCATACTTGCTCTTGGAAAAGTGAAGTTGAGCTTATATTTTATTATTATGTGTTAGCAGGGCCCATATGTTATAATTTTAAGTTGAGATTGCACTTTTTATTTTATAAAGTTACTTTATTATAAAAGTGCATTATAATGGGATTTTATAATGGATGCTTCTACAAGTTCTTAGTAACTTCTTAGGAAAGTGAATAAATAGAGGGCTTGGGCATTCATTTGGACAAGTTGATTTTGGGATTTCTTCTACTTCTTCCATTGTGGAGCAATTTGTAGTCATTTGGTCTGCAAATATCATTTGATCTTTGGGAACGATAACTCCCTTAGGTTAGCATAATTGAGGAAGTGAAATATCTTCTGAAGGGTTGCACATTGGAGATGGTATTTAGCCATTTCATGCTGGATTAATTTGAGAATTGACTTTTGAGGGTTTGAAATTGATTGAATAAGGGTTTGATTTTCATCATTGCTTTGGAGAATCAATTTGATTAAGTTTGGAGATCATTTTGGTGCATTTTCTGAGAAGTCCATACCAGGGCCTGGACTCACCTTTTTACTCATAACTTCATAACTAGCTGGAGATAAATTTTATGCTTTTGGGGAATGATTCTACATCCCTAGGCAATTCCATTGATACCATTTTGGGCAGCTAGCAACTTGCATTGAATTTTATACAGGTGCCGTACTGTACGGCCCAGGTACGGCCTATACCAGGACAGCACAGTAGCAGCAGTTGGGGTCCAGTTTGGGTGCAGATTTGGGGTGACGTCATCAGCATTTGTCCTCATCAATTCTGGTCATCAACAGTGCATCTTTGCAGGTTCTTATACATTGTTTTTTTGGATGTCAAAAATTGTATAACATTGCATATATTCAGACATTGTCACCACAGTCCAGTACATGTAAAAACAGTCACTGTCATAACAGTCCATTGTATGTCACTGTTATCATCATTGTAATTGGATTGATATAGTGATGAAGGTGCATTGCAAGGTCTTGTCATAATTCAGTGTCCATGTGTAAGAAGTTGTAACAGTCATACATATTCAGAAAAATCAGTCTATTGAGTTAGTTATTATCACATTGGAACATTGTAATCAGACCTTGGGTATTTCTTAATCCATTTGGCATTGTTATATCTATTGTACCTTGTGGATTTGTTGCTCAACAATTACAACATTGAAACACTACATTTCAAACAAACAATTCAGCTGCTTGCCAAGTGTTTGACAAATTGACACAGTTCAGTTTTGGGGGTTTTTAGTGGCCTTTATAGTAAGGGTCATTACAGGTTGCTAGCCTTAGTCTCCTTTGGTCATGGTGGGTTGGTTGTCATTTCATTATCCTTGTTCTAATTAAAAACATTAATAATTATTCTTTAAAGAATGTTCTTCATGATCTCACTCTCTCGATCTAATAGAACAACCTTAATGTATATAATATAATCATGAATATGCAAATGTTATATATAAGCATATATGAATATACGCATATATATGTGTGTGTGTATAATGTGTGCGTTGTATGCCAAACATCATGTGTGCATATAGACAAATGATGAGGACTACATAAGTACATACATACATATAGTCGTAAAATGGTAAACAACTATAGGTATGTGTCTACGATGAGTTTAGACATCTGAATACATGGACATAAATGTTGGCACCAAGTAACATGAGCACACACCCGTTAGACCCATACATATATGCATAAGTAAATATGGATAAATATATATAATACTTGGAGAGAAATATTTTGGGTCATATTATCATACACTAATAATTGTTGGCAAGTCTTTATCCCCTCCATGGGTGGTGAAGGTAACTCCTTGCCACCCAGTTGACAAGGAGTTACACTTCTTGCCACCACTCTTGCTAGCTAAGGAATTTATCATATAACATTCGACCCTCATGCTGGTCAATTCCTTCTTAGAAATTTTTGAATTCAAGAAACACAGAGCTGCCTCTATAATCGAAAGTTCATCAATTCGGTGATTGGTTTTTACAGAACTATTACTAAGTTTGCATGTAAATTAGCAAAGATATATCCTTTGAGCTACTGGTAATCAGCAAGATCATTGGGGGCATTTCATTTTTCTAGCCTCAGAAAGCTTCCGTTGGGAATCGAGTCTTCCTCAATCACAAAGTGAGCTACTGGTAATCAGCGAGATCTTTGGGGGCATTTCATTTGTTCTAGCCTCGGCAAGCTTCCGTTGGGAATCGAGTCTTCCTCAATCACAAAGTGAATCAGGCAATTACATCTTCATCGTAATTTATTTCCATGATGATATATCAGTTTCATTTATGCTGTTGAACTTGATTTGATAGCATTTGAGTTCATCATTCGATCCTATTGACTGATCTATAATATCATTATCGTGCCTGCTGATTGAACTTAATTTCATTGCATTCGAGTTCTTCATTTTGATCATATTGATTTATCTATTCACAATGCATCCATCTTATCATGATCATTTATTGTAAGAAATATATTTATGTACATTCAAGTTCAGTATTACTACTCAGTTCGAATGAACCATGTTCTCATCATGATCGATGATATAGGATGATCATAAATGCCATGCATTTGAACTGCCTTTATCATTATGTTGAAAGAATCTAATTTCAGTGCCATGAGTTAACATTTCTGTTCATACTTATGGTTAAATCAAATGGTCATAAGTCAGTAAAGTTAAATTACTCATTTCGATCTTTGAATGGAAGCCTCTATTATGCATTAGAACTAAAATGAATCATAAAGTTGTGTTTCAAAGGAATAACCACAGGGGAGAAACGTTTACTGTTATCTTTACTATTTCATGCATTGAAAAATCTATGACATTCTGAATAGTGATTGCTGTATGGCATCGATAGCCATAATCGGCATGCATATTGATTGATTAAGATTACTGATTTAACAAAATCTGGAATGGGATAGAAACCAGAGGATAAACTTGTATACCAATTTATAAAAGGGACATAACCTTACTGTTAGGAATGATTCCTGTGAATATGTTGTTATTTATTGTATTAAGAATAGTTAAGAATCAGCATCCTACGATTTAAGGGTAGATCTGAATTACTAAGAATAATTAATCAAATAGTAATAATCTGATCAAGTGAGAAGGGTTTAATTGTCCAAAGCCTAAAATTATTTTGCAAATCTTGGTGTTTCCTAATAGGAATTGAAATAATGAAACCTTGGGAAGGGTGAGCAGCCTAACTGATAACCTATGATAAGAAGTTGTCAAGGAATGCTTGTCCACCAGCAAGGTCTATAAAGCTTACTGAACCTTAACCTTAACATAAGTACATAGGTATGAGTTGAATAGGGACTTCCTAGTGGATTAGGAATGTATATACATATTTTTCTAAGTCAGTTAGACATGGTATATGCCAAATAGGAGAATTAAAACCCTTTTCATGCATAACTATAACGGATCTGCCTTTCTGATATGATTTCCATGTATCCTTATGAATCCATACACTATTGTGAATTTTGTCTTTCTGTTATGAATCCGTGTATCCTTATAAACCCACATTCAGATGTGAATCTGAATGACAACTAGGATTGGGCATATTAACTATGAATCCGTATATCAAATATGAATTGCAACTTACTATGAATCTGCATAACGGTTAAAATCATTCTTAGAAATACATGGTGGTCATAGCACCTAGCCTTCAAACCATGGGGCACAACTAGATATACTCAAGGAGCTGCCCTTCTGTGGAGTAATACTTATCCATTATTTGATCTGCAATGATAATCTTGACAGAATAATAATATTATAAATCCCATGAATAACGAATGAGCCTTTGATTGGGCAAACCCAAATCATTATATAAGTATGACAGCATGTCATCAATAAGAATGTTGCATCATCTTCTTGAATTAGTGGGTCAAACCTTGTCAGATAAGTTATAAAATGTAATAGCATTTGGAAAGGGTTCCTTTTCTTATCCTTGGAAGGAAAACACAATGAAGGAGATAAAATCAATCATATTAATAATGAATTATAAATTTATAATAGCTGTAAACTGTTGGGAAGGGACTCCCCTTAGTTTATTATGAATCATTAAGAAGCATAAATGTTCTGCATATGCCAGTGAGTCATTATTCTTAAGGTCATTGGACCACTATTGCCAAGTTGGACAGTAAGTCCTGTTAAGGTCAGGGTAGACCGAATGAGTCTTAAGGGCTCAATATATGAGTATGGTGGTGATATTGACAACACGAAGTATAGTGCTAGCATTAATAAAACCCTGGCCAAGGTGGTGCTATGCAATGGTGTAGTAACCGTCAGTCACATGAACTCGTAGGGCACCATCTAGTCAAGAAGGTCATTCTCATAGGCAAGGAAAACTAAAGGGCGTGACCAACTAAGACAGTATGGGTTCTAAACAACAAGTCTCTGATGGCAAAAAGGATTAGATCCTGTTTTTGCACCTCTCATGTAGGGCCTGGCCACTTCTAAAAAGAAGTTGTGCAAGAGACTGAAAGGCCAAGACCAAAAGGTCAACGGTTGGGAGGTAAAACCTCTGATGATACTCACCCTCTCCTGGATGACAGTCAGGAGCAATTGTAGAATGAGGAACAAGAACAAATACTTCCACCTTTTCAAGTTCTTTGATTCTTGAACTGTGAGTTAATTCAGTTATTAAGTTCTTTCTTACAGATTAAAAAGTAATTGATTTGTTAGTTAATTCATTTTCATGTGAAGGTAGTTAAATGAATATATTGTATTATCTTTTATTTGTAGTTAGTTAAACGAACTTGACAGTTATCATGTTCATGTGAAAGGAAAGTAGTTTCTTTCTGTTAATGCTGGTTAAAATAAAAAATTTATTTCCTATGATTTGTTCGCTACTTGTTATTATAATCTAGTAGTTAGGTTTGGCATGTTACATGTTACGTAGTTTAAGTATGGGTGAGCATTCATTTAAGATATATTTCCACTTCAACAAAGAAATGTCTACTTAAAATCTTAAAGGCTTGTCAAACTTACCATTCTAAAGGGGCTGTTTTACAAAATGAAATTTGGTAACATTTTATCTAGATATGTTACTAAGCCTTACATGTGGTGATCTCCCCATTGGAAGATGAAACATGGACACTAAGAAGAATCGTAGACATTCAATAAACAACCAATTTAAAACTTGACTAAGTTATTACTATAATATTATAAATATATTCCAAAACATATTTTTAGATGCAACTACCAAAAAAGCTTGACTTTTAAATGATCATCAAGAGAAAATTACCTTCGTAAATGCTTCCTTAATATTCACAATCCATTTTGTATCAAGACTTTTACCAAGAACACGTTTTGCACTTGTGAAATCATTTTTGTCTATTGCTTGGCCTACTTCACTCAATTTGTAAACTGCATCCTGCACATAGGCTTTAGCCCCCAGTATTGTTTTATATTAGTTAGAACTTGATCTTGAAATTACTTGAAAAACAATTAGGAGATATAAATCAGCAAATTGTTCCCACATACAGACGAAACGTAAAATGGTAAGGAAAAAGTGACACCACATCAATATAACACAACTTAAGAAATTCAAGTGAATAATTTTTTAATAGAATATGTAAGCAAATCCTTTTCCAAGCATTTTCTCAACCTATTGGTTAAAAGATAAAACATAAGAAAACTAAAAATGTGACATTGAAGAAAACTGACATATAGAAATAGAAACTTGGTTACAATGAGTTATCTTTAGTATCCTCGAGTTATCCTTTTAGAATTTCAAGTGGCAAACTAGCATTAGTCTAGATAATGTAATTCCAAATTGAAAAAAAGCATGTTGGTAAATGATACAAGTTTGGTAACAAATGTAATCATATTGGCAAGTACTATTGGGTAAGGTGTTGTAATGTCCCCCACTTAGCCAGTCTGCATATATGTTGTCGTTAGCCCGTTCTTTCATGGTCCCGAGGGCTAACCAGGACTTCAAAAGGGATCCTGAGGTTATTTGGCCTAGTCAAATTTAATTACAAGCCAAATGGAGTTCGTTTGTTGGGTTTTGGGGAGGATTTACTATTTTTAGTAAGCCAACAGGGGATGCAGTGCCTTGGATTTTCAGTGACACGATGTGATGCGTTTTGTTGAGCTCTTTCCGATGAGCTATCATATGTGGGATTCCGAGTTCATTTGGTATATTATTTTAATGTTTGAAGTTATAACGATAAAGTGACTATTTAATTTAAATATTATAATGTTTCATAAAGTCACTTTATAAAAATCAAGTTCCCCCCTTTAAAGGACATACATGGGCATTCGTAAGGGAAAAAGGTAACATTAAAGCTCATGTTTTATCACACATTGGCGAGACGGAAGCGTAGAACTAGTAAGGAAGGATTAAAAGAGAGAGGATAGCTCTCATTTGGCATGCTTGAAGATTGAATGAAATTGGGGAAACTGTGGAGATTATTTCTCTTTGGGCTTGGAGGACGCAAACCCTCTACGCTTTCAATCTTGACACCATTGAAAGATATGGTCTTGAGATTTTATATTGTAGTAGCAAGTTCCTGTAGCAGCGTGGTACTGTAGCAGCGCGATACTGTAGCAAGTTCCTGTAGCAGCGCGGTACTGTAGCAAGTTCCTGTAGCAGCGACACTGTAGCAGCGCGGTACTGTAGCAAGTTCCTGTAGCAGTGCAGTACTGTAGCAGTCCGAATCACTGTAGCACGGTACTGTAGCAGCGGGTTACTGTAGCAACAAGTTCTTGTAGCAGTCTGAATTACTGTAGCGCGGTACTATAGCAGTCCGGGAACATTGTAGCTGTGAGTTACTGTAGCAATTTTCAGAACTATTAACACTGTTGTAGCTGCAATGGGTATGGACCATCATTGAACTCTATAGTTGTTATAATGTGTTGAGTTTAATAAGATATGTTAGATATGGTAGTTGTAATTTCCTAATAATCTGAAACAAGAAATAAATGAACGGTCATTGTTATTAGCTGCATATGGTTTCATGTTGCCTTCTACTGATATCTCATACAAAATACAACAATCTTGAGGACTATTAAACAACATCAATCTGGAAAAAACATTAGGACAGTTGCAGGCCAACTGTTTGACAAAATGACAGGAAGAAACAGACTCTAGAATTACAGAACCAAGCAGCATATTACAGTGGTATCAGAGCTTATCTTTCCTGCCATCCTGTTGGGTTCAGTATAAATTAAATATGACATGACAGATTGGAGTGTTCAACCATTGCCACATCACTACGACACAAGAAGAAACAGAGCATTATTGAATACTAACCGAGAGAATATCTTACTGGGAGGAAGTAGTGACTCAGACGAACCGAGTGTTACAGGTGAACAGGCTGTAGAGACTATGGGGGATAGGAATGTTAGGGATCCTGGTGAGGAGCAATTCCTGCAGTTATTGGATACATTGACTCAGGGACAGCGATTAGCAGAGCAGAGAGCACAGGAACAGAGTCAGAGGTTGGAGCTTATGATGCAAATGATGGCTCGTCAAATGGGGTTGAATGCTAACGTGGGTGGAGGAAATAATCAGAATGGTAATAATCAGAATGGTAACAATCAAAATGGGAATAATCAGGATGGGACCTATAATGGAGGTGAACAAGTTGGGAACAATTTCAGTCATGCACCCCAGCAAGCTAGGACAATGAGTTCGAGGCCCATGATTCCCACATTTCCTAGAGCCCCAGAGCAGCCCGTACCAGAGCCCCAGATCACTGATATACAAGACCAGTTGAGGAGAGATTGGGAAGCCGGAGGTCCAGATTTTACTGCTGCAATTACCTTTAGGGAGTATATGGATGTGCGGATGAAACATATGCCACGTGGACATGACAGGAACCAGAGCTATGAGCTACGGAAGAAAGTAGGGAAACTTCAATTACCATATTATGATGGCTCGGGGAAGTCTACAGCAAGAGCTTGGGTTCAAAAGCTTGACACATACTTTCAATTGAACCCTATGCCTGAGGAAGAAGCTATTAAGTACGCAGCAATTCATCTAGATGGGTTAGCACACGAGTGGTGGCATCATGGTATGGTCACTATGGGTCATGCACACATTACCTCATATGTGGAGTTTACAGAGAGACTGATTGAACGTTTTGATAGGAAGGATCCAGAACTCCATTTCAAGGAGTTAGCTCAGCTTAAACAGTGGGGATCATTGGAAACATACATTTCAGAGTTTCAGAAACTCGCAGTGTTAGTAACAGATGTATCTGAACGGAGGATACTAGTTCTATTTATGGATGGGTTAGCTGATCCGTTGAGAGGATGGATTAAAGCTCTCAACCCTCCCACTTTGCAGGAAGCCATTAAGAAGGCTCGTGACATGGATTCCTCTTCAGCTTCTAAGAATAAATTCCAGGCGAAGAGTTTCCCTTCGAGGAAAGATAAGGACAGGAAACCTTTTCATAGAGAGGCTCAGCCACCTAAGGAGGAAAGTAAGAGGTTGGACAATGAGACACTTAATGATCTCAGGAAGAAGAAGCTTTGTTTTCATTGCAGGGAGCCTTGGGATTTGTCACATAAGTGTCCACTGAAGGCAAAAGCTAAGCAGATGGAATACTTTTCAGCGGAAGAGTCAGTGGATGGAGATTCAGAGCAGTCATCAGAATCAGATGGGGATGATGATAATTCTTCACATGAGGAAGCACGCAGTGATAGCACGATAGCTCAGTTGTCCAGTATACAGGAGGCCGTCACTTTCAGAGTTAGGGGGACTTTGGACAGACAGAGATTTGTGGCACTCATTGATACAGGGGCAACACATAACTTCATTGATGAGAAGTTTGTGTCACGCAGAGGGCTACATACAGAGGAGCATAGGGGATTTAAGGTGATGGTTGCCGATGGCTTCAAGATTGACTGTACCGAGAAAATCTCCAACTTGCAGCTTCGTTTGGGAGATTATGACATGACAGGAGATTTCTTTGTGGTCAACATTGGTGATCAGGAATGGTGCTTGGGATGAACTGGATGAAGTCTTTGGAGGAGTTTACATTTAACCTCAGAAAATGGAGATGAGGTTTGAGGCAAATGGTAAGAAGATAGTGCTCAGAGGATTGTCAGATGGGAAGCTTAGAGTGGTGTCACTCAAGCGGATGCAGAGTTTATTTAGACATAATCAGGTACAGTGGGCAGCAGAGTTTAGAGAAATGCCTGAGACGACAGAGCAGCATAAACAGGAGTACCCACCTGATGTACAAAAAATAATAACCAAACATACTAAGGTGTTTGGTGAGATACCTCCAGGGAGACCCCCGGATAGAGGAATCGAGCATGTTATTGAGTTAGAAGAAGGGGCTAAGCCAGTTATCATCACACCTTACCGCCATCCAAAAAGATATAAGGATGAGATAGAAAAGGCAATCAAGGAGTTGATTGACATGGGGCACATACGGCCAAGCAAGAGTCCTTTCGCTTCTTCAGTAGTATTGGTGAAGAAGAAGGATGGTACAATGAGGATGTGCATAGATTATAGGGAGCTGAACAAGAAAACAATCAAGAACCGATACCCTATCCCGCACATTGATGAGCTTATTGATGAATTGCACGGTGCATGCTACTTCTCGAAGATTGATTTGAGATCCGGCTACCATCAGATACGGGTTAGAGAGGAGGATGTGGAGAAGACAGCTTTCAGATGCCACTACGGTCATTTTGAGTTCTTAGTCATGCCCTTTGGGTTAACTAATGCCCCCGCCACTTTCCAGTCTTGTATGAACAGAGTGTTCAGAGATCAGTTGAGGAAGTTTGTGTTGATATTTTTTGATGATATACTGATATACAGCAGTACTTGGGAGGAACATTTGGAGCATATTGATACAGTGCTCAGTATTTTAGAGAGGGAGTCATTATATGCCAAGATGAGTAAATGCGAGTTCGGGATGACAGAGTTGCTCTATCTAGGGCATATTATTAGTGCAGGAGGTGTTCGGGTTGACCCAGACAAGATTAGGGCCATTATGGATTGGCCACCGCCAAGGAACACTTCACAGCTCAAGGGATTTCTCGGGCTTTGTGGGTTCTACCGCAGATTTGTGAAAGGATTTTCACAGACAGCAGCACCACTTACAGACTTGACACGGAGAGACAGTTTTCAGTGGTCAAAGAGGGCTCAGGATTGTTTTGACAGGTTCAAGGAGCTGATGAGCACATGTCCCGTTTTGGCCATTCCAGATTTCACCAGACCTTTTGAGCTGCAGTGTGATGCCTCGGGAGAAGGCATAGGAGCTGTCCTCATGTAGGAAAAACATCCCATTGCATATGAGAGCAGGAAATTACGAGGTGTTGAGAGAACCTACAGCATCTATGACAAGGAAATGTTAGCAATCATGCACGCGCTAGCTAAGTTCAGGCAATACTTAGCAGGAAGTCGATTCACAGTTAAAACAGATCATAACAGCTTGGAACATTTCCTTGGACAAAAGGATCTTAATGACAGGCAACAAAAATGGGTAAGTTACAGGCCTATGATTTTGACATAGTCTATGTCAAAGGGAAGAAAAAAATTGTCACAGATGCTTTATCCAGGAGGCCTCATTTGCTTGCTGTTGGGATAGTCATGGATGATTGGAGAGAGATGATCTTGGCAGAATATGCTAAGGATAGTTGGGCATCTAGTGTTATTGAGGGGGTTGCTCAGGATAGCCGATATACTGTTGTAAATGATCTAATCATTTACAAGGAAAGGATTTATTTGGTACCTGGGTCTGCTATGAAGCAGAAGATTTTGAGAGCATTTCATGATTCACCATTGGCAGGACATCCAGGATTCTTTAAGACATATCGGCAGGTGAGAGAGCGCTTCACTTGGAAAGGGCTCAAATCAGAGGTGCTACAGTTTGTTAGGGAGTGCCCAGTGTGTCAGCGGAACAAACAGGAACATTCCTTTCCGAGTGGTTTACTACAGCCCCTACCCATACCAGAGAAGAAGTGGGATAGCATTTCCATGGATTTTATCACAGGGCTCCCAAAGGCACAGGGTTGGGATTGTATCTTTGTTGTGGTAGACAGATTGACGAAATTTGCACATTTCTTTGCAATTTCATCTACTTATTCCGCAGCACAGACAGCAGAGCTATTCTTTCGAGAGGTATTTAGACTACATGGGATACCACGGAGCATAGTCAGTGACAGAGACAGCAAATTTATGAGCCACTTTTGGCAGGAGTTGTTCAGGTTGTGTGGAACAGAGCTCACTCCGAGTACCAGTTACCACCCCCAAACCGATGGGCAGACAGAGATAGTGAACAAATGGGTTGAGGGGTACCTTCGAAACTACATTGCAGGACAACAGAGGGCTTGGGTGAAGTGGCTACATCTAGGGGAGTATTGCTACAATACTTCTTTCCATATGTCTATTCAAATGTCCCCTTTCATGGCACTGTACGGGTATGATGCTCCTAATTTCTTGGATTTGTTATTTGGGGACAGTAGGGTACCTAAGGCCAAGGATCTTTTGCAGGAGTGTCAGGACATTATGCGATCCTTGAAGGAAAATTTGCAAAAGGCACAAAATCAGCAGAAGCAATATGCTGATCAACACAGGGTTGAGAGGTCTTTTGAGGTGGGAGACATGGTGTACCTCATGTTACAGCCGTATAGACAGTCCTCTCTCAAGAGGAGTGGAGCAGAGAAATTGAAACCACGCTACTATGGACCATTCAGAGTAATCAGGAGAGTGGGCGAGGTAGCTTATGAGTTGGAGCTGCCTGCAGACAGTAAAGTACATAACGTGTTCCATGTGTCATGCCTTAAGAAGGCATTGGGGCACAATGTGGTGCCTTCAGTAGTATTGCCACCTCTCGATGATGAGGGGAAGCTTATCTTGGTTCCTGAAGCTATACTTGACACCAGGGAGAGGGTGCTTCGCAGGAGGACTATCAGGGAGTACCTAGTGAAGTGGAGGAACCTACCAGTTGAGGATGCAACATGGGAGGCAGAGCAGATTCTTTAGCATCCTGAGTTGAGATTGCTTGAGGACAAGCAATTTCAAGAGGGGCGGACTGTAATGTCCCCCACTTAGCCAGTCTGCATATATGTTGTCGTTAGCCCGTTCTTTCATGGTCCCGAGGGCTAACCAGGACTTCAAAAGGGATCCTGAGGTTATTTGGCCTAGTCAAATTTAATTACAAGCCAAATGGAGTTCGTTTGTTGGGTTTTGGGGAGGATTTACTATTTTTAGTAAGCCAACAGGGGATGCAGTGCCTTGGATTTTCAGTGACAGGATGTGATGCATTTTGTTGAGCTCTTTCCGATGAGCTATCATATGTGGGATTCCGAGTTCATTTGGTATATTATTTTAATGTTTGAAGTTATAACGATAAAGTGACTATTTAATTTAAATATTATAATGTTTCATAAAGTCACTTTATAAAAATCAAGTTCCCCCCTTTAAAGGACATACATGGGCATTCGTAAGGGAAAAAGGTAACATTAAAGCTCATGTTTTATCCCACATTGGCGAG
Organism: Chamaecyparis obtusa; assembly: GCA_027943335.1. NCBI lineage: Eukaryota > Viridiplantae > Streptophyta > Pinopsida > Cupressales > Cupressaceae > Chamaecyparis > Chamaecyparis obtusa. Next base: position 115,235 of record BSBK01000317.1, on the reverse strand, counting down.
ACGGAAGCGTAGAACTAGTAAGGAAGGATTAAAAGAGAGAGGATAGCTCTCATTTGGCATGCTTGAAGATTGAATGAAATTGGGGAAACTGTGGAGATTATTTCTCTTTGGGCTTGGAGGACGCAAACCCTCTACGCTTTCAATCTTGACAACATTGAAAGATATGGTCTTGAGATTTTATATTGTAGTAGCAAGTTCCTGTAGCAGCGTGAGTACTGTAGCAGCGTGGTACTGTAGCAGCACGATACTGTAGCAAGTTCCTGTAGCAGCGACACTGTAGCAGCGCGGTACTGTAGCAAGTTCCTGTAGCAGCGCAATACTGTAGCAAGTTCCTGTAGCAGCGCGAGTACTGTAGCAGTCCGAATCACTGTAGCACGGTACTGTAGCAGCGGGTTACTGTAGCAACAAGTTCCTGTAGCAGTCTGAATTACTGTAGCGCTGTACTGTAGCAGTCCAGGAACATTGTAGCTGTGAGTTACTGTAGCAATTTTCAGAACTATTAACACTGTTGTAGCTGCAATGGGTATGGACCATCATTGAACTCTATAGTTGTTATAATGTGTTGAGTTTAATAAGATATGTTAGATATGGTAGTTGTAATTTCCTAATAATCTGAAACAAGAAATAAATGAACGGTCATTGTTATTAGCTGCATATGGTTTCATGTTGCCTTCTACTGATATCTCATACAAAATACAACAATCTTGAGGACTATTAAACAACATCAATCTGGAAAAAACATAAGGACAGTTGCAGGCCAATTGTTTGACAAAATGACAGGAAGAAACAGACTCTAGAATTACAGAACCAGGCAGCATATTACAGGTGTCATAAACCATGCATCCTAATTTTTATACTTATTTACTAGGTTGCATGGGAACTTGTACCCACACCCCTGGGATGCGTACCAGGTACTGGTACAAATACCGAGTACTCGGTGGGTACTCGGTGGAGAGCATCATAGCTAACGAACTTGATTAAGATTTCTGATTTTTGTTTGCCTATCATCTGCTTGCTGTTTTTCAAGCTTAATTCAATATGTAATCAGTTTGAAACTTTGATGCAATACTGATTAATAGTAAACTTCATCACTATTCAAGTCAAAAGTTTATCATTTGCAATATGTTATTTTTATATGATTTAATGTTTAAAGTTTGTTTTCTCTGGTATGCATCTAAACATTTAGCATATATATTATTACAAACATATTGCAAATCTGAAACTGAAAACAATACATTACATCTGCAAACTTTATCACTGTTCTTGGTTTGTCAATGTCATGACTCATATTTTCAGACTTTCTATAAAATATTAAATTATATTAAATTAAAAAATTGATGTACCCAAGTACCCCCATCCCCTATTTTGAAAAATAGTCGTACCCGTACCCATACCCGTTCCCGTACCTGTACCCAAAGTACCCAAGTACCCCTGTCCCCGTGCAACCTTGCTTATTGATTATTTATAAAATATTTGTAATGTGATGAATTTGATGCATGAAGAAGATAACTTATAAAAACAAAAAATCCTTAAATAAACTCAAGATAGCATAATTATACTACTATTTTTATGAAGAAATGAAGAAATACTCTAAAAGGAATGATAAAGATGATTTAAAATGAAAGAAAGCTTATTTTTAACTGTAGATTTAAAATTCAACACAACACAAAATTGAATTTAACAGACCAAACTATTTTATTTATTCAATATCTATTACATTACAATTCACCTCACTATAGAGGTTACATTTTTTATCTACATAAACAATACAAGAAGGCAGTCTTTTATAGAGGTTGCACCTTCTAAAAACACAACAGTTCACTGCATGACCAATAAAGAAATTCCTAAAACATCTAAATTGTCATCTATGAAAATTTACTAAAATCACTAAAACTAATTTAGAATCTCTTTCTAAAAACCCCGACTGCATATTTGGCATTACTAATTTCATTTCTAGTTGCATGCTTGCATCATTATCCAACATACTCCCCCTTGATGCTAAGCAGACTCACAAACTGAATCTATGCAACTCAGTTTGTAGAATTGTCATCACTATTATACCAGGTCATATAGACCCCCAAGGTATACTTCTTATAGAAGTACCAATCTCTATCCTTCATGAGAGATCACAAGTATTTCCCCTCCATTCTCTAACAAAGAGAAAACTCATGACACTTCATTTGCACACAATTCTTCTTGTTGATTGTCATTGCACACTGTCAAAGGATCTATGCTAGAGTTAAACAAAACTGAACTTCAATCTCAAATTGACAACCATTTCTTTGTTGGCTGCCATTAATTTGCTGAAAGGGTCTTATTTGATGTTGCATTTCTTGCAACACTCTCTACCTCATACGTAGACTTCTGTCATATGTAGATCACATTTCCAATGTGGGCGAGGTCATTTCATAACACCTCGTCTTCAATCACCTATCACACGGAAAGGTGGCATGGCTCCTAACCATGCCTTATGTGTCCCTTTCCTCAGAAATCTTCACTCTTTTTGTTTCTCATCCTTCATACTTCCAATAATTATTTTACATTTACAATGCAATAATTAAACTGCTCACACAAGTTCTTCTCATGAACCTCTCAGTGCAATAACAAACACCAACAACCTCACTTTTTTAGGCTAAGATCTTCATATGTCAATTCTTCACGATTCTGCTTCAGCTAATAACTTGATAACCTCATCAACAACCTTACTCTTTTGTGAGATAAATCCACAATCCAATCTCACAAACACAGCAAGAAAAGTCTCAAAGGATCACACTCATGATCCTGGGCCCTCATGTGAGGGAGCTAGACCCAACCTAGCTCTGATACCACTTCGTAGATTTAAAATTCAACACAAAACACAAAATTGAATTTAACACGCCAAACTATTTTATTTATTCAATATCTATTACAATACAATTCACCTCACTATAGAGGTTACATTTTTTATCTACATAAACAATACAAGAAGGCAGTCTTTTATAGAGGTTGCACCTTCTAAAAACAAAACAGTTCACTGCATGACCAATAAAGAAACTTCTAAAACATCTAAATTGTCATCTATGAAAATTTACTAAAATCACTAAAACTAATTTAGAATCTCTTTCTAAAAACTTTATCCAACATTAACCAGCTAGTAAAAGGAAATAAATCAAATTGATTTATAGTGAACATCTAGATAAATAAAAATATATATCTCATTGGAAAAGAAAACACAGACAAAGAGGAACCTAACATTGAATATAGGAGCTCTTCACCTAGGTGCAAAAAATGTAACAACACAAATGAAATGATTATTAATTAAGTGCATATAAAGTAGATCTAGACATCCAAATCAGAATTAAGATGTAAGAGAGTTAGGTTCACCAAAATGTAATAAAGAAAGTCGTGTTCACTAGCTTGAATGGGTAAACTATGAAGCTTAGGCCTATCTCCTCTTACAGTGGAAGGAAGATGATCCACTACGCTCAAGGAGGCTCAAGCGCTATGCGGATGCAACATGATCCTTCACTAATATGAAAGATGACTATGCAAATGGATAAGAAGAATGCAAGATCTAGGGCTAGGTAAAGAGAAGAAGAATATTTTTGCATACATAGACAGTTAATAGACTGAGAACCCAATTTTGAGTCCAGATTTGGAAAAAAGAGACAAAGACGAACCTGTAAACCAAATTTCAGCAAAAAGTGGGGGATCTAGCGCGCCTTTGAGGGTTGGGGGCGAGTTGGAGGTCAAGGGCAAGTCAAACTCACCCAATACCATGCAAAATCTGATGAAAATCTAGTCAATTGTAGCTCTCTGTCAGTCCTTCCTGTAGCTTTGTTTGCAGCCACACCACCTGTCACCTGTACACAGAAAACAGGAAGAAGGGTTGTGTAAAGGGGTTTGCTTTATTCAAACCCCTGATTTAGAATTAACCATGAAAATGAAATAGAAAATGCTTGAAAGGAAAGCCTGCTTATGGGAAGCAGAGGCTAGATCTGAGAACAAAATGTCATATACCTTGATGATGCAAATGCTCTTGGAATGGAATCACAAGTGTTGATGCAATAGCATGACTTCACAAAAACCTAATAGGAAATCATGAAGAACATGCTTACATGAAGATTGTTGAAGCTTGCCACAACGGAAGGGATGGAATGCCTTGAATGCTTGAGTATTTGAAATTACTGGAATGTTCGATTTTTTGCTTGATTTGAATCCGATACTTGAGATCTCCTTAAGTTGATAGCTTGATCATGGATAGATAGGATCCCAAAAATGAAGGAGGTAGCATTGCTTATATACCTCACCTAGCCATTTTGGGGCCCAAAAGTCGAAGAAGACCGACATGGTTTCAAGGATCCCGCTAAAAACCCAAGACCTTTCTCCAATTCAAATTCAGGCCCAAATTATGGAGTATGGGTTGAGTTTCTAGATATGGGGTAACTTTGACTCGCCCTATACCAATAATTTCGGGCTCAAATTCAAATCAGGAGTCAATTTTGATATGGGGAAGCCTAAAACATGGGTGAAACTCAGGTTTGATAAGCAAAAACGTGTAGAGCCTATGTATGCAAATGATGATGTAATGAATGAAACAATTAAAGAGGCACATCCATAATTAAGGGCCCTCATAGAAATTAAATTAAGAGGACTCATATTTAAATATTTATTACTTAAATGCATAGAGAAGTCCTATGATGCATTGAAGAATGAACACACACTAAAATGGGTGTCAAATAAGCATGGAATTGTGCACCTTAACAAGGTGCTTACAATTTACAATGCTACAAGATCTAAACCAAGATTTATTTTATAGAGGGCATTTCAATTGCTAAATTTATAATCCTTAATGTATTACATTTCTTATTTTAATTGGTGTTACCGACATCCAGATTGAATTAATAAGTTTGTGAAATAAATTGAATGACTGAGATTGATCAAAGGAAAACGTAATAGAGGAGTTAAGCAAAAAAATTTGTTTATATAAAGGAAGGATTTATATGAACAAATGGCTGGAAAAGTGAAGAGTTGATAAGTCGCCGACTGAAGCAATGAAGAAGGAACAAAGAGATTCTGAGTTAGAAAGTAGGATCTAATGAAGTGTTGAAGTCAGTGGAAAGTGAAGATAGAAGAGCGCACAAAGGATCTAGTTAAGCAAAGATAGTTACAAATTTACAGGTCAATATATTTACTGTTTCTTATTAGCATTTGTAACAGAGAAATATATTAACCGAGTGGAATTAACAATCTTATTGTAAAATCCTTGAAAAAGGTGACATTCTAGAAAGAGTGTTTAATGTCCTCTAACAAGGCCACTCCTAACAGAGTGAATATCCTAACAGATCTAAGGTAAATCCCTTGACCGAGTCACACCTAACAGTGTGTATTGGCTCTTAACTGGGCGTACTTCAGAAGAGTATTTTCTTAGTGAGTGAAAATTCCCACAGTGTTTTTCCCCAAAACTAAGTTTGATGGTCCCAACCGGTGCTGAAAGGGGAGGGGTGAATCAGCACCTATTTAACACTTAAAACAAATCTGATATAATATACTACAATTGTGAGCATAACAGATTCTAGCACAGAAATAGCATCAAACCATCAACAATAAGCAACACCAAATTTATCACGTGGAAACCCAAATTGGGAGAAAACGACGGTGTGAGTAGAACTCACAAATTTTGCACTCTTCTGAAGTGCGCCCTATAAGGAGCCTTCCCTGTTAAAAGATTACAAACGCATTGTTAGATGCGACCTAGTTAAGGGATTTGATACAATAAGGCTTGTTAGAACCTGCCTGGTTAGAGGACTTAGAACACCTAAACAAATGTCACCCAGTTAAGGGATTTAATACAAGGGACCTGTTAAAGTCCACCCAAAATACACAGATTTCGCTATTGCAATTATCAGAGAGCAATAGAAGGTTTGATATTCTGATGATGGCTTTGTTGAGCCTAATATGATCATTGTTCTATTCAACTGAGAATCATCACCGGTCTCTACAGGTATGTTCTCCTTCGTTGTTGTGCTTCTCTGCACTCTCTACTTTCTTCTCCTCTCCTTTACCTTAGCTTCTTCAGCGTACAGGTTCACTCTTTACTTTGGCCGAATCAGGGCAAACTATATTCTTAACAGTCAGAGGAATATATAGACTTCTTGCCCTATTTGCTTTTTACATGCATGACCTGTTTAAAGATCACCTTTGGATCCATCGCTCAGTGGAGTATCAATTCACTAAAAGAACATTCGATGCATGCCATGCTTTATCCGCTTTATGAAAGAAACGACAAATGCGTGTCAAAAGCTTTCCTTCACAAGAGATATCTTTATGTTTTAATGCCAAAGATTCAGGCATAAAAACCTTCAATCTCGCCTTGTTCTGATCATCTTGATAACTCAAAGTCTCCCGGATTTTGTGCAACAAATCCCGGTCAATGAGTCAGACAACTATTTGACGACTATGACTTTCCCCGGTTCATCAGTCGTGATGAAATCTACACTTGATCGGTTATCACTTGATCGGTTAAGATCCTTAGGTTGTGCACAGGTAAGAGCTTGAACCTGTCACCGTCCCTTTCACTGGTTGTACCAGTTGCATCCTTTCCTCGGTTCCTGTTAATGGTTACCGGTTGTATCTCCCTTGGTGACTGGTTGCTCTGATGATCGGTTAGAGCATTATTAGTAACAAAAATAGTCTCTTCTTATTAGCACAGTGTCACCAGTTTCCAAACCAATATCTCCTCGCACTTACTGTAGTCAGTTGTGTCTGCCCTTGCTTCACAGATCGAACACTAGTATCATTAGTCCTAAATGACAACATCTTTTTCCCAATCAATGACAATACCTCTTTTGCCATATACCGGTTGCAATCTTACCAGTTTATCAACTAATGCTAACAATCTCCCCCTTTAGCATTGATGGAAAAACCATAACAAATCATGTCATACCGAATTTCTACCTCTACCGGTCATATTCTCCCCCTTTGACAATAATGCCAAAGGCTAGTCAGAAAGACTACCTTAATGAGATCTTCTCCCCCTACGAGCAGCAGTTTTATTCACCAATCCAGTTAAGATGAGGTTGATTCCTATGTTGAAGCATAATGAATTGATGAACACATTTGCTTATTTACTAATGATCAGGAACGGGTATCACCCCTAATTTACTTCTGAGATACTCAAAAGTACTCTTCGGTAATGGCTTTGTGAATATGTCTGCAATTTGTTCTTTTGTGGGAACATACTCCAATCTAACTTCTTTGTTTTGCACCTGCTCTCTCAAATAGTGATACTTTATTGCAATGTGCTTTGTTTTTTAGTGCATGACAGGATTCTTAGATATGTTTATTGCACTTGTACTGTCACAGTAAATTGCAATCGGTTCAAGTATCTGTTCTTGGATTCCTTCCAATATCTATTTGATCCAGATTACCTGTGTGCAATTGATTGTTGCAGCTCCATATTTAGGTTCCGCTGTGGATTGTGAAATACAGTTCTGTTTCTTGCTTATCTAGGACACAATCCTTTCTCCAATAAAGAATGCACCACCACTTGTGCTCTTTCTATCATCAATATTACCAGCCCAATCTACATCAGTGTATACCTTTATTTGGAAGCCTCCCCTGTGAGGAAACCATAAGCCATACTCCTCAGTGCCCTTCAGGTATCTGAAAATTCTCTTCACCGCTATTAGGTGTGTTTCTTTTGGATTTGTAGAGAATCTTGCTACTATACCTATTGCATGTGCTATGTCCGGTCTACTGTGTATTGCATACTGCAATTTGACTATCATAGACCGATACAGTGTCTCATTTACTTCTTTTGCATCATCTTCCTTAGATAACTTGAGGTTAGTTGTCATAGGTGTACCAACCGGTTTGGATTCTTCTAGCCCAAAGGTTTTAAGAATTTCTTTTACATACTTGGACCGAGAAATAAAAATACCTCTTTTATCTGATGAACTTGTAGTCCAATAAAGAATTTTATTGCTCCTATCATAGACATTTCAAACTCTTTTTTCATCTCTTCAACAAAGGCTTTATTCATCTTGTCATCTCCTCCAAAGATGATGTCATCCACAAAAATTTCAGCAGTCAAATTCCCTTCTTTGTCAGTCTTGAGATATATATTGTTGTTATCTTCGGTTCTTGTGAATCCTATTGTCAGGAGGTATGAATGCAGTCTTTCATACCATGCCCTTGGGGCTTGTTTTAGCCCATAAAGAGCCTTCTTCAATTTACAGACCATACCACTCTTCTCAGTGGATGAGAAGCCTTTCGGTTGTTCAATGTAAACTTCCTCCTCTAGTATACCATTCAGGTATGCAGACTTTACATCCATCTGGTATACTTTAAATCTTTTATGAGCAGCATAAGCAAGTAGAATTCTTACTCCTAATCTGGCTACAAGTGCAAAAGTTTCACCATAATCCAGTCCAGCCTCCTATGCATATCCCTTACAGACTAACCTTGCTTTGTTTCTTATCACTTTTCCATCTTCATTCGATTTGTTTCTATAGACCCACTTGGTCCCAATGACATTCTTGTCCTGTGGTCTTGGTACAAGAATCTTTGTCATTCTTCTCTATTTGCTCAATCTCTTCTTCCATGGCCTTGACCCAGTTTTCATCTTCCAGAGCCTCCCTGGTGGTTTTGGGCTCTATACAGGAAAGTAAACAAATATTTTCTCTACCCTTTTTCCTGGTCAAGATATTAGCATGTTTGTCACCAATAATGTTATCAGTTGAGTGATATGTGACATACCTTGAAAGAACCAGTCGATGTTCCCGATCAAATTCTTCCGGTTGAGCAATTTCTTCAACAAGGTCATGAACAACTTCTTGTTCATCTTCTTGAGTTGGTCTGTCATCTTCAGGTACAGCATCCTTCTCCAGAGGTCTATTTCCATGCTCTTCTCTTTCATCTGCAGTAGTTATTTCATTGAATTCCAAAATATTTCCAGCATTGTGTTCCTGCAGACTGTCATGTTCATTATGACTGATCTTCCCTCTTGGTTCTGAATATTCATCAACCTTCACATTGATACTTTCTACTATTTTTTCTGTTCTCTTATTCAGACACCGGTAGGCTTTACTCTTGGTAGAATAACCCAGAAATATGCCTTCATCACTCTTTGCCTCAAACTTGCCAGAATACATATCCCTTTTAATGTAACATTTACTACCAAAAATTCCGAAGTGACCTACACTAGGAATGTGACCGAACCATAGTTCATAGAGAGTCTTACCGGTTCCTTTCTTGACTTGAACTCGGTTCAGTGTGTAAATAGCAGTGCTGATAGCTTCTCTCTAGAAGTGATGGGGGAGATCCTTCTAAATTATTAGGGTTCTCGCATAGTCAATCAACGTCATGTTTCTTCTTTCTGCTACTCCATTTTGTTGAGGAGTTCTTGGTGCAGACAACTGCCTTTTTATTCCCTGTTCCTCACAGTAGTGAGTGAATTCTTGAGAAGTGTATTCACCTCCTTTGTCTGATCTCAGACACTTCAAGCTTTTACCGGTCTCCTTTTCCACTCGAGCCTTGTAGATTTTGAACATGTAAAAGGCCTCTGATTTTTCTCTAAGAAAAAGTGTCCACATCATTCCTGAGAAATCATCTACAAAGAGCATGAAGTGCCTATCTCCATAGTAGCTCTTTGTTCTCATAGGTCCACACAAATCAGTGTGTACAAGATCCAGAACATTTTCAACAAAAAAAGATTTACTACTGAAACTTGTTCCTGTCAGTTTTCCTAACTGACAATCCTTACAAATACCTCTGTCAGGTTTTGTAATCACAGGAAGTCCTCTGACTGACTTCTTCTTGCTTATCTTGACAATACTGTCAAAGTTTATGTGACAGAGCCTTTTGTGCCACAACCAACTATTGTCCTTTTTGGTTACAAGATAGATCTTGTTTGTTTCTCCTTTGACTAATGCTATCAGGCAAGCTCCTTTCATTGAGTCCAGATAGAACAAGTTCCCTTTACTCTATCTACTCGTAGCAACATGAGCTCTTGATTGGTTCTTGATAACACAAGAACCTTGCCCGAATTCCAACAAGTATCCCTTGTTTAGTTGAGCAACTCTCATTAGGTTGTGCCCGAGTCCTTCTACCCAGTACACATCTTCACATACAGCATCATTGCTAAGTACAATAGCAACTTTACCTTTGATAGCACAGGGAGCATTATTACCGAAGGTTACCGATCCACCATCATTGAGCTTTAGGCTGATGAACTTGTTCTTATCACTAGTCATGTGGTGAGTGCATCCACTATCAATGATCCAGTCATCATGCTAATGAGATATTGAGATAAGTGTCATTTCACTTATCACTTGGCTTTCTTCTTTTATTGCAACAAATGCAATTTCTTGATCTTCAGAGTCTTCAGATTCATTGTCCATGACTCCTTCTGCAAGGTAGCACTCCTTTCCTTTGCTCTTGAATCGGTTGCTCTTTTCTTTATTTTCATTATTTGGACATCTAGCAACAATATGTCGTATCTTATTACAAGAGAAACATTTTAGTAGAAGTTTACCTACTTCCCTTTTCCTCTTGGAAATCTCCTAGCGATGAGTGCTTCAAACTCATCTTGCTCCATTTCCTCAGAGAGCAGATTCTCAATAAAACTTCCAACCTTACCAGTAGAGCAATTACCGGTTTCTCTTCCTTTCTTGGTGGAAGAAGTATTCTTCTTGCATGGGTAAGTTGTTATCAAAATTGCTCAATTCAAATGCAGTCAACTTACCGATTAGGGAGTCAAGAGTGACTTGAGCAGTGGTCACTAATCTGAGCTCCTGTATGGCTGAGATCTTGATAGCATATTTGTTAGCAATTTAAGATTGTCATTAGTGTAAATTCACAAACACCATGCACCGGTAAAAGGTCACCGGTCACTCACGTCACTTAGAAGACACCGGTAGACAAGAAACAGAGTGTATGCACCAATAGTTAAAGAAAAGGGAATACACCAGTAAACCGATCTAAGTACACAGTGTCGGTCTCAGAGTGCATACAAAGTTGAACCGGGAATAAAGGTTACACCGGTCTAAACTACCTAAAGATCCGCACCAAATTCAGCGGAGCAGTTTGAGTTAAAACCGGATTATACGGGACATCCACCACTCAGAAGTGGAGTTATCTTTTTAATTAAAGTTAGCTTTATTTCTACGGATGTTTTACAAGGTAAACTCCAGATCATAACGCATAGCATTTTGCTACTTGCATGTTTTATCGTTGAGTTTACAGCCTAGCGGTTCTATGAGTTAAGGGTTTCATTACAATGAACTCTTATATAAATACAGGTCATAAGACACAAGAACAGTGTTGTTGAAGGTTGTTGAGAATTGTTGACGAGTAAGAGCAGTGAAGAGACATCTGCGTAGAAATCACACTCACCAGAGGTGAAAGGCATAGAGGCAGAAAAGATTCAACAGCCAAGCAAACCGAGAGAGATCAACAGGTATGATCTAATCAGACAATCAGTGTCACATAAGATCATTGCTTTTATAAGGTGTGAAAGCAAATTGAAATTCCTCTATCAGGGTGGACCTAATCAGTTCGTTGTAAAATCCCCTAACAAGGTAAAATCTTTGTTGATGTTCAAAGTCCTGTAATCAGGCAGCTCTTAAGAGGGTTAAGATCTTAACCGATCTTTTGTAAAATCCCTTAACCGGGTAGCACCTTAGCCAGTGCTTTGTAAGCTCCTAACAGGGTGCCTTCATTCTGCAGTAGTGAAGTTGTGAGTTCTGTCTCACCGTGGTTTTTTTCCTTCTAACCAAGGGTTTCCACATATATATCTTGTGTTGATCTATGTACTTTTTATAGTTATGAATGTTTGTTTTTTCTTTGCTTAGATTACAAGTACTAAACAAGAATTGAATTACAGTAGAAAATAGTTCTTACTGATTCACCCCCCCCCCTTAGTAACCAGTCAGTAATAACAATTGATATCAGAGCTTGGATCTCTGTTATATAAAGCTTAACCACTTGAGAAAAAGATCATGGAGGGATACCGGTATCAGAAACAGCTAGAGGAAGCTAATGACATTATAGCCTCTCCGGAGAGAAGGCTGAGAAGATCTCTAGCCAAGAGAAAGGAACTGGCTATATAGCTGAACGAGAGTAACAAAACCATTGATGAACTCTCTGGGCAGAGTGGATCTGATGAAGCCGAGGAGGCAGTATCTGAACTCATGGAAAAGAATCAGATCCTGACCGATCAGATCTCCAATCTTAAGAGGGAACAAGAGGACAATGCCCTGAGGATGACTGAGTTGATTGAGAAAAAGAGAAAAGCTGGAGATGAAAGGAACACAGCAGTCGAGTCTTTAACTGCCTCTAAGAAAGCAAGGGACTGGGCAGTGGAAGCTGTAGGGGCAAATGAACTTGTCATTTTACAACTTCAAGAGGACATGCAGATTGTCACCCAAGAAAACGCCAACATGCAGAAGGGCTGGCATGACAGAGATGAGGCATGCAAAAGACTGGCACTAGAGTTATATCAACTGAAGGAGCAGATGAAAGAGCTCGAAGAAAAAAATGAAACCTTGAGAAGATACAATGAGAGCTCAGTCAAGCTTGATGAGCAACTTAAAGCTCAAAGAAAGCATAAAGATCAAACCGTTCTTGGATTCACCGGTAAAGTCACCAAAGAGAATGGTGAATCTTCTGGAACCAAGACAAGCAAGAAAGAAAAGAAAAAGCTGCTGGCACATAAAGGTAAGAAGACCTTTAACACATCTTGCAATCATTGCGGGAAACCGGGTCATAAAACAAATAACTGCAAAAATGCACCGGTAAGGCCCAACAACAGTTACTGCAAGAACTGTTGCAAATATGGCCACAAGACCAATGAATGTTGGTTCAGCCCCACATCAATGTCTAGTGGAAGCAGGGGAAGCTTCAAGGGCTACTGTTATGCATGCAACAAGTTTGGACACAAGGTTGAAGAATGCAGATCAAAGACAATGGCATTTAGATCCCCAAGAAAAACAAGAACCGGACAACACCAACTGTACAAACTGTGGAATGCACAGTCACAATGACTCTTGGAGCAAATCACCCAAAACAAGAAGGGCGAACCCATGGAAGGCAACCGGGATAGTCTGCTATCATTGCAACAATGTTGGACACTTAGCCAAAAATTGCAAGAACCGGTCATCTAATAAGAAGAAAGAACTGGCCAAATCGGTAGAGAAGATCAACAAGGAAGAGAAAACTAAGAAAACAGTCAAACAGATTTGGTTCATAAAGGAATCAAAAGGCTCCGCTAAGGAGAAGACAGAGGAAAGATCATCATCTGCAAATGGTGATATCTCTTTAGCAAACTGAGCCGTAAAGGCTTAGAGGGAAACGGTAGACCAACTACCGTTCCTGGTAAGACTAGTGAGAATCGGACTCACTTAGTCTACAAGAACAACCGGACAAGTGAGAAGTGATCAACCGGGGTTTACCAAACTGAAACAAAAAGACTGATCACCGGTTGGCAAAAACGGAAAGAAAGGTTAGGTAAGGCATTTATTACTGTAGCCATTTAACAAATAGTTACTGTTTGGTAATTACCGTTATGACCTAACTCTATAAAAAGAGGAAGAATTACTCATCATTTTTACTTTGCTTTCATTGAGATTAACGAACTTTTATGAGTAATATTCTTGCACTTTGATCATCGTGAGCAATAATCTGTTAGACCGATCAAAGCTTCTGTCTGTTAATCAACTGTTCGCAATGGCATCATCATCCTCTACCGTAAAGTTGATCAAGGGAGATCAGGCGAACAGGCCAGCATACAACATATTGCCGATTCAAAACAGAGAGAACGACATGGCTGGTGTGCTCTCGTCTATACCAGGAGTCTTCTTAACCGAAGACATCACGACGTTCATTCACGCCAAACAAGAAGAATTGGGTGAAACATATATTCAAGGAGTGTACCTATCACTGTGTGAAAAAGGGAGACTTCCTGATAAGTATGCCAAGCTAATATCATCTGGACTTATCAATGGAGTACGCTACCCGACCGTCTTCCAAGAAGATATAATTCAACTAGTTCTCAGTCGTCTTCATGAACCAAGTTTCTGGCTCACAAGAGGTGCATGCAATCTGATCACCAAGGACGATCTGCATAGAGTGACCATATACAACAACCGAGGGGAAGCACTAACTCTAAGGACCATCGCCAATGTCGTTGTCAATAAATTAACTAAGTCAAGACTTGATGGTCGACTTATGACTATGAACGACATTGAAGATGATGGAGTCTGTTTGCATCTGTTGTACTTGGCTACAAGGTTTATCAGTCAAGTAATTTAAATAGCATACCGGGTGGAGCAATTCATGCCGCACACCGGATAATGCACGATAATGCCTAATACGACATCTGTGCAATGCTCCAAAGCCAAATATTTGAAAATATGAAGAAGCTCGGAGTCGTGAGGAAGAAATCAATTAAATATGGGACCCTTCTAGTATGTCTCTACTACTACTCCAACTTCTTCCCGAGAGTCGGAAAGGTTGTATGGAAGACTGATAGACCGGTTATGCATCAAATAAGCGAGATGGCCAATCAACTGGGAAACCAGTTAGGAAGTGTGATGACTGAACACTTTGAGGCATTTCAATTAAAAATGCATGCAAGAGAGAGGGTGTCGTCAACTATTGTTGACCTATACAAGGATGATGTATACTTTCTGGTTACCACCGATAACTGCATCATTCAAGCAGTGGAACCAAGAGAAGTATATGCTCCTGAGCTAGGGTATGAGATCACTGTCAAGACTGCTAAGGCATATGCTAATGCCCTAAATGATGCAAATTTGGATCTCTCTGCAAACCGGTTCGGTACATTCACTGAGATTCAAGAGAATCTTAAAAGGAGGACATCGATCAAAAATGTCTACACCAAAAGGGCCACCACACCAAAGAAGAAACTGGCGATAGAGTAGCCCAAGGCTTGGAGGAAGAAAGGAGAACCGGTACCCAGTACTCAAGAGGAAGATCGAGAAGAGACAGAGACCGAGGAAACAGTTCCTCTGATTAGAAGAAGGAAGCCCACAATTGATGAATTTGTGGCAGGACTAAAAGAATCTGGTGGTTTAGGTTCTGTTAGGGGAAGATATCAACTAGCCAATGATGAAGACAGAAGAAAAATTGAAGAAGCTGTAGTGTTCTGCCTTCAAAAATTCAATCTACATCCTAGTGGACTTCACACAACTCTGCTTGAAGATCTTCTACAAATTATTGAAGATCGGTGGAAGGCTTCAGAGGATAGAGAGGAGCTGAGGATACGAGCTCTTCTAGAGGTTCAGAACCACCTCACACTAGAAGAAGCCACGGAACAAGCTGAACTTCATCAGCAAACCTTCTCAACAAAAAGAAGGATAGGTCTCATGCTTATTGGAGAAGTTGAGAAAGTGCATAATGAATAAGTAGTGATGTGGACCAAACTCCTTCAAACCCAGCAGCAAGCAGAACAAGAAGCAGCTCAAAGAACAACAGTTCCACCGGTCCCGGACATTGGTAAAGGGAAAGGAGTGCTTGGAGCTGAAGCATCAATAATAGTGGGCATCACTGATGACAAGAGCAACGAGGCTGCCAGACCAGCCGTTCTCATCTCTTCGAGAAAAGGTAACACTAAACCTGTGTCTATCAATGATATTGTTGATGAGGTGATGGACTTCGGAGAAGTAGATAATGCTGCAAAGTGGTATAGTGTACTAGAAGAAAACGATAAACAGGCAGTAATTGTAGCAATAGTGGAAACATTTATGGATTATCATATGACTCCAAGAGACTATAGGTCCAAGTTCCCACCGGAACTCAATTCCAAGCTACAATTAAAATGGAGAGCTGGTCTAGGCACAAACACAAGAATCACTAGGGAAACATTGTTAAAGGTCAGACCTGGACTCAGTGAAGATAGAATAAAGCTTCTATTAGAAGAAGCATCCATGAACCTAAATACACCATATAGAGTTGTCAAGATATTAAACAGGTATGAGAATCAAGTCTATAAAGCGACTCTGGACTTCTGGCACCAGTATGACTTCAATGCATTAGATAAACTAGGTCCTCAGGATCAAACTGAACAAATGCAAGCACCACCGGTCAGATTCACACCTAGGGAAGAATCTTCTACCGGAAAGGAAAAAGTTCAAATAGAAGAGTTCACAACTAGTGAACAAATAAATGTTGAACAAGAAGTAGAAATTGAAGTACCGATGGGTGAACTTCATACAGCTGCCGAGCGACCGGATGCACTACATCAACAGGAATAGAATATAGAGGTTGAAGAGCAACCGGAAGATGATGCTGAGACCAAGGAAGAACAACCTGCAGAGCAAGTTCTACCGAAAGAAAAGGTTCAACAAGAAAACACAGCTCATCAAGAAGCTGAAGAGAATAAGGGACTAGAGGAAGAAATTCCAGTCCACACTAAGCAAGCTCAATCAAAGCAAGAGCAAAGGCAGCAAGAACAAGCCGACATACCAAGCTCCTCATCTAAGAGGAAGTTATCATTTGCCGAACTGAAGGAAGCTAAGAAAAGTAAATTCACCGATACAGTGGTAGACATCAGCAAGATGTCAACAAGGCAGCTAAAAGAGCTGACCAAAAGAAAACAGGACATGGTCCTGACCACAGTAAAGAACATTTTGAGCAATTTTGTACCAGACGCTGACCTGGATGAAGATGAACTGGTCATCGATCAACTAGAAGTTCTGGCACAGGCAATCGGTGAGGATCTCACTGATCCAGAAACAATGGCAATTGACCACTATGAGAAGAAAAAAGTGGAAATACTCCACAAACAGGTTGAAGAAATCAAAGTGAATGTGTCAACCAACCTGAAAATGCTTCAACAACAACTTCAAGAGGCAGGAAGTTTGATGAGCAAAACTTCAAATTTTGATATATTCTTGCAAGATCTGTCAGAGAAATCTGCAAGGGCCTCAGAGGAGATTAGAGCCTTGTCCTCTCAGTTTGATATTAAAAACAAAACTACAACTACTTACAACAGAGAAATGACAAGTTTAACCTTTACACTGAGAAAAATTGCTGAAGAAAAGAATAAGAGAATCCAAGATATTATTGGATTTCAGATGTTTCTGGCACCAACATTTGACATCATGAACCAAACAACAAATTCTACAGACACTCTGATCAATGAACCAGCTTACAAAACTGTGAAAGATATGGAGAACATTATTGTTTCTCTGATAGCAGCCCAAAAGAACATAGAATATGTAACCAGACAATGGGCACCATTCCTTCAATCTGCCAAAACAATATACAAAGACATCTTCACAAAACTTCAAATATGAAGAGATGTAAACCCCTTTGTCTTTTGGAGGCAAAAAGGGGAAGAAGAGCAGAACGGGAAATAGAGAAAAGAAGAGTATGTGCAGGAGGGAAGAAGAGCAAGAAACAGAGTGGATAAGAAGTGCAGACAGGGGAAGTGTTCTACAGACAAGAATTGTCACAGTAAGTGAGTATGGTTTTGTGTACAGTTTTGCCACCAATGATAAAGGGGAAGATTGTTAGCAATTTAAGATTGTCATTAGTGTAAATTCACAAACACCATGCACCGGTAAAAGGTCACCGGTCACTCACGTCACTTAGAAGACACCGATAGACAAGAAACTGAGTGTATGCACTAGTAGTTAAAGAAAAGGGAATACACTGGTAGACCAATCTAAGTACACAAAATGCATACAAAGTTGAACCGGAAATAAAGGTTGCACCAGTCTAAACTGCTTAAAGATCTACACCGGATTCGTCGGAGCAGTTTGAGTTAAAACCGGATTATACGAGACATCCATTGCTCAAAAGTGGAGTTAGCTTTTTAACTGAAGTTAGCTTTATTTCTATGGATGTTTTACAAGGTAAATTCCAGATCATAATGCATAGTTTTTTGCTACTTGCATGTTTTATCGTTGAGTTTACAGCCTGGCGGTTCTATGAGTTAAGGGTTTCATTACGGTGAACTCTTATATAAATACAGGTCATAAGACGCAAGAACAGTGTTGTTGAAGGTTGTTGAGAATTGTTGAGGAGTAAGAGTAGTGAAGAGACATCTGCGTAGAAATCACAGTCACCAGAGGTGAAAGGCATAGAGGCAGAAAAGATTCAACAGCCAGGCAAACCGAGAGAGATCAACAGGTATGATCTAATAAAACAATCAGTGTCACATAAGATCATTGTTTTTATAAGCTGTGAAAGCAAATTGAAATCCTTCTATCAGGGTGGACCTAATCGGTTCGTTGTAAAATCCCCTAACAGGGTAACATCTTTGTTGATGTTCAAAGTCCTGTAACTAGGAAGCTCTTAACAGGGTTCAGATCTTAACTGATCTTTTGTAAAATCCCTTAACCAGGTAGCACCTTAGCCAGTGCTTTGTAAGCTCCTAACAAGGCGCCTTCATTCTGCAGTAGTGAAGTTGTGAGCTCTATCTCACCGTGGTTTTTTCCTTCTAACCGAGGGTATCCACATATATATCTTGTGTTGATCTGTGTACTTCGTTTTACAGTTATGAATGTTTGTTTTTCCTTTGCTTAGATTACAAGAAGTACTAAACAAGAATTGAATTACAGTAGAAAATAGTTCTTATTGATTCATGCCCCCCTCTCAGTAACCAGTCAGTAATAACAATATTGAGGCCTCAGCGTTCTCAGTATTTTGCTTATCACATCTTCCTCACTCAGTGTTCCTCCAACGCTTTTGATGGAGTTCATCACTTCTTTGATTTTGTTGCTATATTGCTCAATATCTTCTCCCTCGTTCATTCTCATATCATCATATTCACCTCTAAGGCTTTCTACCTTAGCTCTTTGAACATGTGGGTCACCACCATACACTGTTTGAAGCTTAGCCCACATCTTGTGAGCAGTATCTAGATTTTCAATCTCTGCATAGACATAATCAGGTAGCGTGCTCGCTATCATATCCATTGCAGTTGTATGCTCTGTCTTGATCTTCAGTTCATCAGGCGTGTGAAGAGCCTAACTTGGCGCTCAATCTCACAACTGAATTTCCTCAATAATAAATTGAAATCTTCTTGTTTTAATGAAATTTCAGAATGCATACGAATTAAGGAAACACTTCATCACATATTAAATTGCAATTTTAATTGAATCAACTTCAACGTGCCAAAGTATATGGAATTAAACAATTTAAAAATTGACCAAGTCTCTATTACATTGGTTATAACAGATTTATGCACCTTGTGGAATTAAGGCTGTTGAATGACAACTTGCAGCTTATAGTCTTGTGGCAGATCAATGAAGGAATGCGGCTGCAACAAAACGCGACACCCCATCTCTCATTTCCAACCCTTGTTGTTGGCGTTAACTGGCTAGCCGCAACACATCAATTTTCCTGTGCTAGCATCTCTTGCAACTTCTGAAATACTCACAGCTGATCCACGCAAATACAAGTGCAGGCACGTGCAGCTACAGGCTAAGTATCGTGCAGCCTTTGATAATTTCGTACAGCTTCCAAAAGGCTGTACGGCTCTTGCAAAAGAAGACCTGCAGTCTATAAAATCCACTTGATAATTGTGACACAATTCATTGGCACCTAAATCCAACTCAACGCGCCATTCTCTGAGAAATTCTCTTTCCTCTATAATTAAATAATCAAACCCTCTTAAAATTCTTTAATCAAACTACCAAGACGTTCTCCATTAAATTTCGATCACAACACTAAGATGGCAAACAATCTTCAAATTCGGTAATCCCTCATTTGCAATAATTTTTAAAAAAAATCAGAATAACTAATTACTTCAGCCTCCAAAAGTAATTTCCAGAATTTCGAACCCTTTGTATTTTAGAAATACAATTTCTTCAGCACTTAACAAACTCTAGTATTTACTTCTACAGATCCGATATACCACAGCATCGAATTGTGATCAGAGAATTATTCAGCTATGAAATTCACCATTACAGGCAATGGCTCAAATCACCAAAAAGAGGAATCCGTCCTCGAAACCCTAGCCAGGGCAATACTTCACAAACTTCAAAATAATGATTGTATCATGAATGAATGAAAGTGCTTTTTCGAGCAAAATATATAGCTTTTTCGAAAAAGCACTTTTTAATATTTCACTTAATTGGCTTTATTAAATACTCCCACTTTATAATATAATATTATAAAGTCATTAGTTATTAAATTAAATCAATATAATTTAATTTAATAACACCTTTAAAATTAAAGACACTGAACCGTCTGACTGCAATCATCAAACTTCTGACAAAGCACCAAGATCAACTGCCCAGTCGAAAATAGATACTACCCTGCCAGAAATAGCCACTGCTAAAAATAGACTTACTAAAAATAGTAAGTCACACAAACTGGAAAATCACTGAAACTCAATCCTGAGATGTCTGACGCTCCGTGCAAACACCCTGCCAATCCTGGCCATACCAAAAACCCCACTTACTAAAAATAGTAAGTTGGCCAAAATGACCCGAACAAAGAGCAGAACTGATAATCTGAATCTCCAGAATGGAATCCCAATGCTGGCTCCACAATCTGACCCCCTCTGAACACCCGATTAGCTTGCGAGAGTCTCCAAACCAAGATAATCTCGAAGTCTGAAAAACAGGGAGATTACAAGGCATCAGAGTACCGGTGGGTTTTGTCATGTCCCTCGTTAACCCCCTGGTCATGGAAATAAAGATAATAGATTCAATATGTATTATCATTGAGTATATATGAACTTAAAATTTATAATAATAATTTATAATAAAATATATAATAATGATTATAATATAAATAATTAAGAATAATTGAATATTATTAAAATTGTATAATTTTATTATAACAGTACATAATAATAAATTATAATATAAATAATAATAATGTAAGAATGATAGAATATTATAATATTAAGGTCAATCATTGATATTAATCAAGATAAAGTTAATCATCAATATTAACATAAGTTTATAATATCCATATAATATTAATCATTAATATTAATATTGTTTTATCTTCAACATACTACTAATCTAAAACCCTTAACATTAATTTATAATATATTAATAATGAAACATAAATCCATACGATGTAGATCAATAATTAACAATGATGGTCAATCATACTGAACGATAATTTACCTTAATACTGATTGACCTAGTATTTCTACTGCCGACGACTGACTTAAGAAAGACATAACGCACGATAGTCAATGGACAGAGATATGTCCACGCTGGCCAATGGATGGAAAATCGTCTCATGGAAGAGACACGACTCTTGTTCAAGCAGATATATGTAAGGAAAGAAATGAGGATAACGAGGGGAGATTAGAGGAGAATAGTTAGCATGGAATGAAGATTACTATTTCAAAGGTTGCAGACTATGAATTTATTGAAAATTACATTCCTAAACTCAGCACTAGAAATATACGGAAGTATCGTGAGTGGAAATAATATTTTCCATGCTCAATATAAACAACATATAAGCTCCAGATTTGTTCCAACGATGATGCTTCTTCAAGCACGGGCACAACACTCACAACCATGGATTGCAGGAGATTGGAATAACTAACAAAGACATCAAGGATATTACAACAATGACATGCATTATGAACATTAGGATATCAATTAGAGAATATAGTGAGAATGGGCAAAACGAAAGTAACCTTCCAGCATAGCTTATCGATCAATGACATCTTCCGTGTAATATCCCTCTTGTCAATAGAATCAATCTTCCAAGTTCGAAGCTAATATGTGACTCGACAAAAATAATATTAGGCAAGTATTTGTTTTTGCAATATCGTGATAATAATATTAATTTGGCAAAAGGATAGTATGGGCGAGGGAGATTACACAAGGACAATCCGCCACATATGAGTCAGTGGAAGGTAATTAATAATAGCCAATATTGGAATTAGACACTCCGATTATTGAAATAGGAGAGTTGATGGGAAATCTCAGTGAACAAGGTGGTTAGGGAGTGTGAACCAATATTTGTCTTCCCAATCAGTTTCATTCTAGTATTCAGCGACACTTGAAAGAGTCAAGTGAAGGAGTATAAATAGGAAAATAAATGAGGGTCACTACAGAAAGAGAACAAAGATAAATCAGTCAACATGATTAGACCAGGGCATAACACTTGAGTGCATTAGATATCGTTGAGGTTAGCGATTAGTCATCGATGACTCATCAAGACGACTAATCTTATAATCCTTAATATTGGCATGGGCTTGTCTGAAAGTTATAGGGAGATGTGCAACATTAATATAATTGACTCCCTTAGTACATATTTAATCATTAAAGTTGAGAGAACAGTACTATTGTTAAACTATCTTGATAGATATATACGATGGATTATTCTCGAAATCACCATCATAACTCGAGTACAACGGGATGAGATAATATCAATTATAGTGAGCAGTGAAAATTCCAAGTAAATTTCCTAGGTTTCCCATCAACCATTGAGGGGACATTACAGTGGTATCAGAGCATGATCTTGCCATCCTGTAGGGTAAATATAAAATAGTGATCTGCATATAAGAAGAAAGATTGATTTCAGATATGAGGTAAGAGTCAAGGACCAGGTACGCATCACTAAATATGAAGATTAAGATAATCTTTCTAATCCATCCATTATTTGAATGAATTTAGCAATCAATACAAAATAAATACATGAATAATAAATGTAATAAGGTTGATAGATTTCATGAGCATTATCCTAATCACATAATGAATTCACCCATCATAGTTGGAGGGAGGACCAGGTAGGTAAGAGGGTAGGGCTGATAGCTAAGGCAAGAGGGATGGATTCCACTCTTGGGCTTAGACTAATCGAATCAAGAGACCCCGCTACAACGTCCTGACATTCCTTTGTGATGAGAAAGATCTAATAATAATTTTCCCCATCATAGTTGGAGGGAGGAGAGTAGGTAAGAGGGTAGGGCTGATGGCTAAGGCAAGAGGGATGGATTACACTCTTGGGCTTAGACTAATCGAGTCAAGGGACTGCACTACATCTACCTGACATTCCTTATGATGTAAGATAATGTTAAAAGGAAGGAATGGTTAGAGAAGGAAAGTAACCAAGGAAGGTTTCCTTGTCCGACTCTAAGATGACCTATCCCATGTTAAGAGGAAGGCATGGTTAGGGAAGGAAAGTAACCAATGAAGGTTTCCTTGTCCGACTAGACATGACCTGTCCCATGTTAAGAGGAAGGCATGATTAGAGGAGGAAAGTAACCAATGAAGGTTTCCTTGTCCGACTCAACATGACATGTCCCATGTTAAGAGGAAGGCATGATTAGGGGAGGAAAGTAACCAATGAAGGTTTCCTTGTCCGACTCAACATGACCTGTCCCATGTTAAAAGGAAGGCATGATTAGGGGAGGAAAGTAACCAATGAAGGTTTCCTTGTCCAACTCTAAGATGACTTGTCCCACGTTAAGAGGAAGGCATGTTTAGAGAAGGAAAGTAACCACTAAGGGTTTCCTTGTCCAACTCTAAGATGGCTTGTCCTGTAAAAATAATGTTCTCTACAAAACCATAAATAAAATATCAAATCTCTAAACTCTAAATCTGATCGTCATAAATATGTCTATTTGAAATGTTTAAGAATGATAATAGTATACTCACATGTTGGAATTTATATGTATATACTAACTTATACTCCCTTGTTGCAGGATTTTAGTCAAGAGCACAATGTTGAAATAACATGTTTTAACCCTAGCTTATTGAATTATAGTGTTTGATCAATAAATATAACAATGCTTGCATTATGTGTATACATCATGTATGCTTCGTGTCTTCATGCATTTATCGTGCCTGCTCCGTGTATGCTTCGTGTCTTCATGCATTAATGTGCCTACTTTGTGTCTTCATATATGTGTCTACTTTCGTGTCTTCGTACATTAATGTGCATGTATATATTTCATATATGTAGTTCTACTTGGGCTAATTTAGAATATGAGAATATGAGTAGAGTGGACCACAAACATGAATTGGAGATCATGAATGTAGACAAGCTATTCACTCTGATAATGAAAAGAGGAAACTAGTTAATGATTACAAATTTGGAAACTTTACAAGTTGAGATAGAATTAAAAGTTGCATAGAGGAGCACTTATATTGAATAGAATTGGCATTGCTTGAGGACAAGCAATTTTGGGAGGGTAGGACTGTCATGTCCCTCGTTAACCCCCTGGTCATGGAAATAAAGATAATAGATTCAATATGTATTATCATTGAGTATATATGAACTTAAAATTTATAATAAAATATATAATAATGATTATAATATAAATAATTAAGAATAATTGAATATTATTAAAATTGTATAATTTTATTATAACAGTACATAATAATAAATTATAATATAAATAATAATAATGTAAGAATGATAGAATATTATAATATTAAGGTCAAACATTAATATTAATCAAGATAAAGTTAATCATCAATATTAACATAAGTTTATAATATCCATATGATATTAATCATTAATATTAATATTGTTTTATCTACAACATAATACTAATCTAAAACCCTTAACATTAATTTATAATATATTAATAATGAAACATAAATCCATACGATGTAGATCAATAATTAACAATGATGGTCAATCATACTGAACGATTATTTACCTTAATATTGATTGACCTAGTATTTCTACCGCCGACGACTGACTTAAGAAAGACACAACGCATGATAGTCAATGGACAGAGATATGTACACGCTGGCCAATGGATAGAAAATCGTCTCATGGAAGAGACACAACCCTTGTTGAGCAAATATATGTAAGGAAAGAAATGAGGATAACGAGGGGAGATTGGAGGAGAACGGTTAGCATGGAATGAAGATTACTATTTCAAAGGTTGCAGACTATGAATTTATTGAAAATTACATTCCTAAACTCAGCGCTAGAAATATACGGAAGTATCGTGAGTGGAAATAATATTTTCCATGCTCAATATAAACAACATATAAGCTCCAGATTTGTTCCAACGATGATGCTTCTTCAAGCACGAGCACAATACTCACAACCATGGATTGCAGGAGATTGGAATAACTGACAAAGATATAAAGGATATTACAACAATGACATGCATTATGAACATTAGGATATCAATCAGAGAATATAGTGAGAACAGGCAAAACGAAAGTAATCCTTCCAGCGTAGCTTATCAATCGATGACATCTTCTGTGTAATATCCCTCTTGTCAATAGAATCAATCTTCCAAGTTCGAAGCTAATATGTGACTCGACAAAAATAATATTAGGCAAGTATTTGTTTTTGTCGTGATAATAATATTAATTTGGCAAAAGGGTAGCATGGGCAAGGGAGATTACACAAGGACAATCCGCCACATATGAGTCAACGGAAGGTAATTAATAGCCAATATTGGAATTAGACACTCCAGTTATTGAAATAGGAGAGTTGATGGGAAATCTCAGTGAACAAAGTGGTTAGGGAGTGTGAACCAATATTTGTCTTCCCAATCAGTTTCGTTCTAGTATTCAGCGACACTTGAAAGAGTCAAGTGAAGGAGTGTAAATTGGAAAATAAATGAGGGACACTACAGAAAGAGAACAGAGAGAAATCAGTCAACATGATTAGACCAGGGCATAACACTTGAGTGCATTAGATATCGTTGAGGTTAGCGATTAGTCATCGATGACTCATCAAGATGACTAATCTTATAATCCTTAATATTGGCATGGGCTTGTCTGAAAGTTATAGGGAGATGTGGAACATTAACATAATTGACTCCCTTAGTACATATTTGATCATCAAAGTTGAGAGAACAGTACTATTGTTAAACTATCTTGATAGATATATACAGATGGATTGATGGATTATTCTCGAAATCACCATCATAACTCGAGTACAACGGGATGAGATAATATCAATTATAGTGAGCAGTGAAAATTCCAGGTAAATTTCCTAGGTTTCCCATCAACCATTGAGGGGACATTACAATTCAGTGTAATCATGGATTACATGAGTCCAGTATTGATCTCCGATGGTCTTCATGTACAGCTTCATTCTGCTGCACCACAAAGTAAAGTTTTCCTTAGAAAACTTTGGTCCTTCCTTTCTCATCATCTTATCTTTTTCTTGTTGCGGTTAAGCAACAAAGAAAAGAAACCTGCGCTCTGATACCAATTGATGGTCCCAACCGGTGGTGAGAGGGGAGGGGTGAATCAGCACCTATTTAACACTTAAAACAAATCTGATATAATATACTACAATTGTGAGCAGAACAGATTCTAGCAAAGAAATAGCATCAAACCATCAACAACAAGCAACACCAGATTTATCACGTGGAAACCCAAATTGGGAGAAAACGACGGTGTGAGCAGAACTCACAAATTTTGCACTCTTCTAAAGTGCGCCTTGTAAGGAGCCTTCCCTATTAAAGGATTGCAACCGTATTGTTAGATGCGACCCGGTTAAGGGATTTGATACAATAAGGCCTAATAGAACCTTCCTGGTTAGAGGACTTAGAACACCTAAACAGATGTCACCCGGTTAAGGGATTTAATACAAGGGACCTGTTAAAGTCCACCCAAAATACAGGGATTTTGCTATTGCAATTATCAGAAAGCAATGGAAGGTTTGATCTTCTAATGATGGCTTTGCTGAGCCTGATAAGATCATTGTTTTGTTCAACTGAGAATCATCACTAGTCTCTACAGGTATGTTCTCCTTCGCTGTTGTGCTTCTCTGCACACTCTATTTTCTTCTCCTCTCTTTACCTTAGCTTCTTCAGCGTACGAGTTCACTCTTTACTTTGGCAGAATCAGGGCAAACTATATTCTTAACAGTTAGAGGAATATATAGACTTCTTGCCCTATTTGCTTTTTACATGCATAACCTGTTTAAAGATCACCTTCGGATCCGTCGCCTAGTGGAGTACCAGTTCACTAAAAGAACATCCGATGCATGCCATGCTTTATCCGATTTATGAAAGAAATGACAGATGCATGTCAAAAGCTTTCCTTCACAAGAGATATCTTTATGTTTTAATGCCAAAGATTCCGACATAAAAACCTTCAATCATGCCTTGTACCGATCGTCTTGATAACTCAAAGTCTCCCGGATTTTGTGCAACAAATCTCAGTCAATGAGTCAGACAACTGTTTGTCGACTATGACTTTCCCCAGTTCATCAGTCGTGATGAAATCTACACTTCATCGGTTATCACTTGATCGGTTAAGATCCTTAGGTTGTGCACAGGTAAGAGCTTTAACATGTCACCATCCCTTTCACTGGTTGTACCGGTTGCATCATTTCCTCGGTTCCTGTTACCGGTTACCAGTTGTATCTCCCTTGGTTGCTCTGATGATCGGTTAGAGAACTATTAGTAACAGATATAGTCTCTTCTTATTAGCACAATGTCACCGGTTTCCAAACCAGTATCTCCTCGCACTTACTGTAGTCAGTTGTGTCTATCCTTGCTTCACAGATCGAACACTGGTATCCTTAGTCCTAAATGACAACACCTTTTTGTCAATCAATGACAATACCTCTTTTGCCATATACTGGTTGCAATCTTACTAGTTTATCAACTAATGCTAACAAGGTTTCCATGTTAAATATTGGTGTTACATGTGATGAATGGTTTATGTGATTGATTTACTATGTGTTAAAGTTTATTTACTGTTGTCGGTAAATAGTGAATTGTGTATAACCAAGTTAATTAGAGAAAAGTTCTGAAGGTATTTAGAATCAAGGATTATTGATTCACCCCCCTCTCCA
This sequence comes from Chamaecyparis obtusa, assembly GCA_027943335.1. Lineage (NCBI taxonomy): Eukaryota > Viridiplantae > Streptophyta > Pinopsida > Cupressales > Cupressaceae > Chamaecyparis > Chamaecyparis obtusa. Next base: position 87,521 of record BSBK01000317.1, on the reverse strand, counting down.
TAATCCAACAATTGATATCAGAGCTAAGTACTCTGAAGAGATAAGTTTAAAATACTTGAGTAAAAGATCTAAAGATGTATAGGAGAGAAGTATCTAAGTTGAACAAGGAAAGTTTCTCAACATGGCAAAGCAGGATGAAATTGTATCTATCTGGAATTGGAGAATCTGCACCGAATCTTCTGGATAATGACTACACTCCACTACCTACCAGGCCCATGACAGTTGATCAGATGAGAGAAAAGAAGGAACACAACTCGGTAATGATAGAGATTGCTTCTTCTCTAACCGATACTGAGTTCAATGACGTTAAGGATTGTGTTAACTCAAGAGAGATGTGAGATAGGCTTACACTTATATATGGAGGAAATCAACATGTATAAAAGGACAAGGTTGATAGTCTTAAAGGAAAGTATGATGAAATGAGAATGAAAGATGAAGAGAACATTACTCAATATAGTTGCAAAATCAAGGAAGTTGTTAGTGTCATCAGAGGTGCTGGTGGAACTTTGACCAATGAAGAAGTGGTAAGTAAAATTCTGAGAACTCTTTCTTCCAAGAATGCTATTAGAGTATCTTCTATTCAGAAATTGAGATCCATACCAAATAATGTTGTTACTCTTGAAGCCTTAATCGGTCAACTAACTACATTTGAGCTTAGCAATTATGATAATAGTCTATCAAACATTGAAGATGCCTTCAAATCATCTATGAGTATTGAAACTTCAAGAAGAGAAAGGGAAAATCAAAGTAATTCATATGGAAGTGAATATGATAGTATCCTAACCGAAGATTAAGAAAAAGAGAAGCTGGAAGAACTGCTGGCTAAAAGACTACTGAGAGGTAAAAGAAAGTACAAAGGAAAATTACCCTTCAAATGTTTCAATTGTAATAAGATTGGTCATATTGCATCTAGATGTCCTGACAATGACAAGAATGATAAGAATGACAGAAGGGACAACCGACACCGAAGATTTAGAGATTACAAGGATAAAGGTAAGAAGTCTTGTTACCTAGCTGAGGAAGGTATAACTGATGATGAATTTGATGATACAAAAGGACTTTTAGGGAAAAATTTAGGAATATCCCAAAAGGCAACATTACAAGTTTTGCAAGTAATTTCAAGAACAAGACATCACTAATATAAAATGATACTTGGGGGGGCTAAAGCATATGTGCTATTTGAACCTGATTTCTCAGTCCCCTTTGTACCAAAATGTGATGCTTAAGGAGAAGGGATTGAAGCAGTACTGATATAGAAAAGGCATCCAATAGCATTTGAGAGCCGGAAACTCAAGAAAGCAAAAAGAAGGTTGTCTATTTATGAGATGTTAGCCATCATGCATGTGTTTGGTAAATTCCAGCAATACCTAGTTGGTGCAGATTTGTGGTTAAGACAAACCACAACAACTTGAATTATTTCCTTAGCAAGAAGAATCTAAATGAGAAACAATAAAAATAGGTGAGCAAGCTTCAAGCCTATGATTTCGACATAGAATACGATAAAGGGCGAAAAATGGTAGTGTTGATGCTTTATCTAGAAAGCCAGTTTTATGCTCTATGTCTAACATTTCTATTGAGTTGAAGATAATATTATAGTGGGATATAGGAAGAATTCTTTTGGTAATAACAACTAGAAGGCAAGTTGCAAGATGCCAAGTTCAAAGTAGTAATTCAACTCATCCTGTACAAGGAAAGAGTTTATTTTGTCCTTGAGTCAAACATGAAAGACAAAGTCTTGAAGGCAGTGCATGATACACCATTAGTAGGACATCTTGGATACTTAAGACATATAAATAGATCAAGGAAAGGTTTTCATGGAAAGGACTTAAGGATGATGTCCTTAAGCATATCAGTGAGTGTGTTTCCTATCAAAAGAACAAGATAAAGTAGACACTTCTAGCACGCCAGCTACAAACATATTTATTCCAAATCAAAAGTGGAAGAGCAGTTCATGGACATCATCGCAAGATTTCCAAAGGTGCAAGGTAAGGACAATATTTTTGTTGTGGAGGATTTACCCTGAAAATATGCTCACTTCTTGGCCATATATTATAAGTACAAGGCACCTCATGTAGCTAATTTATTTTTCAAAGAAGTATTTAGGTTTTATGGTTTGCCTAAAAATATGACATGATAGAAATAGTAGTTTCCTTAGTCTATTTTCATAGGAAATTTTTTGTTTGATAGGCATTAAGCTTACACTCAATACTAGTTCCCTAAGACTAATGGATAAATGGAGATTAAGAGCAAGCGGATTGAAGATTATTTAAGGAATTATGTAGTAGGTCAATAAAAAGCATGGATTATATGGCTTTGGTGGGGAGAGCGTTGCTAGAACACCACACATCACATGTCCATAGGCATGTCACCATTCATTACTTTATATGAATGTAAGCATCAAAACTTTGTTGATTTGGTTATTTTTGACAATAGAGTTTCAAGGGCCAAGAATTAGTAAAACATAGCCAAGATATTCTAAAAACTCTCAAATACAACCTTCAACACACACAAAACCAGCAGATGTATGCAGATCGGCATTACATTGGAAGGATTTCAAGGCTAGAGATATGGTTTTCTTAAGATTTCAACCATATACAGGCAGTCTTCTCTTAAGACGTGTTGATGTGAGTTTTGGGACTACTCCAACATGAAGTATAAAATACTTAGGATTCCAAGATGAAACACCAAATATCAAATCCTCTCTTAAACAAAGACACCACTTATGCTAAGATTGCAAAAAAGATCATAGAGATGACTCCAAGGTTCCTATTCTTGTTGGACACAACTCAATTTTAAAATGTGATTTGTTGGTAACCACGTGGGGACTTACGCTATTCATTCCATGGATGATCTATCAACTTTGCAAATGCAAATGATTTGGCAATGTAAGCTCTTCAACAACTTCTAACAAAACAAATTGCAAATAAACAAAGAGTTTAGAAAGCTAAGCTAACTCTAACAATGCAAGACAATATTGATGGTGAGGTGAGATTAAACCAGTACTTGCTTCGCCAAATCAACTAAACAAAGGAGGGTGGCAATCTTAGGATGCGTGGATGATTTTCATATTATCAACACATTCAAATACACAATGATGGCACAATTCAAATGAACATTTCCAATTGAAGGTAAGTGCTTGTAATAAGTTCAAACCAACATTGCACTGTTACTTGCAATCAACAAGTAACAAAAGGTATGAACATAAGTTTCACCATTATTCACCAATCAACAATATCTTCCATTCGTCTACTCAACTACTTCTACTTAACATAAACAAAATCCTAATCTAAGTGAGGAAATGTAGAAACCATGCAACAATCCAAAATAACACAAGTAATCCACCATGATAATAACAATGAATTTGAAATTACTTGGGCAGCATTAAAGAAACAATTTGTACAAGTCTCTCCTATTCTACTCTAGCTAATCTTATAACTCCCTTACAAATGAGGAGGCCTTGCTTTTTATAGTTGTTTCAAGTACAATGAATGACCAAGATTGATTTGAGATCAATGACCAAGATGATGCCAACATAGCCCTAATACAACTACTAGCTACAAGCATTAAATGCTTATTCAATTACAATAAAGCACCACTTTGTAGGCCAATGAGAAAATTACATTGCTTTATAGACCAATAAGAAAATTGTCTAGATAGAAACATTAAGTGGACTCCACATGTACACTTGGAACAATTTTATTGAATGAACTTGGACACATGGAATTGGAATCCTCTGATTGTTTGAAGATGAGAGGGCACCACCTCAACATTTATATCTTGCAAACTTCATCAATTCAACTTCTCCATCATCATAAAGAAGTCTTTGCATCTTGTTGATGCGAGTTTCATGACCACTTATACATGCAGGATAAACTACTCAATATTCCAAGATCAAACACCAAATATAAAATCCTCTCTTGAATAAGAAAGCTTAGATGCTAAACAATGTATATGATCATGTGATCAACTAAGACAATCTCAAGGTTCCTTCTAATTGTGGACTTAACTCTGTTTTGTGATGTGATTTGTCAGTAATCACTTGGGGACTTACACAATTCATTCAATCGCTACCAATATTGCAAATGCAAATGATTTAACATTATAGGATCTTCAATTACTCCTAACCAAACAAATTGCAAATAGATAAAGGGTTTAGGGAACTAAGCTAACTCTACAATGTAAGACAATGTTGATAGTGAGGTGAAACCCTAACTAGTCTTTGCTTCACCTAATCAACTAGACAAAAGAGGGTGCTTGCTTCTAAGGATACGTGGATGATTTTCATATTGTCAATACTCATTCAAATACCCAATGAAAGCTCAATCCAAATGAATATTTCCAATTGAAATTAAATGCTTACAATTAGTTTAGACCAACCTTACACTGCTACTTGCAATCAACAAGTACCAAAAGGTATGAACATAGCTTCACCATAATTCACCAACAACACTATCTTCCATTTATCTACTTCTACTTCTATCCAACATAAATGAAAATCCTAATCTAAGTGAGGAAATGTAGAAACCATACAAACTTCACCAACGTTCACCATGATAACAACAATGAAGAAGGAATAATTGTGGTAGCATTATGGCAACAATTTCTCCAAGTCTCTCTCTTACAAACGAGAGGAGCAAGCTTTATGTATGGAACTCTTCCAAGGTCACCAAGATTTAACAAATAGATGATAATATTAGATATAGATAGATAAATAATAATAAATAACAATAATAATTCAAATGTAAATAAATAGATTAATAATTAATTTATTATTAATACAAAATTATGATATAATGTTATAAATAAAATAAATATGATATATAATATATAATAACATATGATTAATATGATAACATAATATATAATCAATATCATAATAAAATAATACTTAAATATAAAAATAATATAATTACAATATAAATATATTTTATATGAATATAATCTACTAAATAAGGAATTCATCTATTTATATAGTCCCTTATATAATCTAACTCAAATACCCATATACTTCTAACTTATAATAATAAAACCATCAAGTAAAGACACGACCAGGTAAAGACGTGTTTGTAATCCTCTATCGCCTATATATGAGGGATGGAGCTCATTCATTACGGGGGATGGATGGCAGACTACATCTTATGGTTAGGAGGATTCGTAGTTTGGTAGAGGCGAATCATAGTCATGAAAATTAGCAGCCGAGTCTTATCAATATTACGAAATACATATTCAATTTATTGCCAGTAGCTTATCGGCACATAACATTGACTGCAGAGGAATTTGGGACATTACATCCCCTCAAACTGTCCAAAGACCTCAAGGATCGTCAATTGCAAATGCACCCCATAGGGGCAAAGAAAATAGATATATATTAGAGAAGCACGTATACAACAAAAATAATATAATAAGTTGCGGGAGCACATTTTTGGTATTGAGGATCATTGAGTCAGAAGAAGAGGAAATAAATTCATAAGAAGACATATATACAACACCAAAACTATATATAGTGACTTACAGTACTACTATATATTTTGTAGTTTATGGCTTCAACCAAAATTAAAGAATCCATAGTCAAAACAAATAGCTTTGAAGGTGAAAGGCGGCGATATTTCAAGTTACAAAGTACTAACAATATAGACATTGGATGATTTACAATTATTTGAATGTTGTGAGTTTCCGGGAAGACATCAAGAGTGGGATAACTTATTGTGTAACCAGCTACTGATCCACGGGAGATTGCTTTGTCGATAGCCATTGAAGGATTGCAATTGTTGCCATCTATTGTTTCTACTGCTAAGGAAGGAGGGATATGGAATCAGAATCTGACTCCTTCAGATATATCTAATCATGCTTAACGCCTTCAAACCCAAGCATTAATCATAATTGATCCCATCTTGCACATTGTTGTTAGGAGAGGTACGAATATTGTCCCCTTCTATAATATTTTCCATTAATTTTCTAGAAGTATTAGTTATAAAGGCATTGAAGATGTGTTCAGGATAAGTATTTACACTTATTGCTCTCTTAAGGTGCTGATTGAATCTTAGTAGCTTCTGGTTTACAAGCACTATTGATATTGTTGTTAGGGGAAGTCATTGCTATTTTTTTAATATCCCTATTTAGGGATATTACAAAAAGTTTCTAAGTGTTGGGGCCTCTTCTTCTTTGAAACTCAAATTCTTCTCTTTCGCTCATTCAAAACTCTTCTTTATCATCTTGTTTCCTGATTTCAATCATATTTGTCTCATATCAGATTGCTAAAGTTCAAATTTTCATAATCTCGTGCTGAGATCTTGTCCATTTCGCATCTGATTTACATTATTATGTTTTCACCATCGCACCAAGTGATCATCTAATTGAGTTTAAACTCCATGCTTAGCTAATTACCTTGCATTTTCCACTTAGAATTTGTCTTTAATTGCCTCACCTTGGAGTTCTTGTTTCATGTTTTGAGTGGAGATTTCATGGTGTTAGGAACAAATTTCCAATCTAAGGTCGGATTCCGACCTAGGCATTGAAATTGTTCCAAGTCAAGATCGGAATCCGACCTTGGCTTGGAACTCTAACTCTTGGGTTCAATTTGCCAACTTTCTTGTTTTCATTTGTGTTCACTCCGTTTCATACCTTGCCGGTTGATCATTTTCACCTTCATGTCAGGCCCAATGTTCTCAAGTCAAGCTTTCTCCTTCCATACCAGACTTTTACCTTAAACTCCAAATCAGATTGCAATTTTCTCTCAAAGATCAGAATTCGAACTTTAAATCAGACTTTTGAATCTCTTCATATCATACCTTCACTTAAGGCTCATTCCCTTCTTAAGATTTGGCTAAGTGTTGGATGCCGTAAACTAGAAATTCTATTCCCTCTATGATTCACCCTCACAATCGAACAAAGACTTGGATCTAGATCTGTTCAAGTTTAGACCATTGACTTGGAGACTTCAAAATTGCTACCAAACTAGAGCTAACTAAGACAACTGCTCTATTGCTAATCAAAAAGAGGGGGTCCCCATTTGCAAGGGGGCTATGGTGTGAAAAGGTCACAACAGGAGGACTCGAGAAAAGAAGTTCAAGTCCCATTTTGAAGGCCCATTCAAGATCATACAAAGGATTGGAGAAGTTGCATACAAGCTTGAGCTACCAGAGTATAAATGAATTCATTGTGTGTTTCGTGTATTGTGCGTCAAGTAAAACTTGGGCAACATATTATTCCTTTAGCCCAATTATCTCCCTTGGATGGTGTGGAAAGGTTGATCTTGATTCCCAAAGAGATCATTGACACTGAGGAACAAAGATTAAGGAACAAAAGCATAACAAAGTAATTGGTCTATTGGAAGAATCTCCCAAAAGAGGATGCCACCTGGCAAGGAGATTTTAGAGCATCCAAATTTGCAATTTCTTGTTGGCAAGTAATTTTGGGAAGTGTGGACTATCATGATCTCTTCTTAGAGATGATTTATTGAGAGTCCCCTGGCCTATTATTTTTTTCTTGTCAACTAAAGCGGTAGGTACATGAAAAATTTAATCATAGTTCACAAACTCTCCGAGTACTCCCCGAGTTGCCAAGTACTCTTTACTTTTTTGTTGGGCGAGTATTCACAAGTTTAACTCTCGTGTTATTATAGATGCAAAAAAACCATGGGTAAAAATGTCGAAATAGGTAAAATGTTGATTAAAATTTGTTTTCACGTGTTCTTTTTGCTATAAAACATTTCATTTTCTCTTTCAAGGTGTCAATTTTTAGTTTAATACATTTTGCAATCAAACTTTACAAAAAAAAGTATTTCTTTAAGAGATTTTAATTTTTAGTACATTCTAAGTTGCCAAGTTTTTTCCGAGTGTTTGTCGAGTTTTCCCCAAGTTTTTGCCAAGTTGAAAATTTTGGCCTTGCCAAGTACTCTCCGCGTCCAAGTCTGCGAACTATGAATTTAATAATATAACTTAATACATCCTAGTAGCTTTATTATATTTATAAAAAGGTGACTTATTTTTTATTATTGTAAGAGGGCCCAATTTTAAAAAGTGTTTCTAGAAAAAGGGGACCGATTAAATGTTATAATAAAAGGGCATTTTCTAGACAATTCTTGAAAAAGTTAAAAAAATATAATTTTAAATGAGGGTTATAAAAGGAGTTGGGCTAAAAAGTAGGCATCCATTTTTATGAAATCAACACCCCCTTTGTTGACATTAAACTTTGTAGCAGTATTTCCACTTATCAATGGTTTGTTTATTTCCAGACTTTAGGTTGTGTTGAAGGTTCCCATCTTGAGTATGTAATTTGATATTATAAAACATCATGTCATTTGTTGTCTACAGAAAATCTGATCACTTCCCCAAGGAAGCTTGGCTATACAAATTGAAGGTCATACTATAACATCTCTAGGCTGTACACAACCAAGAAGGGCTGCCAAATCTTGGTTATTTCCAGCACAGCTAGTAAAGGATTCGTAGAACAATTAGCCACATCCATACCTATCTTGGAGGGCACTTTGCCATGTTTTAGCAGTTAGGTGAGTGTCGTAAAAGGTTTATAATGTGATGAGCCCAGCTGGCTCTCAGCTGCAGACTTACTCCTATCTCGAATTTAATTGCAATTGCTTTTGTATTTTAAAACATATATAAATTTTAATAATATTTCCCAGACTCATGAAATTAAACAACAGCAATTTAATTTATTCCAAGAGCTCATGAAACGTACAAATTCATTACTTGCATCAATCTTGAGAATTACAAACAATGTAGGAGGCACCTTTAGTATTGTACCGTTGCACACCAGCACCCAACAAGCCTCTTACTGGAGACATCAGCTTCAAATTCCAAGACGCAGCAGCCAATGATTGACGCCAGCATTTAATAATGTTCCCTTCCTAGACGTTAAGTAATGGAATAACCTCTTTGCTTGTATAACCTCATATTGAAGAAAGCCTCACCTCACACGCCCACAAACTGAGCTTCAGCACACTTCCGTACCAAGTACGGACTTGCAAGAATTCTGTATGGCTGCCAATGAATGCCCAGATTTTGTAACAAGGCAGAATTCTAATCATCTCAATGCAGCAACAACCAATCCTCAGCAAATACCAAAGAATTTTGGTGTTTTCTCCAACTTCATGAAGACCAAACACTTGCAAATGAAGACCAAGTCCAAACCCTAGCTTTCCAAGAAAAATCGAATTCCTTCTCCAAAAACACTTTTCACAAATTCATCAAATGATCAAAAGATATGAAAAATGTTTTTTCATGTTGTATATATAAGCTTTTTGAAAAAGCTTCAACTTCACATTTTTCACTAAAGTAGCTTCTTCAACACAACATCATTTTATAACACTTAAGTTATAAAGCATAAAGTTATTAAATTAAAATAACTCAATTTAATAACCACAATTAAAACATGAAGCCACTAAATCTTTCTGACTGAATAAAACGAACTTCTGACAACAGAGCCCCGAGCTCATACTGCCCTGCCAGACATAGCCATCTGACCAAAATAGACTTACTATAAATAGTAAGTCTCTCAAACTGGAGATTCCTCATAAATGATCTTGAAACATCTGATAAGACTGTGCAGGCGCCCTGCTAAACCAAGCCATACCCAAAATACCACTTACTATAAACAGTAAGTCATCCAATCTGACCCAAACGAAGAGCAAACCTGGCAACCAGAACCTCCAGAATGGAATCCAACCATTGGCTCTGCCAACTGACCCCCTCTGATCACCTGATTAGCTTACGAGGGTCACCAAACTAGGTTAATCCCAAGAGTCTGAAAAACGGGGGGACATTACAATCCTCCCTTCCCAAGATTGCTTGTTCTCAAGCAATCAGGAAAATCAAGCAACATCACTGTCCACCCGGATCCCAAGGATAATCATGGGTGATGTCCCTATCATCACCATACTCCTATGAAGAAATCATCAGCATCAACAGAACAAACAACAGCAACTAGAAAACTGCACTCAACACCCAAACTGAAGATGCTGCAACAGGATCACCACGTGGGAGAAACTCAACCGAGAGTAACTCACATGGAAGTAACTCAACCAACAGACTGGACTTGTCCACAGTCTTCGTGCTATCCAAATCATCATACCAATCATCAAATGGATGCACTGAAGAACTCTGCAACTGGTAGATGTCCTGAACGTGACGATCGAATGTAAATTGTAAGCACTCCTCACCGTGTACACCCCTGTAAACTGTTCAGCTAGGCCTAATTGGCCTCCTGTGAAATCTATCTGATAATCAAGTGTACAAATCGGATCCCAAATGTCATCATCATGATCGTACAACACCTGTAAGGGATCATCACTGAGCTCAAACAGTGGATTGTCATAAGTCATAACGACATCCACATCAAATAAAGGATTGTTCACAAAGTGAACAACACCCATCTATTGATCTAAGCTGAAAATCTGCGAACTGTGAGAGACATGATGTGTAATCTGCTCTATCTGCATGTACTCATGTCTCCAAAAAACCTCAATATCTGCTGCACAAAAAGATAGTGCGTAGACTCCCCTCAGCAAGACCCGGCAACACATACTCTCTGCCCTGGTACTCAAATCTGATTTGCATCGGGCTCACACTAAAACTCTCTGCTCCTCCTCTGTATCTAAACCAGCAGCCTGATGAGAAGACTCAGCCTCACTCTAACCAGAATAAACCCGCATAGAGCGATTTGCCCTGCCCTTAGGCCTCATAGTACAAGAATGCTCCCTATCATAAGGCTCTTTGCACCAATAGCAAAGCTTCCTCCTCAAATCCTCTTGCGTGGCATCATCAAGTCTACCTACAGATTTCTTTCTATCAACAACTGGTGGAGGTACCTCTTCTGCAGGAGGAATAATAGGACTAGGAGTAGACTTGCCCCGTGAAATAGAAGGCTCAAGATTCTTTGCCTTCTTCATAGCATCTCGCAAGGTAGGTGGATCCAAGGACTTAACCCACCCTCTATACGGCTCAGACAAACCCTCTATGAAAAGCATGACTCTCCTCTCGAAGATGTCATAAACCATAACTAGTAGGCGTTGAAACTCACTGATAAAGGCCTCAAGGCCACCTGTCTGTCTCAACTGAGCTAACTCTCTGAAGTAAGTCTCAGGATCCTTCCTGTCAAACCACTCTATCAGTCTATCTACAAACTCCTGGTACACAACAATATGATCATGATGTAGAGATGCTAACCCATGATACCACCAATCATGAGCTACCCCATCTAAATGAAGCACGGCAAATCATATAGCGTCCTCCTCAAACATAGAATGAAGTGATAGATGCGTATCCAACTTGTGGACCCATGCTCTCTATAGTCTTCCCACTTCCATCGAAGTGGTCTAATGTCAACTTGTTGGTTGCTTGCTTGAGATCATTCTGCCTAGGTCTCTGCCTCGTGTCAAGAGTTGGCCTGCCTTTGGAATGCTCTTGCTTCTTTATCAAATATCTATCAAAATTCAAATTTATTTTTATTGCCTCAGGAAGAGCATCCCACTCTACAAACTGTGCAACCATGTCATCAACGAATGGTGTTGGCTCTATCTCTACACTAACTGCATCTAGCTCTGGCCTCAAGAGGGTAGGACGAAGAGGCTTGTCATAAGTACCAGTATGGTCAGCTCTATAATCTCGCTTGTCATTAGCTCGTGACCTATGTGAACTGATTGAAACACTCTACGCACCCCTGTCTCTACCACGATCACCTGGTAATGCGATGCGCTGAAGAGTGTCTGAAAGCAGTTAAAATACATTTGCAACACGATGTTGTCCATCTGCAATATTTTTGAAGGCGTATCTGGCCTCCTTGTCAATATCATTTCCAATGTTGTTCATGTTCCCGTCTCCTGTGTGTTCATTCTGTGGGCCCTGTTCATTACCTTCTGGAGGTGGTGAATTTCTACCCATGCGGGTATAGTGCCCTCCCGGTATAAATCTTTCTGCCATAATTAAATCCTCATACCCTTTAGGATGGCAAGATCAGTGCTCTGATACCACTGTGATGAGCCCAATTGGCTCTCAGCTGCAGACTTACTCCTATCTCGAATTTAATTGCAATTTCTTTTGTATTTTAAAACATATATAAATTTAATAATTTTTCCAAAACTCATGAAATTAAACAACAATTTAATTTATTCCAAGAGCTCATGAAATGTACAAATTCATTACTCGCCTCAATCTTGAGAATTACAAACAATGTAGAAGGCACCTTTAGTATTGTACGGTTGCAGACCAGCACCCAATGAGCCTCTTACTGGAGACATCAGCTTCAAATTCCAAGATGCAGCAATCAATGATTGACGCCAGCATTTAATAATGTTCCCTTCCTAGGCGTTAAGTAATGGAATACCCTCTTTGCTTGTATAACCTTGTATTGAAGAAAGCCTCACATCACACACCCACAAACTGAGCTTCAGCACACTTCCGTACCAAGTACGGACCTGCAAGAATTCTGTAAGGCTGCCAATGAATGCCCAAATTTTGTAACAAGGCAAAATTCTAATGATCTCAATGCAGCAACAACCAATCCTCAGCAAATACCAAAGAATTTCGGTGTTTTCTCCAACTTCATGAAGACCAAACACTTGCAAATGATAAGAACTCTCTCCAAAATGAAGACCAAGTCCAAACCCTAGCTCTCCAAAAAAAATCGAATTCCTTCTCCAAGAACACTTTTCACAAATTAATCAAATGATCAGAAGGTATGAAAAATGTTTTTTCATGTTGTGTATATAAGCTTTTTGAAATAGCTTCAACTTCACATTTTTCACTAAAGTAGCTTCTTCAACACAACATCATTCTATAACACTTAAGTTATAAAGCATAAAGTTATTAAATTCAAATAACTCAATTTAATAACCACAATTAAAATATGAAGTCATTGAATCTTTCTAACTGAATAAAACGAACTTTTGACAACAGAGCCCCGAGCTCATACTGCCCTGCCAGAAATAGCCATCTGACCAAAATAGACTTACTATAAATAGTAAGTCTCTCAAACTGGAGATTCCTCAAACAATCCTGAAATATCTGATAACACTGTGCAAGCACCCTGATAAACAAAGCCATACCCAAAATACCACTTACTATAAATAGTAAGTCATCCAATCTGACCCAAATGCGGAGCAAACCTGGCAACCAAAACCCCCAGAATGGAATCCAACCACTAGCTCTGCCAACTAACCCCCTCTGATCACCTGATTAGCTTACGAGGGTCGCCAAATCGAGCTAATCCCAAGAGTCTGAAAAACGGGGACATTACACAGAAGGAGTCGCAACATACTAAAAACTGTCATGCCCAAAATTAACAATGGAAAAACGCAGAAATATTTTTTTTTTAAAAACACTCACGATCATAAATATAAGGGAAAGCATGCTGGTTAGGACATCGTGATCATGTCACCGATTTGAATCTGACAACTGCGAACCAAAGAACTAACAGACACTCTAGCTCCTGAGGCTAACTCGACCTCCCAACTGACATCCTGCCTAACTGCCACCAATCCGCAACGCTCCACTACAAATGGAGATACAAAGGAGTTTGTGGCTCCCGAATCGAACAAGATAGTAATACTGATACCCCGAATCATACCTGTGGCCTCAATGACCGTGGCCTGATGCTCTGCCTAGCGGTTATCAACCGCTGCAAAAACCCTGTGAGACCTAACCATATCACCTACTGTCGGCTTTGAAGTAGCCCCTCTCTGACTACCTGTTGCTTGTCCCTGTGGGCACTCTCTCGCTAGATGTCCCATACTACCACAACTGTAACATGGCCCACATGTCTGTACCTGTACTCCCTGAGACCTAGACTGCTGCTGACCTCCAGTCTTGCTAGATCCACTGTAACCACCCCTAGAGGACTATTGAGTCCTAGTTGGCTGTGTGTAAGGCGCTTGTGACCTCTGAGACTGCCACTGCTTGCGCTTAGAGCCCTGTTGTCCCTGAGATGGTTTTTGCCCAAACTTAACTATGGAAAAATGCACAAATAGTTTTTCTTTTAAACCACCTAAGATCATCAAAATATGGTTAGGACATCGTGATCATGTCACTGATTTGAATTTGACAACTGCGAACCAAAGAACTAACGGACACTCTAGCTCCTGAGGCTAACTCGACATCCCAACTGACATCCTACCTAGCTACCACTAGCCCGCAACACTCCACTACAAATGGAGATACAAAGGAGTCTGTGACTCTTAAATCAAACAAGATAGTAATACTGATACCCTGAATCATACCTGTGGCCTCAATGACCGTGGTCTGATGCTCTGCCTAGCGGTTATCAACCGCTGCAAAAACCCTGTGAGACCTACCCATATCACCTACTGTCAGCTCTGAAGTAGCCCCTCTCTGATTGCCTGTTGCCTATCCCTGTGGGCACTCTCTCACTAGATGTCCCATACTACCACAAGTGTAACATGGCCCACGTGTCTGTACCTGTACTCCTTGAGACCAAGGCTGTTGCTCACCTCTAATCCTGCTAGATCCATTGTAACCACCCCTAGAGGACTGCTGAGTCCTAGCTGGCTGTGTGTAAGGGGCTTGTGACCTCTAAGACTGCCACTTCTTGGGCTTAGAGCCCTGCTCTCCCTAAGATGGTTTTTGCCCAAAATTAACTATGGAAAAACACAAAAATAATTTCTTCTTTTAAAACACCTAAGATGATAAAAATAAGGGAAAGCATGCTGGTTAGGACATCGTGATCATGTCACCGATTTGAATCTAACAACTGCAAACCAAAGAACTAACAGACACTCTAGATCCTGAGGCTAACTCGACCTTCCATCTGACATCCTGCCTAATTGCCACCAACCTGCAACGCTCCACTACAAATGGAGATACAAAGGAGTCTGTGGCTCTCGAATCGAACAAGATAGTAATACTGATACTCCGAATCATACCTGTGGCCTCAATGACCGTGGCTTGATGCTCTGCCTAGCGGTTATCAACCGCTGCAAAAACCCTATGAGACCTACCCATATCATCTACTGTCGGCTCTAAAGTAGCCCCTCTCTGACTGCCTATTGCCTGTCCCTGTGGGCACTCTTTCGCTAGGTGTCCCATACTACCATAAGTGTAGCATGGCCCACGTCTCTGTACTTGTACTCCCTGAGACCTAGGTTGCTGCTGACCTCGAATCCTGCTGGATCCACTGTAACCACCCCTAGAGGACTGTTAAGTCCTAGCTGGCTGTGTGTAAGGGGTCTGTGACCTCTAAGACTGCCACTACTTGGGCTTAGAGCCTTCCTCTCCCTGAGATGGTTTTTGCCCAAAATTAACTATGGAAAAACGCACAAATAATTTCTTTTTTCAAAACACCTAAGATCATAAAAATAAGGGAAAGCATGCTAGTTAGGACATCGTGATCATGTCACCGATTTGAATCTAACAACTGCGAACCACAGAACTAACAGACACTCTAGCTCCTGAGGCTAACTCGACCTCCCAACTGACATCCTGCCTAACTGCCACCAGCCTGCAACGCTCCACTACAAATGGAGATACAAAGGAGTTTGTGGCTCCCGAATTGAACAAGATAGTAATATTGATACCCCGAATCATACCTGTGGCCTCAATGACTGTGGCCTGATGCTTTGCCTAGTGGTTATCAACCGCTGCAAAAACCCTGTGAGACCTACCCATATCACCTACTATCAGCTCTGAAGTAGCCCCTCTCTGACTGCCTGTTGCCTGTCCTTGTGGGCACTCTCTCGCTAAATGTCCCATACTACCACAAGTGTAACATGGCCCACGTGTCTGTACTTGTACTCCCTGAGACCTAGGCTGTTGCTGACCTCCAGTCCTGCTGGATCCACTATAACCATCCCTAGAGGACTACTGAGTCCTAGCTGGCTGTGTGTAAGGGGCCTATGACATCTGAGACTGCCACTGCTTGGGCTTAGGGCCCTGTTGTCCTTGAGATGGTTTTTGCCTAGAATCCTGTTGGGGTCGCTGCTGAGACTGTTGGCCCTTAAAGGACCCTGCTGAATGTCCTTGATTCCCCTTGCAATGGGGTCTCTACTATCCTGATGACTAGGTAGAGTTGTTTCCGTTCCGAGACCGACCCCTAGAGTCCTATGTCCTGCCACAAATATCCTCGGCAGCTAGTGCCTTCTCAACTGCCTCTCTAAAAGTGGTAGGGAATGCTAGTTGGACTGGACGCTGAAGAGATACATTAAGACCCTTGATGAAGCAATGCATACCTAGCTTCTCGTCCTCCATGTAGTCAACATAAGGAGCTCGAGAAATCTACTCTCATACTGCATCACAGTAAGGCCTCTCTGTTGGAGGTCGTGAAACTCTTATCTGTGGTTGTCTAAAGTGTTCTGAAAGGTATCTATCTCTGAACCTACTGAGAAAGGTCTCCCAAGTGAGTGTATCTATGCTCACGCCACCCATGGCCTCCTGTTGCCACCAAGTATAGGCTCCCTCTTGAAGGAGGTGAACGGCTAGTCTCACTTTCAGATTGCTCCTGTAGGATCGCAACGCAAAGCATCATTGTAAGCTCAATAACCATGCCTTTGCTCCGGCTCCATCAGTAGCTCCCAAAAATAAAGGAGGCTGGAGTCGTAGTAACTCCCTAATTTGGTCCCCCATATTATGGGTCTCTCTCTCAACTGCACAAAGCCCCAAGTCACGTGGGTGCTCTAACTAGTGTACTGACTCTGCCTCATGGTCTGCCTGACCCTCAATCTATCTAGGTGGTAGACTCCTACTCTGTTCCTTGCTGACTGTCCTATTGCTCTCTGAGGGCTGTTGCTCGGCCTATTGTACTACTGGTGGCAACCTCTGTTGTATGATACCTACAAGGTTCTGCAAGGCAACTAAGATGTCCTGATTCGGATTAGGCTCGGGTGGGGGATTCTGATTTTCCCCAGGGACCTCTGCCTCCTGCTCCCTATCCACATGTACTAAAGGGGTACGCCTACGGCCTCGTCCACGTCTACGACCATTACGCATGATGACAAGCATCCTACACAATAGTGCAAAGTTATAAATGAAATGTGAAGGGTTTAAGGTCCTAGTGTTGAAAACCTGGCTCTGATACCAAATGTCATGCCCAAAATTAACTATGGAAAAACACACAATTTTTCTATTTATTTTTTTGTGAAGGGTTTAAGGTCCTAGTGTTGAAAACTTGGCTCTGATACCAAATATCATTCCCAAAATTAACTATGGAAAAACGCACAATTTTTTGTCTAGTTAATTTTGGGCATGACATTTGGTATCAGAGCCAAGTTTTAAACACTAGGACCTTAAACCCTTCATGTTTCACTTATAACTTTGCACTATTGTGTAGGATGCCTGTCGTCACGTGTAATGGACGTAGACGTGGACGAGGCCGTAGGTGTACCCCTTCAGTATGTGTGGATATCAAGCAGGAGGCAAAGGTCCTTGGGGAAAATCAGAATCCCCCACCTAATCCACCTAGCCACCTCCTAATCCGAATCAGGACATCTTAACTGCCTTGTAGAACCTTGTAGGTATCATACAACAGAGGTTACCACCAGTAGTACAACAGGCAGAGCGACAACCCTCAGAGGGCCATAGGACAGTCAGCAGGGAACGGAGTTGGAGTCCGCCACCTAGACAGATTGAGGGTCAAGCAGACCATGAGGCAGAGTCAGTATTCTAGTTAGAGCACCCATGTGACTAGGGGGTTCATGCAGTTGAGAGAGAGACCAGTGATATGCGGGACCAGATTAGGGAGTTACTAAGACTCCAATCTCCTTTATTTTTGGGAGCTACTGATGGAGCCAAAGTCGAGGCATGGTTATTGAGCTTACAACGATGCTTTGGGTTGCGATCCTATGGGAGCAATTTGAACGCGAGACTAGCCGTTCACCTCCTTCAAGAGGGAGCCTCTACTTGGTGGCAGCAGGAGGCCATAGGTGGCGTGAGCATAGATACACTCACTTGGGAGACCTTTCTCAACAAGTTCAAAGATAGATACCTTTCAGAACACTTTAGACAACAACAAATGGGAGTTTCATGACCTCCAGCAAAGAGACCTTACTGTGATGTAGTATGAGAGTAGATTTCTTGAGCTCCTTCCTTACGTTGACTACATGAAGGACAAGAAGCTACGTATGCATCGCTTCATCAAGGGTCTTAATGTATCTCTTCAAGGTCCAGTCCGACTAGCATTCCCTACCATTTTTAGAGAGGCAGTTGAGAGGGCACTAGTTGCTGAGGATATTCGTGGCAGGACATACGACTCTAGGGATCGGTCTCGGAACCGAAACCACTCTACCTAGTCATCAGGACAGCAGAGACCCCCTCGGAAGGGGAATCAAGGACATTCAGCAGGGTCCTTTAAGGGCCAACAGTCTCAGCAGCAACCCCAACAGGATTCTAGGCAAAAACCATCTCAAAGACAGCAGGCCTCTAAGCCCAAGCAGTGGCAGTCTCAGAGGTCATAAGCCCCTTACACACAACCAGCTAGGACTCAACAGTCCTCTAGGGGTGGTTATAGTGGATCCAGCAGGACTGGAGGTCAGCAACAGCCTAGGTCTTAGGGAGTACAAGTACAGACACGTGGGCCATGTTACACTTGTGGTAGTATGGGACATCTAGCAAGAGAGTGCCCACAAGGACAGACAACAAGCAGTCAAAGAGGGGCTACTTCAAAGCCGACAGTAGGTGATATGGGTAGGTCTTATAGGTTTTTTGTAACGGTTGATAACCGCTAGGCAACGCATCAAGCCATAGTCATTGAGGCCACAGGTATGATTCGGGGTATCAGTATTACTATCTTGTTCGATTCAAGAGCCACAGACTCCTTTGTATCTCCATTTGTAGTGGAGTGTTGCGA
The DNA here is from genome assembly GCA_027943335.1 of Chamaecyparis obtusa. Lineage (NCBI taxonomy): Eukaryota > Viridiplantae > Streptophyta > Pinopsida > Cupressales > Cupressaceae > Chamaecyparis > Chamaecyparis obtusa. Next base: position 68,717 of record BSBK01000317.1, on the reverse strand, counting down.
GCTGGTGGCAATTAGGCAGGATGTGAGTTTGGAGGTCGAGTTAGCTTCAGGAGCTAGTGTCTATTAGTTCTTTGGTTTGCAGTTGTCAGATTCAAATCGGTGACATGATCACGATGTCCTAACCAACATGCTTTCCCTTATTTTTATGATCTTAGGTGTTTTAAAAAAAGAAATTATTTGTGCATTTTTCCATAGTTAATTTTGGGCAAAAACCATCTCAGGGACAGCAGGGATCTAAGCGCAAGCAGTGGCAGTCTCAGAGGTCACAAGCCCCTTACACACAGCCAGCTAGGACTCAGCGGTCCTCTAGGGGTGGTTACAGTGGATCCAGCAGGATTGGAGGTCAGCAGCAGCCTAGGTCTCAGGGAGTACAGGTACAGACACGTGGGCAATGTTACACTTGTGGTAGTATGAGACATCTAGTGAGAGTGCCCACAGGGACAGGCAACAGGCAGTCAAAGAGGGGCTACTTCAGAGCCGACATTAGGTGATATGGGTAGGTCTCACAAGATTTTTGCAGTGGTTGATAACCGCTAGACAAAGCATCAGGCCACGGTCATTGATGCCACGGGTATGATTTGAGTTATCGGTATTACTATCTTGTTCGATTTGGGAGCCACAGACTCCTTTGTATCTCCATTTGTAGTGGAGCATTGCGGGCTGGTGGCAATTAGGTAGGATACAGTTGGGAGGTCGAGTTAGCCTCAGGAGCTAGAGTGTCTGTTAGTTCTATGGTTCGCAGTTGTCAGATTAAAATCGGTGACATGATCACGATGTCCTCACCAACATGCTTTCTGTTATTTTTATGATCTTAGGTGTTTTACAAAAAAAAAACTGCGCACTTTTCCATAGTTAATTTTGGGCATGACATTTGGGTGTCTGATCTCCGCATTACCCTTCTAGGTTCTTATGATGTAGTCCTTGGTATAGATGGGCTATATGCCCATAGCGCCAAAATGGATTGTGGACAGAAGAGGGTTGAGTGTGTTGATGATCACAGTACTCCTATGGTGATATTTGGGGTACAGAGACTTGTATCTCTTCGCATGATTTCCGCTATGCAGCTTAGGTGGTGCATGCGGAAGGGATGCCACTTGTTCGCCATCACCATTAGTGATAGAGGGGAGGATTCGGAGAGAGAGCCCTTGCTCGACGATTATCCCATCCTGCAGGAGTTTGCAGACGTTTTTCCTTCTGAGCCACCTAGTATGCCGCCACCTAGGGCAGTTGATTTTCACATAGACCTTGTTCCAGGAGTCGAGCCTATATCTAGAGCACCTTACAGGATGACTACGCATGAGTCAGTGAGCTCAAGATTCAGTTAGAGGAGCTCTTAGAGAAAGGGCATATTTGCCCTAGTGTATCACCTTGGGGTGCACCAGTGATTTTTGTAAAGAAGGATGGATCTCTTAGGTTGTGCATTGATTATCGGCAGCTAAATAAAGTAACTATTAAGAACCGATAACCACTCCCCAGGATCGATGATTTATTTGATCAATTGCAGGGTGCCCAAGTATTCTCAAAGATAGATCTAAAGTCAAGGTACCATTAGTTGCGGATTGTGGAGAGTGATATCCACAAGACTTCTTTTCGTACGAGGTATGGTCACTACGAGTTCACCGTGGTGCCATTTGGCCTCATGAATGCTCCAGCTGTGTTCATGAGCCTCATGAACGAAGTATTTCGTACATTCTTGGATAAGTTTGTGGTGGTGTTCCTTGACGACATCTTGATATATTCTCACGATGAGGAGGAACACGAGGAGCACCTAAGGCAGGTTTTGCAACGCTTGAGAGAGAATTAGTTATATGGTAGCCTGTCGAAGTGTGCTTTCATTAGACTAGAGGTGCATTATCTTGGTCATATTATATCAGGCGATGGGATCTCTGTAGACCCATTGAAGATTAGAGCCGTTATGGATTGGTCGGCACCCACCAGTGTCATTGAGGTCAGGAGTTTTATGGGCCTAGCAAGTTATTACAAATGGTTTGTGGCAGGATTCTCTAGAGTAGCTCATCCTATCACTTCCCTTCAGAGAAAGGGGAAGAAGTATGAGTGCACAAAGAAGTGTGAGAGAGTTTTTCAGGAGCTCAAGAGAGCCCTCACTAGTGCACCGATTTTAGCAATGCCAGATCCTTGGGCAGATTTTGTTGTATGCACAGATGCTTCATTGGATGGTCTAGGAGCAATCCTTATTCAGGATGGTCGACCTATAGCTTTCGAGTCTAGGAAGCTAAAGACTCACGAGCTTAATTACCCTACTCACAACCTAGAGATCGCAATGGTGGTTCATGCCTTAGTGAGATGGCAACACTTTCTTCTAGGTCACCAATTTGAGCTTCATTCATATCACCAAAGCTTACAGCATATAATTACACAGCGTAATCTTAACGCCAAGCAGAGGAGATGGATGGAGTTCTTATGCGAGTATGATTTTGATGTTCATTACATCAAGGGGAAGGAGAACGTTGTTGCAGATGCCTTGAATAGGAGGTGACATGAGCTCTCATCTAAGACTTTTAGTACAGATCTGAGAGAGCGCATTTTGCATCATTTGCCAAAGGATGGGGGTGTATGTTGAGGTTTGTTAGTTTATCCGTTCTCAAAGACCTCTTGAGGGGAGATTTGCAGGGTATTCACTGGAGTCCAATGGTCTACTACGTCATAGGGGACGCATCTATGTACCGTTTACCAGTGATTTGCGAGAGTTTATTGTGCTAGAGGCTCACAAAGCACCTTATGCAACTCATCCGAGAGTTAAGAAGTTGCATGCTGATTTGAGACAGTTGTATCATTGGCCAGGCATGAGATTGCAGTTTATTCAGCAGATTTTGTTGTATGCACAGATGCTTCATTGGATGGTTTAGGAGCAATCCTTATTTAGGATGGTCAACCTATACCTTTTGAGTCTAGGAACCTAAAGACTCACAAGCTTAATTACCCTACTCACAACCTAGAGCTCACAGCGGTGGTTCATGCCTTAGTGAGATGGCAACACTTTTTTCTAGGTCACCGATTTGAGCTTCATTCAGATCACCAGAGCTTACAGTATATAATTACATAGCCTAATCTTAACGCCAAGCAGAGGAGATGGATGGAGTTCTTATGCAAGTATGATTTTGATGTTCATTACATCAAGGGGAAGGAGAACGTTGTTGCAAATGCCTTGAATAGGAGGCGACATGAGCTCTCATCTATGACTTCTAGTACAGATCTGAGAGAGCGTATTTTGCATCATTTGCCAAAGGATGGGGGTGTATGTTGAGGTTTGTCAGTTTATCCGTTCTCAAAGACCTCCTGAGAGGAATTTGCAGAGTATTCACTAGAGTCCGATGGTCTACTACGTCATAGGAGACGCATCTATGTACCGTCTACCGGTGATTTGCAAGAGTTTATTGTGCTAGAGGCTCATAGAGCACCTTATGCAACTCATCCGGGAGTTAAGAAGTTGCATGCTGATTTGAGACAGTTGTATCATTGGCCAGGCATGAGATTGCAGATTGCCAGCATAGTTGCTAGATGCCTAGAGTGCCAGAGGGTGAAGGCAAAACACAGTCATCCAAGTGGGCTCCTGTAGCCACATGAGATACCTGAGTGGAAGTGGGATACTATTTCCATGGACTTTATTGTTGGTCTTCCTATGTCGTCTTGTCGTCATGATGCCATCATGGTGACGGTTGACACATTGACCAAAGTTGCCCACTTCTCACCTATTCATACCACTTTCACAACGCTAGCAGTGGCACAGGTGTTCTTGCAAGACATTGTCAGACTCCATGGCATCCCTCGCAAGATCATCTCAGATAGAGACTCGCTTTTTACATCCTCCTTCTGGAGAGAGATTCAGGTAGCATTGGGCACTAGGCTCAATTTCAGTACAGCACACCACCCTCAGACAAATGGACAGACAAAGAGGGTTAACCAAGTTTTGGAGGACATGTTGCACATGTATGTGATGCACCATCAGGTCAAGTGGGAGGAGTACCTTCATTTGGTCGAGTTTGCCTATAATAATGGGCATCATTCCTCTATAGGTATGCCACCTTATCAGGCCTTGTATGGTATACCATGCACGACACCACTGAGTTGGGACAGGATTGAGGATAGAGTATCTATTGGACCTCAGTTGGTCAGAGAGATGGAGCAGCAGGTGGTTTTGATTAGACGGCATCTTAGAGAGGCTCAGGATAGACAGAAGAAATATGCAGACGCGAAGAGGGTTGATCGAGAGTATTTGGTCGAAGACAGTTTTCCTGAGAGTGCGCCCGCATAAGAGTCCTATTCGTTTTGGAAAGGGCTCTAAGCTAGTGCCTCGCTTTGTTGGACCTTTCGAGATCTTGGAGAGGATAGGACCAGTTGCATATCATCTAGCCTTGCCACCCAGCCTTTCACGCATCCACGATGTGTTTCATGTTTCTGTGTTACGAAAATATATATATGATGAGTCTCACAATATAGATTGGGATGCCTTGCAAGTGGAGTTGGATAGGCAGCTAGCCTTGGAGCCCATTCGCATTTTAGCCCGACGGACCCTAGCACTTTGAGGCAAAGAGTTGGACCAAGTTAGGGTCCAGTGGGATTGTTATGATGAGGTCACGACTTCATGGGAGGATGCAGCACAAATGAAATCACAGTACCCATACCTTTTTGATGAACTCCAAGAGGAAGTTCATGCCTAGAGGGGGAGGATGTGAGGCCTCACCCCGACCCATCATAGCATTGTTGATACATTCGCATTTTGATACCTTATGATTTAATATTTTGATGCACTTTTGATCGATTTGATAGTGACTCATGTTATTTATGTCTTATAATGATTATACTATGTGGATTCTATTATGATGTTGATTAAAACCTAGATCATATTTGTTGATTATGTTATACATGCTTAGATGCGTAGTTTGATGTGAAAGACTTAATCATGGTTAGATTTAATTATTGCATGGATTATGCTTTAACATTTAAGAAATAATATTGATGATATGTCATGATGATAGAATTCTGCAAATACTATGTTGAGCATTACCTTAATGAAAATTGTAATTAGAAATTGAATTGCATATTGAATAATGTCTGCAAATTATGTAATATTGAATTGTATGTATTTATATGTGATGTTGTTCCTTGGACTATTGATGCTCGAGTTTAGTGTGCAGGAAAGAAAACCATGGAACTATTCGGAGAATCAAGGCTAAACATATGTGCAATTGAGAAAGCCAAGGTTTAATCTATTGAAGAGATTGAAACCTCGTTGTAATATGTTTTTATTTGTAAACGTAATTTGTATGTATCTTACTAGATTAAATTCATTTTGTTATTTGGCTATGTCTCTTGTAAATGTGAAGTGAATTTTATGGTGTCACTTGACACTTGTTATGTCTATGTGGATAAGTGACATGTCAATTAGGGTTTTGGCGAAAGTCACCCAACCTAATAGGATATTTAGTTAACCCCACTTGCATGTAGATGTTATGTAGGGTTCACATCAAGTTGAAATTCGGATTCATACTCATGTTGAACTTTAAAGGGGTTAAAAGTGACCCTAGGGTGCATTTTTTGTCAAAATTAGCTAACCATATGGGGGTACCTTGAGTTAAGAGCTAGATTTTGTCTATGGGAAGGTCTAGATCACAATTATGGCACTCCAAAAAGACTACTCTTCAAGAGTGGCGAAAATGGAGAAGGCCACATGCACTTGACTTGTCCCACGCTCCTTGCTAAACTCACCATTAAGAGGGGGGACACAAGAGGTAAGGCCAAAAACTAGTGGTCAAATCATATTTATTGCTAGATCATGAGTAGGATTTGGAGGTCTTTTTAGAGGGCTTTGTGAGACTTAGGGGTTGTTCACCCTTTCTCTAATTTTAGAGACACTTAGGGTTTTGGAGTGGGCAAAGGAAGACAAAGAAAAAGAAAAGGGGCTCTTCTCAAACCTCATTTACCATTTGCATTGGACCAAGGTTGGTGATCTTGTCATGAAGGAAACATTCTTTGTAATTTTAGTTTGAAATATTCTTGTGTGGAATGAATATGTAGATCTTGTATGCTATCCATGTTATGTAAATTTGTTATTGTTGTTGTTGGGTTGGGAGGATATGGATTCTTGAATCATTTTCTTGTTGTTTTGTTTTTATTTTGGGTATGTTGTTCATGGGTGTACAAGGCATCACTCACCCCTTGGGAGGGAAGTAGTGGCCTTGGGTCAAGGGGTTAGTTGGGCTTGTCATTGAAGTTGAGAGCTTCTTCTTTTAGAGAAGAAGGGAAATCTCATGGAGTATGGGCTCCATGAAGCCATATTAATAAACTTGCATTTGGGGGTGATAAGGGAGAAGTTTGAAGATGGAAAATATAATAATGTAGCCTTTGGAGGCATGAATATCTCATGATTGTGGGGGTGATAAACTTGCATTTGGGGGTGATAAGGGAGAAGTTTTGAAGATGGAAAATATAATAATGTAGCCTTTGGAAGGCATGAATATCTCATGATTGTGTATTTCATTTGTAATGGCAATCTCCTCTTGATGAGCCCACCTTCACCCTATTTCAGTGGGTTTATAGGTGACCCATTTGTGTAGCCAAGTCCTTGAGGGAGTTCAATGTTGTTTGTCATGTGAATGCATTGTGAGTTTGTGTTTGAATGTACCCATTTAGCCTTGGTTCTCCAAGCTCGGGGTGGTCTCTTTGAGACCTTGGATGGGAGGTGAGCACTCCATGGTACGCTCTCTTTATTTGCAGCTTTTGGTGGCCATGACTCTTGTGGAAAAATCTTTGGGAGAGCCTTCATTTTGTTGTCATGTGGAAGCAAAAATATAGTATTACATTGTTGTAAGCATGAAATGGGGAACACACCATTTGTTGTTGTATTGTGTCATTTGTGAAGTATATCAAGTTGTAGATAGGAATGATCCTTGTTCATTGTGGAATGATATCATTGATGATATGAGAAATTTGTATTTTACCTTGAATAATTGTAAAGGCCCATGTTGAAATCAATGAAGAGATTAAAGTTATGTTGTAATCTTTTCTTGTATTGCAATGAATTGATTATCCAAAAGAAAGTTATTGTATCACCATCTCAATGGCATTTTTGTTGATGTTTTGTATGATTTATATTCATGTTGAAAAAAATAATAATAAGGAATTAGGAAGTTTAAATAACTTAGTTGATTTAACCATGTTAGCAAATTGTATTTGAAAGTTTCATTATGGCCTTCTATGGCATTTAGGGAGATTTCTTCTATCTTAGTGTACATCCAAGACAATAAATAAATCCCTTCGATATTTAGCTATAAAAAAAAAACTAACTGTAAAAACAAAAAAAAAGACCCAAAAGAGACCTACAGGTCTCTGAAAAATGTATGAGATAAATTAAATTCCCCATACTCTTCCAAAAAACACAGTCAATAAAATAATACAAATAATTCCACTTGCACATATTAGCTTTTTTGAAATATAGGGGTGAAAGCAAAATGATATTTTGTCATATAGATTCTTGAGGGGCAAGTCAAAGGGTGGGACCCAACTAGGTCGCCACCCGAGAATGCTTGGAGTAAATTAAAAAAAATAATATAAAAAAAAATATATTATAAAGTTAAGTTTTGGGATTTTAAATATATATATATAAAATAAAACAAAAAAAAAGAAAAAGTATTGGGAGGGGATTTGACAACCCCCCTGGCTGTGCCTCATAGGTTGCGGGCCCTATTATGCAGGTACTCGTCTGCCATAGCAGGGACGGGCCCTACCAAGGTAGGGTACCGCCTGCTATGGCAAGTGTGGGCCCTGCTAGCAGGGTACCGTTTGCCATAGCAGGTCGGGCCCTGTTGTGGCAGGGTACCGGCCTGCTTGGCAGGTGGCCCCCGCCGCCCATACCCCAACGTAGGGGGATGGGATTTGATAACCCCCTTGGCCGTGCCTCATAGGTTGCAGGCCCTACTATGCAAGTACGCGTCTACCATAGCAGGGACGGGCCCTACCAAGGTAGGGTACCGCCTGCTATGGCAGGTGCGGGCCCTGCTAGCAGGGTACCGTCTACCATAGCAGGTCGGGCCCTGTCGTGGCAGGGTACCGGCCTGCTTGGCAGGTGGCCCCCGCCACCCATACCCCAACGTAGGGGGATGGGTTAGAATATATATTAAATCTCTTTTTTTAATTTTAATTTTGTTTATTTTTAAAAAAATTTAACTTTTTTAATAAAAGATTTAAAATTACTTTTTTTCTTCATTATATTTCAAAAGTAAGATTTCAAAATTCATTCTTTTTTTTATTATTAATTGTTAATTTAAATTTAAATTAATTTAATTTATTAAAATAAAAATTATGTTTTAATGATGGTAATTATCATAGGATTTTTATTATTAATTGTTAATTTAAATTTTAAATTAATCTAATTTATTAAATAACAATTATGTTTTAATTATGGAAATTATCATAGGAGTTTATAAATTGATAATTTTTAAAAAAAGGGTATCGCTATATGACTTTAATTTCTTTCAGAATTATTTGTGTAATAATCAATAATTTAATAAATAAATATAGTGTGAATACTCAATTGTATTAAAAGATTATCAATTAATACTTCTTTTAGGCGGAAAGTTATTCAAATTAATTAGAGTGTATGTGTCGTTTTTGATTAAGGGAGCGTTGGTGTGTAATGCTAGAGTTTACTCAGTGCATAACTATTAGGTTATAAATTTAATTCATTACATATTTACCTCTACCGAGGGCTATTAATACTCTAGTAGCGATTATGATCACATCAGTTATTGAAATATTTAAACCCTAGAGTTTAAGCATTTATCTTAACTAATGATATAATTCTAGGTAGTGCATTTATACGCTTATGCCAATCTTTTCTAGCCAGTAACATAGCTACATTCTGATACTTCCTCTTCCCTAGCCAATTTATCAATTCGGTATTGGTCATAAACTTCCAAGGGGCATCTTCCTTATCGTCTCTTAATTCAATGTCATTGAAATGATGGAATCTATGTTTGCTCCTCCTTATGTTTTTAAAGATATATTAGTAGATATTATTTATTTGTGTTACTGCAGCTAGGGATTTTTCTCTAAAACTCGGACTAGGTTGTGGTTAGGCAAATATTAGTCAACTTTAAAACTTATCTAACTTATACCTTTAGCAACATCAAAAAAACTTGATTAGTAGAAAGCGACTGGGGTTAACCAATCCTAACCATGTTGCAGAGGGAGGTTGGCCAACCCGGTTATGTGAGTGGGATCACCACATGACCTTGTTGGCCATGATGCCCCTCGCATGGCAACACTAATGTCCTAACCAGCATGCTTTCCCTTATTTTTATGATGTTAGGTGTTTTAAAAAAAAATTGTGCATTTTTCCATAGTTAATTTTGGGCATGACAAAAACATCCAATACTGTTGTACCATTATCCACATCAACATAACTGCTATGCTGTCTAGTATTTGTTCAGAATCCAATTAGGACATGGTGATGTACAGGTTGAAGTGTTGTATTTCTAATTTAATTCAAACTTTGTCTTATTAGATTAGGCTTTGAATCATTTGTTAAATAGAATATATATACAAAGGAATCTCTAAAAGTCTGAAATTGTGTGTGTTTCCAGCCTTAATGATGTATTGTACACATTACACAAATCTAAGCGGTTCTCCACCAAAGTTATTATAGATTTGTAAACTGTTCTACAAAGCTTACCACCAAAACAACATTCCATTACATTTCAGATTTTATAATTGCATAATGGTAGATTGGGTGGCTTGACACTAAAAAGCATAGTAATTTGATATTGTAACCTAATCCCATATGCTCTCACCTAGACAATTCTAGAATCTTGGTGGTCAAAAGGTGTATAAGGTTCATGCATTAACACTGTGAAATTTTCACAAAACAAAATAAAAACAAAAAAAAGTAGTTCTACATCACATCCACCATTATGTGTCCACCTCAAAATTCTCTCCTTTCTCCACTCATTGTTACACCTAGATACAAATCGGCACAAACTACATTATGGGAATCACCACATCCTCTTCCTCTTGTGCACACTGTTGCACCAAATCCATCATCATCATGTTCACCAGGAAGAAAAATCATCTTTGACCTTGCAACCATCTAGTTCGACCAAATGATTCTCACTTCCCAAATTATCACACTATATCTTTGCAACTCTCTTCACCAAAGGGCCACATGCCCCTTGAGTTTGGTCTACTCCATCTACACCTTTTGAGGATCATGGACATTCTCATACTTGAAAGACTTTTCTAACTAAGTAATCTAGTCAATAAATTCTTCCAAATCCAAAGCATAAAAAGATTTAGGGACTTCCATCTTCTATAGGCCCTTTGTAACTAACCTTCTCCTTCATCAAAAGACTGTTCATCTTCCCTTCCTCTCTATTCCATTATAGCTTCTTCATCACCGCCATCTCCTCCATCATTGTCAAGATTCCTTCTATGGCCAACAACTGAAACAGCTATCTCATTTCAAAGTTCACTTTAGAGTTGCTAAAACATATCCTCTACACTGTTCATTTAAGGACCTCTCTCCTTTAAAGGCACGATATCATAAGCAAAAGAGACAACAAACTCAAAACCATAGTTAAAACACTCGCCAAAAATTTGGCAAGTTTTTAAAAACTAGCGAGTTTTTTTGCATGGCAAGTATTTCTGCTAGAACTAGCAGACTTTACTCTCCAAGTTTTTGCCAAAAACTCAATTGCAAAAGAATATAACATCCACGATGCAGCAAAAGCTCATTCTAATTTCAGTTTGACTGTTTATTTTGCTCTTCCAATGACAAAACACCCTCCCAACCTTCTATGAGGTCATTTGCAACAATTTTGTGCCAAGGAGTGATGATTTGTAGTTCATCCAGCCATGAGCACAATTGGAGCTTGTTCAAAGCCATCCACATGAAGAAGAGGGATAAGTTAGCACTAGAATGCCTCAATGACCTTGTCTTTGTGCAATAATCTTCGGTTAAGCACAAGGAAGGTGAAGAAAATATTAGATGGCCCAATTGATTTGGATGATATAGACCCTTACAGTGATTCGACGGTGATTGGACAGTGCAGGACTAGCCTCCATTATTTACTGAGGATGACATCTTTGATTTGGAGAGGTTGACAATGGAGGAGGGGGGTGGATTTGGATTCACATTGGATGACATTGAGGAGGATGAGGAGGTTGAGGATGATGAGAAGTCATTGCCAATGCCAACACATACATTCAAGATGGAGATCAAGCCACAGCCTGTCATGCCAAGTGAGGTGGCGCAGCCACAATGAACTTCTAGGACTAGACACTCTAGTTCTACCTCTCCCCTATTTTATACTAGAGCAGAGAAGAGGAAGATGAAAAATGTTTTAATGTAGTATTTAATTTTAGTTTTACAAAAACAATTTGTTATTTTAATTTTGTTTCAGACTATCAACCATTAACATTCTGAAAGATGCCGACTAGGAATCTTTGATGAAAATACTGAAATTTGTTTGCCAATTTGTCTTTGCCTAGCATATGCTAATTTTTTGGTTTTTCTATTTTTGTATTTTTTGAAGTTTTTGAATTTTTTTTGCATTTTAGATAGAATAGGATGCAAAAATAATTTAACTAAACTAAAATAAATGACTGCAAATCAATTTACATACTACTCTGAAACGAATTGTTTTGATTATTGACAAACAAACATCATAGGAAATTGTACCAGGGCAAATTTGAATAGGATGAATGCTGACAAATTTGTATTAATTCCAAAACTACACTTGCTAACTGAAACTCACAATTCTAGGCGCAATCTATCACAATTCTGGGCGCAATTTATCACAAATCTGCTACAAATGTGCTACAAATTTATCTGGATCTGCAACTGGGAAGTTCGACCTACTTGATACAGTCTGAGACTATGCTGACTGTTGATGTTTGTAGCATCGCTCAGATAAATAATATTGACTATATGATTATTATGAGAAATGATTTATTATATATATACATATATATCAATATATATAATAATTGATATTACTATATACATTGATATATATGTATATATAAAGTTAGATTATAATTATTCTCATAATAACTAAATAGTTAAATTGATAAAATAAATATTATTATTATTATGTAAGTATTAGAGAAATTAATATAATACAAAAGAGATATTATATACATATATATATATATAATCATAATTGTAATTATATTAATTACATAATAATGAATAGACATGTTCCATGAAGGGACATGTCTTTTCTTGGCTCATTCTTAATATAAATGCAAGAGATTGTTGCATTTGGAAAACACATACAATGAGATAGTGTTATTACATTTGCAATGATCCTAAAACTTCAACATGGTACCAAAGCCAAGTTGCAAATGTAAGAGAGTAGTTTGTTAATGGTGAATGTGTGACTGTCTCAAAAAATTACAGTCTCAGTGCAAGGACCATATCTCACAAATGCACCTTTGGATTTTGCTGAATTTGAGATATGTTGGTGATAAACAAATTTAGAAGAATCTCACCGGAGCGATTGGAAAGAAAATATCAGGTTCAAAAGTTATGACTGAATGTGTACAGGTCTATGCAGATTTCTGAACAAAGAGAGTTCTTTGATTAATAGCTACAAACACTTTTTAAAGTGCAAATAAGAAAAGGATCATTACATTAATCAAGAGATGAGTATTCCATGTTGATTAATGTTCATAAATTTTTTATGTAGTTATTAAATCATACTATAACATTGGGATAGAAAATATTGTATGCTTTTATCATTAATATTTCTTTGGGATAATATAGTTTAGTGAGCTATTTGTAATCTCTCTCTAACATACCTTCAAGAAAAAAGCACAAGATAATTTCATTCAAGGGCGAAATAACTTGATGCTTGAAAACAAATTGATGGTTGAGACTAGATGCAAAGAGAGTCTAATATTTCAAAAGAGGTCAAGAAGTTGATAAATTTGAGCTTCAGAGGGAGTAGATGGTTCAGTCAACTTGTGACAGTCTTGATCATATTGATTGAGAGGGAGTTCACTATTGAAGGTGAAACATTTATGAGGTAAACTTGATATAATTGATTATTATACTTATGAATTATGAATGTTTTTAATGGACCTGCCCCTTGTGTAAATCACGAGGAAGTGACGACTTCCAAATGATTATCACTTGTATTTATAAAAGTTATTGTAAGGTGACAATCTTGCAATAACTTGACCTTCTATTGTGATAGACATCGTGTGATGGCTGAAACAGATCACAATAGATAATTTCTTGCATGGTGGATTAAGTTCCTTAAACAGACCATTGACCTTCTATTGTGATAGACATCGTGTGATGGCTGAAACAGACCACAATAGATGATTTCTTGCATGGTGGATTAAGTTCCTTAAACAGACCATTGACCTTCTATTGTGATAGACATTGTGTGATGGCTGAAACAGATCACAGTAGATGATTTCTTGCATGGTGGATTAAGTTCCTTAAATAGACCATTGACCTTCTATTATGATAGACATCTTATGATGGATGAAACTGATCATAATAGATAGAACTTGTGGATAGAATCGCCGATGGAGGCACTCCACACCAAAGCTTGTGAGTTTGTGGATCGAATCGTTGATGGAGGCAATCCACATGAGAGCTTGTGGATCGAATTGCCGATGGAGGCAATCCACCTGAGACTTGTGGATAGAATCGCCGATGGAGGCAATCCACCTGAGAACTTGTGGATACAATCGCTGATGGAGGCAATCCACATATTGAGACTAGGTTTCTCTTGATTACATCATGAGGATGATGCATTTTATTGCTTACATAATATGATTGATGTTTTCAAGTGTCATAAGTGTTGACGTTGGATTGATTTATCCTCCCTATCTAAGAGGGAGTGTTGATGTTTGTAGCATAGCTCAAATAAATAATATTGACTATATGATTATTATGAGAAATGATTTATTATATATATACATATATATCAATATATATAATAATTGATATTACTATATACATTGATATATATGTATATATAAAGTTAGATTATAATTATTCTCATAATAACTAAATAGTTAAATTGATAAAATAAATATTATTATTATTATGTAAATATTAGAGAAATTAATAGAGATATTATATATATATATATATATATATATAATCATAATTGTAATTATATTAATTACATAATAATGAATAGACATGTCCCATGAAGGGACATGTCTCTTCTTGGCTCATTCTTAATATAAATGCAAGAGATTTTTGCATTTGGAAAACACATACAATGAGATAGTGTTATTACATTTGCAATGATCCTAAAACTTCAACACTGACTTTCCCCAAATCAAATCCCAATAAGCCCCCCTTCTCTTCAATGCTGCTATAAGGCCTGGTGAATTTGCCTATAACTTCTCAATTCGACCTACACTAAATCAGATCTGCAATTCTGATATAGAATTCTGTCCTTTTTTAATCAAATACAATCACCTCTCCACAAATAGCACTCAAATTGCTTTTACAAGCTGGTATATCAATGATAATGCTTCAAAATGCACCCAGATTTGATGTACACCCCAAAATATGACTTTAACTGCCTCTAATCACTGAAAATAGCCTCCCAACAACTTGTATTCAACCTGCCACTGAATGCTATGATGAAAATGTGTTGTAACAAGACTGGGTTTTCGTCCAAACTCAAATTCCCATGGGAGATTTTGTTCCCAAGGTCTAAACTCCTACAAATCGTGCCAGAGCTCTGATTTCCTGAAAACTTGTGTAAAAATGAATTCCCAATGATGTAAAATGACCTCCCAATGCCTTTTTAAAAGGCTCCAAACCCTAGGCATCACTTTTAGGATTTCCATGATTTCACTTGATTATTTTTAATAAAATACATGCCTTCCTCTAAAAATAACCCCTTAGGCATTATATTTTATTAATTTAATTGCTTCCCCCTTTTATTAAAACATTTTATGTTCATACACCTAGGAAAGGGCTCCACTTTTTATTATAACTTACTATATTTTAAAGTCACTTTATGAGATCACTTTAATATTAATTTATTCAAACCAATTTAGAAAATATTGAAATATTTCCCGATTTATTCATAAAATGCAAATCTGGACTCAGAACTGAAGCATGATCACTGATGTTGCTCGAGTCCTGCAGGCCAACTGGCAGTTCCTCCTCTAAAATAGGGGATCACCCTAAAAAATAGGAACCTCTCTCCAAACACCTGAAATTGCCCATAAGGATCTTGCTCTGCTCCAAAGTCCCTCAGGTGGTCATCCAGTCAAGTGTCAGTTCTCCTATTTGCATTGTTGTCCTATGGGAAATCAAGTGATAGGTCAACCCTCTACTCATCTCTTGTCCCCTAGAAAGGGGACATTACAGTCCTCCCTTCCCAGAGATTGCTTGCCCACAAGCAATGCATCATTGTACCACCACAATCCCAACCAAACCATATACAAAGAATTGATTGCTCCCGCTGCTCCACTCTAATATAAATAACATGTAGCCTCAAAACTTGAAACAATTTGCCAGGGATTTGAAATGCCAATGCAACATTGAAGCCACTTCCAGGATCCCACATCAAAGTAAAGTCCCTTCTGTATGGAATGTAGGAGAAGTAGACCACATCATCACCATAGAGTAACCATCCGTGAATGCAAGTCATCCCAATAATGTGAGGATGAACCCCCTCATGCTACGAAGTCCACACAAATGGCCACTATATCCCACTGTTGTAAATCTCTCAATGCTCCAATACTGCTGAATTATTGAAGCAGTTAATGCCAACTTAGGGAATGCTATATGATTTTGACTAGGGAAGCCACTAACCCAACTGGAGTCGAGGAACATGAAGTCACCAATCAACAAAGATATTGTTGTCGTATCCAAGGAAATGGGTGATACAACCAAAGGTGAGCTATGAATATCCTTAACACTTTTCCTAGACAACTCATGGGTGGCTGGCCCACTAGGATTGTTGTCAACAAAATCACCATCATCATCAGGAAAGTGATCGACAACTAAATTAACTGAATTGGCCATTCTATGTTTAGCATCCTGCAATGAGTGGTGGTTGCCCTGAATACGTCAAAGACGAAGCTTGGCTTGATGGGCCAATGACTTCGCTTGCCTTGCCCTTTCTAACCACTTCTCATTAAGTTTTATGACTGCTCTATGTCAGCTGCTCCAAAGTGTTTAAAATCAGTCCTATAAGGAGATGCATCCAAGAATTTACCATGCCTAATGCCTAATGCTTGCATCTTGTGTGCCAATATCAGTAGAACCTCTATTACTCACTTTCATGTGATTAGAGGCTGCAATGTCATTAAATTTAAGGATTTATTACTGCTGTTAAAAATCAGAAAATTAGGACTGATATCTTCCCCTATGTTTTTCAAAGCCTCAAAGTCACAGCGAGTAAACATACTCTTAGCTGCCCCGCTCTTAGTTGCATTCATTAGTGCCTTAAGCATGATATGTTTACCCATGTGAGTAAGATCCAAATCCATCTTGTTGAAATCATGGACATACCTTCCAAGAGGTTTCAACCATTGCACACCAAGTACTACATCTGTACCTCCCCCAATACCAACAACAAAATAATCATCTGTGAAAGAGTAATTACCCAATGCAATGGATAATTGTGGTATCCTTCTTGTGAAGCCCATTCTAGAACCATCCACTAGCAAGACAAGGAATCCATCAAATTTCTCTACTTCCAACCCCTTATAGACAACAAAGCTTTCATTGATGAAACTATGAGTAGCACCACTATCTACCATGCATAACACCCGTTGCTCTGTAAAGAACCCTTGCTGGTTCTATAAATTTAAACAACTTTTCCTCAAGTAAATTGGCAATTACAAGTGATTTCAATAATATGTTTAACTTTTATTCCATATACTTCCCTCTTGAAAACATCATATTGAACACCAGCATTTAATAATCTGATGGCTAAACACAAATCTTTCACTAACTTGCAACAATACAAATTTTGCTTATTAAACAAACTAATCTGCCAACTCTAAGAAAGACGTTACCTCTTAACAAGTATATGTTCAGCTTCCGAAATCCAGGAAACAACTCTAAACAGCTGCCCAGTGTAAACGCAGCACATAGCATAAGGAAATGATACCCAAAAAACAGTCACATCACCTCCCTAGATGATGCAGCAACCTTAAATTATCACGTGCCAGGCTGGAATCTTAATGCAGGTCCTAAAGGAGTTGTAACAGCCTCCTTGTGCTGTCACGTGAGCAGTATAAGGAAGTGCTGAAGCCTCCTTGGCCTCACGCAACTTGCTGCAACACCAACAGCACTTGCATGAAGTATGGGAGCATACTTGAATCCAAACGCAGAACCTTGCCAATGAAGTACGGCCCAGAAATCAGTCACGTGCCTGATCTTTTAAATAATTCAGTCACCAGTATTCTCAACCGAAACACCAGCAAATAAGACAGCAGATTTCTCAATTAAAGAACAAGCCTCAGCAAGAAGACAAATCAAACCCCAGGAGAAATAATTGATTTGCCTATAGAATAAAACTTCTCATAAATCCAGTATACCTCAGCACTGAATTATGATCTCAGATACAGCTGCAAAATTCACCATCAAACTGTAATAGCTCAAATTGCCAAAAGAGGAATCAGTCCTCAAAACCCTAGCCGGGTTGTCTCTCTCACAAACTTCAATAAAATCATAATTCAACAATAGATAATGAAAGTGCTTTCTCGAAATGAATATATAGCTTTTTCGGAAAAAGCACAATTTCACTTTTTCATTAAAAAGGCTTTTAAATGATAACTTCACTTTATAACATTAAAGTTATAGAATAAAGTTATTAAATTAAAATAATTTAATTTAATAAAAATAACCTTTAAAACCAAAGCCACTGAATCACACTGACTGTGACAAACTCATTTCTGACACCAGAGCCTCAAACGCCAATTGACCTGCCAGAAATAACCCACTGCCAAAAATAGCCAACTGCTAAAAATAGACTTACTAAAAATATAAGTCTCTCAAACTGGAGATTCCCTGAAACTCGATTCTAGCACATCTGACACTCCGTGCAGACACCCTACTAATCCTGGTCATACCCAAAATACCACTTACTAAAAATAGTAAGTTGACCAAATTGACTCGAACGAAGAGCAGACCTGGTAAACTGAACCTCCAGAATGGAATCCCAACACTGGCTCCGCCATTTGACCCCCTTTGATCACCTAATTAGCCTGCGAGGGTCGCCAAAACAAGCTAATCCCAAAGTCTGAAAAACGGGGACATTACATGCTCCTTGACAATTCCCTCCAACACGAAAGGCTGATAACTAGGAACACCAAAAATAGTAGCAATGGTACCAATTGCAACCTCACGTGCCTCATCAACCTCATTATTATTGCCCTCAGAATTTGTATGCGGAATATGCTCATCCTCCACATCTACATGAACCTCAATGAGATGCGCTTTGCCTTTCCCATCTATGTCCCAGCTCCCAAGGCTCCTTACATGAGAAGCACAACTTCCTCCTCAACTCATTATGCAACTCCTAGTCCAACCTAGGTGGTGGTGCACTCTTGGCCTGTGTAGAGGGCCTTTGAGATGACTTTGTACTCCTAGAAGGCTTCTTATCCTACTGGAAAGAAGAGGGTGGTGGTGTAGTGTCCAACTCCAGTGTGGTCTGAATGGCCTCCTCCAAGGTCTTGGGCTTAAAAGCCCTCACCAAACCCCGTAATCTCTCCTATAGTCCCTCTATGAAGACCATCACAACACGCCTAGGAGGCATCTCTGGAACTATGACTGCAATATGTTGAAACTCATTGATGTAAGTCTCAATGTGACCCGTCTACCTCATCAAAGCTAGACCTCTGTAGTATAACTCTGCGTCCTTCCAATCGAATCTAGCAATAAATCACTATGTAAACTTTGTGTAAGTGTATGAGATCATGGTTCTGTGTGACCAATCCGTGGTGCCAACAATCATATGCAATCCCCTCCAAATGTATAGCCTCATCTCAGACATAGGCTTAAGTGTCAAGTATATGTCCAACATGTGCACCAAAGCCCAATCACTCATCTTCCCACTGCCATCAAATGGAGATAACGTAAGCTTGTTGGTATCTCGCTTAAGATCCTCGTTATGTTGTTGTTTGGGCCATCAATCTCCCCTAGGCCTCAAACTATCCATGCACTATGCACAATACTAGGGCAATGGAAATGCATCCCTAACATGTTGTGGAAGGGCTCGCCACTCATCTATAGCTGCCATCATTGCGTCCTAAAATCCAACACCCTCCAATGGGTTTGCCAGTGTCTGTTCCTCTCTAGGAAAGAAGTGTGGTTGTAAAGGCCTATCAATTGTACGGGTGTGTGTCCAGTCTCATCTAGGAGAGCCAAAAGCGCTATCATTTGAAGAAAGAGACATGCTACTCCTATGACTACCAGCAACTGATATTGATCTATTCCCTCTGTCTCGCCTACCATGCCTATCTTTGTGTCTACCCAACTCCAACTAGTCAAGAGTGTTTTGTAACCTGTCCAACACCTCTAGTATCCATGGTTTAGTGTTCACAAGAGTCCTAAACATCTCCTAGTCAAGATCATCCTGATGGTTCTGCCTAGTGCCATCATGTAATTCGCCCATGTTTGTTGGATCCTCTGTATTAGGATCTACCTGCCCTTGAGCTCTCTTACGGATGTAATATCTATAAATCTCAAATCTCTCTAGATGCATAGAACTGAACCCCAAACTCTCAGGCTGGAAGAATCACTACTCTAATACCACTAAAAGATGGCGACTAGGAATCTCTGATGAAAATACTGAAATTTGTTTGCCAATTTAGCTTTGCCCAGTGTATGCTAATTTTTTTGGTTTGTTTCCTTTTTTTATTTTTTTTGTTTTTTGGACTTTTTGATTTTTTTTTTAATTTTTGATAGAATAGGATGCAAAATCAATTTAACTAAACTAAAATAAATAACTACAAATCAATTTACATACTACTCTGAAACAAATTGTTTTGATTATTGCCAAACAAGCATCACAGGAAACCATACCAGGGCAAACTTGAATAGGATAAATGCTGATAAATTTGTAGTAATTCCAAAACTACACTTGCTAACTGAAACTCAGAATTATGGGCGCAATTTATCACAAATCTGCTACAAATACCCAGACCTAGCTTACATCAACTGAAGTATGTAGTTGTACGGCCACTTGCGAGGTTGAATGGAGTTTGAAACCCCTCTGATCTGCAACTGGGAAGGTCAACCTGCCTGATACAGTCTGAAACTATGCTGACTTTCTCCAAATCGAACCCCAATAATCCCCCCTTCTCTTCAATGTTGTTGTACGACCTCGTAGATTTGCTTGTAACTTCCAAATTCGGTCTACACTAAATCAGATCTGCAATTCTGATATAGAATTTTGTCCTCTTTTAATCAATTGCAGTCACCTCTTCACAAATAGCACGCAAAATTACTTCTACAAGCTAGTATATTAATGATAATGCTCCGAAATGCGTTCAGATCTGATGTACAGCCCAAAATATGACTTTAACTGCCTCTGATCACTGAAAATAGCCTCCCAGCAACTTGTATTCAACCTGTCATTGAATGCTATGAAGAAAATGTGTTGTAACAAGACTGGGTTTTTGTCCAATCTCGGATTCCCACAGGAGATTTCATTCCCAAGGTCTAAACTCCTGCAAATTGTGCCAGAGCTCTGATTTCGTACAAACTTGTGTAAAAATGAATTCCCAATGATGTAGAATGACCTCCCAATTTCTTTTTAAAATGCTACAAACCCTAGGCATCACTTTTAGGGTTTCCATGATTTCACTTGATTATTTTTAATAAAATATATGCCTTCCTCTAAAAATCAAACCCTTAGGCATTATATTTTATTATTATAATGTTTTCCCCTTTTATTAAAACATTTTATGTTCATACACCTAGGAAAGGGGTCCACTTTTTATTATAACTTATTATATTTTAAAGTGACTTTATGAGATCACTTTAATATTAATTTATTCAAACCAACTTAGGAAATATTAAAATATTTCCCGATTTATTCATAAATTGCAAATCTAGACTCAGAACTGAATTCCGATTGAAGCAATGTGATCACTAATGTTGCCTGAGTCCTACAGGCCAACTAGCAGTTCCTCCTAAAAATAGGGACTCACCCTCAAAATTAACCTCTCTCCAAACACCTGAAACTACTCATAAGGAGCATGCTCTACTCCAAAGTCCCCCAGGTGGTCATCCAGTTAACTGCTAGTTCTCCCTCAAAAATAGGAGACCTCCCTAAAATGTAGGAACTGTTGTCTGAAAGCCCATCTACAAAGCTCTATGACCCTCAGAATGAGTCCCCTATCTACATTGTTGACCTACGAGAACTCAAGTGATAGGTCAACACTCTGCTCATCTCCTATCCCCTACAAAGGGGAGATTACACATTCCACACGAGGATGTCATTTTGTACCCAGTTTGCATTTAAATCAATCAAATATAACTATATTCAGCTTGTTTCTTTTATGTACTCACTTATTGGCTCATTGGTTGCATTTCGCCATGGAATTTTGCAAAAAAAAAAGCATTTCTAATGAAATTGAAGCAAATTTTCGAGTTGCCAAGTTTTTGCCAAGTCACATTTTTGGGCCTCACCAAGTTTTTGTCAACTCCAAGGTTTTCAACTATGCTCAAAACCCCAAATCTAGAAATCTAGACAAGAAACTCATTTCAACAACAGCTCACAAACCCAATGGAAGCAAAAACAATATTACTTTTATTAATTTAAATAAAATCTACCTTCACACACTACAAGAGGCTAGTAGTACCTAAACTCATCACACATACAATCTCTCATTATCTGGCAACAACAACTTACAACAAAAAATATCAACACTACAATATCGCCCCAAGTCCCACACACAAGCATGATTTGGTGTAAGATCCCCTACCTATTTTGTCCTTAAATGTTCAGTTTTGTGACATTGGCACTTCATCAAATAGTTTGCGTGCAAGGTCAATTCTGAAATTTTGAGTCCTTGAGCCAAGAAAATACATAAAATTTACAAAATCTTTGCATAGGATATTTTGTCAAACACTTACGCAGTTATGAGAGACTGAGATAACTACTTAAAATGCATAGACAATACATCAAGCACTAAACACTTTCATGCCATATTTCTCTCTCAAAGACTTCAACTTCATTTATATGCATTTACACAAACACTTGGCAGATATGTCAATCTGAAAATGCACCAAACTATTGAAAGAAATTTCGTCATACAGTTTGCATACAAACTAACTGTTGCTTAAGTATACTGTTGGTTATTACTGTTGTGAGGTTTTCACACCATCGCCCCAAAATATTTGGGGACCCCCAATTTTTTTTGAGCAAGCCTTGGCAATTTTTCCTAGATCCGAGAGTTTGGGTGCCTCAATGAATTTTGGGTGATCTAGAGGTTTTGGAATGAAAATTTTACACCTTGGATGTTTTTAAGGCACCTGGGGGTATTGCTTGTTTTCACCTTGCACGAAAACTCGGTTTTCCTAAACGGTCGATTTTGTCTTTAGGCCAAATGAAATTCAATGAGAACATTTTCTTTTCGATGCTAGAATAATATCTAGTGGGATAAAATTGCAAATTTTGGACTTGGGTGAATTTTGAAAATTGATGTAATTGAAAAACTTGAACATTTTCAAAATTTAATTGTGAAATTGGATATTTTTTGGAAAATCTTGTAAATTGTTGGTGGAGAAAAGTGGAAATTTAAAAAAAAAAAATTGAATTTAAATTGCCAAATTTGAGTTTAATTGCCAAATGGAAATTAAATTGCTAAATAATTTTTGGTTTGCAAAATAATAAAAATAAATTAAATTGCCAAGTGGGATTTTTGAAATTTTAAATGGAAAAAGAGTAAATGAAAGTTGGAAATGGAATTGAAATTTATTTGAATTTTAATTGGCTGGCAGCCCCTTCCCATTTTTTATTTTTGCTTGGTATTGGGCACAACAAACATAAATTTTTCCATCTCCCAAGGCAGTCATCAATTCCAACCCCACTTGCAATTTTTATGCATTTATATGGCAATTTTAAAATAAATAAAATCATATTTTTGGGCTGAGTGTTTGTAATTTAGAAATTTAATTTGGGTTCCTTTGTGTGTTAAATTCAATGTATTTTAAGGCCTAAGAGGTGTGAAATTCAAGGCAAGTTATTGGGTCCACAATGGGGAAGGTTTAAAACTATATTGGAGGCCTAAATGACCTTTTTTCAAAATTTCAATTTTAGGGCCTATGGTAATTTCGGATTTGGCTAATTTAAACCCATTTTTTTTGCACTAGGCTGGCCCAATTTTAAATTAAAATTAAATACCCAAGGCTGTGCAATTATTTTTCATGCATTTAATTTGGTGTTGTTTGGCAATTTAATTAATTTTATTTTCCCTCCAATGCAGGTCAGCCCTATTTGAAGAGGCAAAAAATTAGTATAAAGGGAGAGCTTGTCTCCTCATTTTCTCATTCATTTCTTGCTTGTCTCTTGGCAGCCAAGGAGGAGCTCTTGTAGTAGCAAAAGAGCAAAATTTTGCAAGGAGTGCATTTTTGGTGTTGTCTTCTTCTTCTTTGGAGGAGAATTTGTTGGTGTAGAGGAGGATCGGTTTAACTTAATTTATCTCTTCGATTGCTATCTTTTCATTGGCGTTGATTGTTTGGGTGTCGGAGATAAGTTTCATTTTGGGGGAGAAGGCTGGCTCATTAAGCGGATTTCTCGATTGTCTTGATTGGATTCTTTCCCAAAGGGAATTAATACCAAAATAGGAGACAAGGAAGATATGATGCCCAAAACCATCTTCTTCTCGAAATTGAAGCGAGTCCGAGACACTAACATCGGTACCATTGACATGATACAATTGAGAGATAGGTTGAGAGAGGCCAGTCCTCTATGGCAAAGAAGATCAGTTTAACTTATTCTCTTTAATTGTTATCTTTTCTTTGGTGTTGTTCGTTTGGGTGTCGGAGATAAGTTCCGTTGAGAGAGAGAGTTGGCTCTTTAAGCTGATTACTCGATCGTCGTGATTGGATTTTTCCCCTCTTCTTGCTTGCTATGAATCACTCCATAGCGGATGCTAGTACAAGCAAGAATCCAAAGGGACTAATACCAAAATAGCTGACGAGGAAGTTATGATGCCCAAGACCACTTTCTTCTCGAGACTAAAGCGAGTCCAAGACACTAACATCGGTACCATTGACATGATACAATTGAGGGATAGGTTGAAAGAGGCCAATCCTCTATGGCAAGAAGAATCAGTAATGGTGGAATTGTAGGAGGAGTTCAGTATACCCCGGCAATGGATTTGGTGCAGCTAGGCAGGGCTTGGCCCTTGGTGCAAGCTAGTTTGGTTACAATTAAGATAAGAAGACTATGAAGGCCATGAAGGTTAAAGAAGGCAAGAATAATGAAGGTGGAAAGCGAGAAGATAGGTTGATGGGGTCAAGTTCGATTTCAAGGCGGTGGCCAAGAGCAAGGCTCTCAAATTGCAAAGAGGTTCACATCTAGGCAAGCCACCATGGCCAAGGCAGGATTACGCCAAGTGCATGGAGACCTCACCCTTTCAAGGTCAGGATATCAAGTACAAGCAAGTTCAAGTGGTGATGAGAAAGTTTCTAAGGACAAGCTCAAGCATCCAAGGCCTCACTTCATCTCAAGGACTAAATAAATTTATAAGATAAAGTTGATGAGGTGGCAATTTCATGTGCATGCAATCAAATCATGCCAAGTGTCCTATGTTCTCATTGGTTGATAGATTATTGTAATTTTCTCATTGGCCCACAAAGTTGGTGCCCTCATGTAATTGGTTAAAATATGGTAACCCTAATTAAGGTTTGTAAGGTTTAATCTTGGCCCTTGATTTTGCCTCTTAATCTTGGCCACTCGTTGTAATTTTGAGCCTCTATATAAGGCCATTTGTTCTCATTTGTAAAGGGGAGTTATGTTGGAGAATTGTTGCCAATATACTATCAAAATTGTTCTCTATTCATTGTTGTGGTTTGCATGGTGGATATACATGATCATTTTGGTGTATTGCATGTTTCTTCTCATCTTTCAAATTAAAGTAGGATTTCATTTCAAAGTTGTTAAAGTAAGGATAGAAGTAGATGGCTAGTTGTATGGTGATATTGGTGAATGTTTGATAGGGATCTATATACTAGGCCACTAGCACCTTAGCGGCTTGTTGAGGAGCCTTGTGTGGTAATCTAGTCTTATTCCCCTTGAATCATTGCATCTATGGAGGTAGAGCCGCTGGCAAGCTTTCATTAGGTTGATCCCCGTCCATTTGCCAATCTTTCCATTCCTTAGGAGTAGTAGCAAAGCAAGAAGTGGTTTAGTAGTGAGAAGTTGGAGAAATAAAGTTGAAAGTGGTAAATTGGAGAAAGTCATTGAGTATACATTGCAAAGCTAAATCTCATCATAGCGAGAATTTGACATCCTCAAGTGAACAATGTAAGCCCGCCGAAGTGATTACCAGCAAATCACATTTATATAACTGAGTTAGTATCCACAGGTGTAAGGAACCTTGGAGTATTCTCATATTCTTCATGAGTATATACTTTTCAAGAGAGGGTTGAGTGTTTGGTACGCTGTATCAAGTATTCAATTGCTATATGTTATGTAGTGGTACAAAACTGACATCAACAATTACAATCTCAGAAATAAAATTCAGTCACTCATATGACAATTTCGAAGACTTAGACAAAATCTCAAATGGCAATTAATGTAGGGTTCAGCTTACTAACCATCTCCTTGACGTAGACCAAAACTCTATTAGGTGATCAGGCTGCTTCCAAGACAGTCTCAACTCCCACTTACAAATGTCTTCAACACCCAGCAATGGCTACTACAACACTCTTTGACCAGTCGTCCCCATGTATAATGATTGCAACTTCAATAACCTGCCCAGGCGCAATGTACAGGAAATTATCCAATGCAAGACACTCAGCTCTCCACAAACTGGCCACTAATATATGGATGCACAGACCTCCAAACGGCCTGATCACAGATGTGAATCACAAGGAATTTCGTGGGTAGTGACTCAGAATGTTAAATCTCCATATGTCCCCCTTATAGGTTTTGTAGCATGAGTTCACTTCATACATTCATTCAGCTATGATAACTAGAATAGATGACTCCTCTAGATTGGTACCTGCTCTTCGAATGACCGCAATCTCTACTATTCAAGAATCCAACTTAAACTTTGATTTCAATGGTAGACTTTGAAATGAATCTACTCACAAAGAAGGTCTGGGTTTGTGTCCAACCTTCAGCTTCCTAAGGGTTTTCGTCCTTTGAAACCGGTCACTGACTTTCAGCAACAAGAAGAAATGGCTTCCATATAATATTCTCATAACATACTCTTGAAGGAAGACAAGGTTCGTTTATAAAGACTCCTCAAACTCCAAGTGAACCTCCACACTCAATGTGGGGTAAATCATCCTTTACTTTTAATTTCTCCTTATGAAGTAGCCTCTCAAACAAGTTGAAAAGCTTTATTAATTAAAGTGAATTTATGTTGTCATTTTATAAAGTCACTTTATGAAAACGACTTAAATACACTTTAACCCCCTTTATGTCATCATATCATAAAGTCATTTAATATAATTAATATTATTAAACTTGTTTTAACTTTAATAATTTGGCTTAAACCATTAAACCCCTGATAATTTTCAATATCAACTCATGGGAATAATCCATCCACTTTCCAAATATAGATATGATGCCAACTGATCACCCCGGTGACTTACTATAAATTGTAAGTATGAGCCAAACATTGAAGTGACTTACTAAAAATAGTAAGTGTGAATCAAAATGTCCTAAATGATCTCCACAAGGCACACCACAAATAAAATAGAACCCTAGGCTGAATAATACTGAAATAAGCACCAAATTTTGGGGACATTACATTCGACAGTCTACACAAAGACATCTACCATAGGAATTAGCAATTGTTTCTCTTTTCTTCTTGATAATATGCCTTTGATCTACCCTAGGTAATGACTCTCTGACAGCCAAGAATTCTAATGATTTGCGTAGTTGCCGACAATTAACACCAATGGAAAATGCCTACATGCAAAAAAAAGACAAAATGAAGGCTAAAAAGATTACTACTCAAACAAAAGGCCATTAAGACACGAAAAACACAAATGCACGTCCCTGTGTGAAAATATTTTGCCGCCAAAAAGAATAAGACTAACAATATTCTTAATATGAGAGCCAATTGTTAGTATGAGAGCCAACAAGAAAGACTTACAATCAAGAAAATCGCATGATCACTACTAACAGGATGCCAACACAAAGTAGTCAATCTAGAAAAAGTCAAGTGTCTTTTGGAGTTCACATCATCATGAGCCGTCATTGCCAGCTGCTATTTTTACCTTGATACTAAAGTCATCCAAGATG
This sequence comes from Chamaecyparis obtusa, assembly GCA_027943335.1. NCBI lineage: Eukaryota > Viridiplantae > Streptophyta > Pinopsida > Cupressales > Cupressaceae > Chamaecyparis > Chamaecyparis obtusa. Next base: position 41,265 of record BSBK01000317.1, on the reverse strand, counting down.
CTATTGAAATCACAACTGCTGCCATTCACAATTGTTCTTGAAGTTGTTTGATGTTGAATTCAAACAGGCTAATCCTGCTGAAGTGACTCATGATGCTGCCAAAGTCATACATAGGGTAATGTTGTCAAAGTCACACAAGCTGATTCTGCCAAGATGCAACAATGTTTCTCTTTTGCTACTAAAGTCATCTAGACCAATCTTAGACCTCAAGATTCATATGAGCATTTGCAAAAAACCCACACACAAAGCCAAAGTTCTTCAAACTACCTTTATTGTGATTTAAGTGATGCAAGATTGCTTGTAGACCCAAATGCTCCTGCATCAAGTGTGTAATTTTAAAAAAGAAGATTACAAAGGAATGAAGGGCAGATTAAGAATAGTAGCAGATTGACCTCAAGGGGCACCAACCAAGCAATGCCAAGTGGTCTTTGAAAGAGAAGTTAGGGAATTATTTTCCTCGTGTCCTTCAAAATTCAGCTTGTTGGGACCAAAAAAGCCTCCAAAATTGATAAGGTATAAGCAGACATGGATCATACAGATGGAAGGATTTTCAAAATCACAATATCAAACCTTCAAGCACTGAACAATCAGCCCAAGAGACCAGTTCCACATGTCAAGGCATAACAAAAGAAATGGAAGATCATCCAAATGAAATGCAACAACGGGCCATCAACATAGCTAATATGCTTGAACCAACAAAGGTTGGGAAAGAATCTGCAGGACAGTTCCCTGCCAACAAATCTGTCACTGTAATGATAAATTATATGGCAGTCATTTTTAACAGGATATTGGATGGGAAATTTAAGCAGAACGTGTGGACTGAAAAATCCATCAAGGGCCAACTGCATGAGTACCACTTCCAGCCACATGGGAATAGACATTACAGCCATAAGATTTTTACAACAGGAAGGGGTTTCATCTTCAAGCCGCTACTGCTTTGACATGGCTGGAGAAAAAACATGGTTTTCTCATGGTAGAGGGGTTCCATTTGGAAGTTGCAAATACATCTTGGCAACATAGAAGATTGTCTCAAAGCAAGTGGTAGCTGTAAGATTATGGTAGGAGTCATCAGCAGTTAGCCTTTGTGGTCTATTACTTCTTAGAGAGTCATTCTTCTGCAAATATTGCATTGTAATTGGTGAATAATTAAAGGAAACATAAGGCCTGATCTTTTATCAAAATAGTTTACTCTACAGCACATTTTAAAAGTGAATTTTGTGTGTGATTGTTGTAGCTGAAATCCTTTGGTATTAGCTCATTTTCCATTATTTAAGAAAAAATTACTGTAAATTGTCACATGCTTTTACAGCATTGTTGCTGAAGTAACATCAGAGAGAACATCTATTTAATTCATTTTGGATCTATGTCTGTGAGTTGTTGATAACTTGATTGTAATGTCCCCTTTTTGAAATTGGATTTAATAATAAACAAGAAAAATAAAAGTTAGTATAAAAGAATAGAAAATAAAATTTAAATTAAAACTATAAAAGAATAAATTAAAATATAACATAATTAAATTTTAATTAAGTTTAATGAATGGTCAGAAGGCATGAAATGCAAATTTGTCACTCCCTCAACCATGGGATATAAAAAGGGAGGAGAACTTCATTTGAAAGGCGGTAGAAAGGAAGGAAGAGGGGAGCATGTCAATCAAGGAAGGATTAATGAAAGAAAAAAGGAATGGGAAGTAAATAAGGAAATGACTCTTTCAAGGGGTAGAAATTATGGAGTTGTTTTGTTCTCTTTCAAAAGGTGTTGATTGAGAAAGGTTGTGACTCTTTCAAAGGGCAGAGATAATGAAGGGTTGTACTCTTTCAAAGGGTGCTAATTGTGAAAGGTTGTGACTTTTTCAAAGGGCAGAAATTATTAAGAGTTGTACTCATTCAAAGGGTGCTAATTGTTAAAGGTTATGACTCTTGCCAAAGGGCAGACATGATGAAGAGGTGTGACCTCATCCCTCACTTTGGAAGATATAAAGGAAAGAAGGTTCCATTTGAGGAAGACATCCAGGAGACGTCAATTTGGAAAATAATTTATTACTCTCCAAGGGCGGCAAGGGAGGGTGGTGACTCAAGTCTTATGAAAAGTGGTGACCCTTTCACCAATGAAGTATAAAAGAGATCACTCCAATCATTCAAGGATCACTTATCAATCATCACTCATGAATCCACAAAAGCAATCATCACTTATCAAATAAAGCAAACAATCAATCAGCAAACCACTTTATCAAATCAGCATTCAATTCAATCATTATTCACCAATATATCAAACCAGAATTCAATCAAACAATCATTCAACAATAATCATATGATCAATTCTGATTTGAATAGAACTCAGAAAAACTACATCAATCTAAGATATTAAGGAAAAGTGATCGATCTGCAATATTATTGTATTTACTATTTAATTATGAATCTGTTAGAAAGATGCAGCAATACTGATTTTCCTTCATGAAGTAGACCACCCACTGAGTTGGATTGCTTGTGGGCCAAGAAGCCGAATGACTTGGAGGCTCATTCCATGCCCTTGGGCTTGGTTAAGGGAGATAGCCTCCAGACATCCTAACAAGAATTATAAGATTAGTAATCATTAATTGGATTTTAATAAAGCAATCATATTAGAAACTGGGAAGGAAACATAATAGGGAGATGCAGGAGTACGGGTTCCCTCAATTAAGTAGACACCCATTGAGTCGGTTCCTTGTGGGGCCCCATTGAGTTGGTTCCTTGTGGGCCAAGGGATCAGGTTAATTTGGTTGGTTGTTCAACGCTCTTGGGCTTAATTGTGGAGGATAGTCTCCCGGCATCCTATGGTTCTTTCCCCTCAAGTTTCTAATATGGTTGAAGCTATAGTGTGCATGTTTACAGTAGGAAACTTCATTACCATTTTTTTGATGTTAATTGATTATTTTTCCTAAATTCAATTACTATTGTGTAGTCTAGCGAAAGAATATCTTGCAAATTAAATTGTATTTTTGGATTTGTTATTTTGGGGGCAAAATCAGATATACCCCAAAAGGGGACATTACATTGATCTGTAAGCAGGGAGGTTATTCCTCTTGCTTATCAACAGCAGATACTACTTGAATAAGCTCTGCAAATACCTTAAACACTATTTTTTTCCTACAGAGAATGGTTATTTAAACAATGTTTCCTGTTCATCAGACTTGCATGAACATAGAATGGGCTTAATAGAGCAATAGAACTGCAATGAAGCGCACACACAACTGAGACAAGGAGATTTATGCCTGGAGAAGCCCTAAACAGGGGAAAACTCCAGAAGAGTAAATATAAGATATTTCAGTCTTATACAGATGCTACAATGCCATCCGGGTATATACAAAGCTCAACTATAGCTTAACCCAGCTCCTAACACCTGCTATTAGCCTCAGCACCATCCAAACCCTGGTTTTCTACAACTCAGTCATGAGAAATGTATAAAAGAAGGTTTTTCAATGAGCATTCCAATCTCTCCAACAAGTTATAAAACCCCATTTAGAAGAATCTTATCTTTCTCCAAAAATTTCCCAAATGCAAGACATGGAATATCAATGCCAGAAAGAGGATTTGAAATGGTAAAACCCTTCATATTCCATAAACTGCTTGTACTGTGACATTTTTGCTGCTTCCAACACAGGCAATTTTGTTTTTGATCTTGCGAATTCATATTTTACCAGAGGGAAAACATTTTCACCACTTAAAAAAGAGGAGATTTTGCTAAAAGTGGTTTTGCACTTCATTTGGAAATCTGCAATTCAATTTCAAGTAGCCTATAAGATGGCCTAGAACATCCCAAACATGTCATTGACCAAAATCCAGTTCCTCCTGCATCCAAAACCACTGGGAAGCAATGAATTGTCAAAGATAATGCATAAGACAACTCCAAAAAGCTGATGAGACCAACTTGACCCCACTGGCCCAACAGCTCAGTTACAATTTATGGATCAGTTGTCTTGGGAATATCCTAAGCCCTTTGTGTCATGTCCCTCCGTTTGGAATCCATTGGCGATATCCTCATCTTGTTCACACCAGTTTTGTGGAATTTGTAGAAGGCGAAATTGCAATAATGAAGTTTAATTAGGACTTTAACATAAAAATATTTGATAATAAATGATAATCAAAATATGAAATAAAAGATATATAATGATAATAATAATAATAATAATAATATATAATAATGATAATATATCATAATGACATATTAAAATTAATATATTATAATAATAGTGATATATTATAATAATAATATATAACAATAATACATTATAATAATATTCAATAATATATAATAATATATATGATTTATTAATATAATTAATAAATTAAAATAATAAACAAATATTAATATATATTAATAATATTAATATATAAATATCAATTAGACAGAAACATCCAACAATTTTTGTGCGGAGAGGCACATTCTGTGGACCAGACACCCTGTACCCACAATTGTCAATGTAACTGCTCTGTGTCAGTTTGAAAACATAGGAATTGGCACATTGAGTATTTTGGATATCTCTTGGTGTATGCCAGAGCTGAGCCAAGAGGCGCATGTACTTACTACTACCTAAATAGCAGGGCAAGATGTCCAAATTTTATCACATGCTGTCTATCAAAGAGCTATAATATAACATAACAATACCACCTGATCAAATCCTAATTTGTCTGCTCATCCATTTTCTAACATATCCATAAAACTGGCCATCAATATGATAAAACCTAACAATTTGCACGAGGCACTTCAAATACTCTACTAAGATCCTAAAATTAGTAGGTTTCTTTCTTTACGCTGAAACATAACCATAAGATTTTCTGATGGGTCCAAGGGCTTGAGCTGGAACAGAAATGAATGGAAAGATCTTATAGGTCCGTAGGGTTTGAATATTATGGCAATGAGGTACACTCATAAGAACTTGACCTATCTTTAAATTTCCCCTTCAGAATTATGTATTCCGTAACTCCAACAGACATATAGTGACACTGTAATGTAAATCATGGGATTCATTCCGGCAATACCCCATAGTCACGTATCTGAAGAATGAGTAATTCCCGTATTACCCATGACTAGGAATTTCATTCTGGCATAAGCCATGTTTGCAAAGCATAAGAATGTGGTACATTCCAGAGTGATCTGGGTTTGCAATCCAAACTTATCTCCGTGACCCATAAACTCACCAAAGTTACCAAGCGCAAAAAAAAGGATAGCCATGTAATACTTTAAAATCTATTTTATCTACTTACAGAGCATTATTGCCAACAGGAACCCACATTTCATTTGTTTAATCAAATTCAGCTATTGAATTTTTTTAATAAATTAAAAAGCTGGCTGAATAAGACTTAACAAATACGAGATCAACGAACAACTAACCTGCCTCGCTCTTCAATTTATTAGTTTCTTCTCGTTTTCGGAGTCTCTTCTTCCTGTCAGCCTTAACTTTCTCCAGCAGCTCCTCATCATCATCAGCCTCCAGAATTCCAAATGCAGGAGAAAAAGAATCCACCAGTGGAAAGGCCAAGCTTGATAATGCAAACGAACCCAACAACTTAAATGTCAAATCTCTTCTTGGTATTGATGTTTTCAAATTTGAATGAGAAGTTTTGGCCGTCTGGAGTAAAGCTGTATCTGTTATTGATTGGCATATGATTGCAGACTGCTTGCCCCTCGGCAAATTGCAAAGGGGGAGTGAAAATGCAGCTGGGTATGGGCGTATGATGGCCATTGATACTTTGAACGGCTCACGAACTTCGTAGATAGCAGCGGCCTGTTTGAATATAATTCCCTGTTTTAAGTTGCTACCAGGCAGACAACTAGAATATCAGTCCAATCTTTTTTATCGGTATGTCTTGTGTAATGGGGAAATATCGCAATCCTGGCACATTCTCCCTTACGTCCTGGACCTCTTAAGTGCACTCCAACGGTAATATCTATCTAGTATTTTGGATGTCCATTTCATCTTCTCTATTATTAATTACAAGGAATTTAAAGATATGTAGAGTTTTTAAGAATATGTATGTATATACATAAAATTGGTCTAGTGATTTAATTAATTAAATACTTCTTTATTAAATCAATTTCATCTATTATATAGTTAAATTTAATTATTTAATTGTATAGTTCATATCTCATAATATTCTTCCACCTCCCATGAAATCAAATTTAATTCCATCTTATCAATTTAATTATATCTCATTCCCCCTTCCACCTCACTTTGTCGCATGAAATTCTTATTTTCAATTTAATAAATGGGTATTTATCTTCAACAACCATCAAGGACACATAGCAAATGCATTTTATCCTCTTCAAACAACAAAGTGTTGTCATTTGTCCTCCAAGGCCACATGTCCTCCATTCTGAACTTCTTGCAACCTCTTGGAACACATGCATTCAAATTAGCTCAACAAACTAACACTTGTGACTCCATGGCATTGATAGAATATCACAACATTGTTTTCTCCACCTAGGAGCATCTTAGCCCTTCATTTGTAACAGAATGCATCTTGACCGTTGATTGGGGACACCTCACTTCATCCTTGGAAAAATCTATAAATAGAGGCCATTTGGAAGGCTAAATCATCCACAATTCAAGTCATTTGCATCAAAGTCATATCATTTTCATAGCCCATCATAGCTTAGTTTTTACATCCTTTTAGAATGTTTTTTGCATTTTAATTAGATCATTTCAATAGCATAAACATGGTAATTATTGCATCTTAGTGTAATCATGGCTTCATTGGCTTTTATTTTGCATCAAATAGGATTCATTTTCATCGTGATCTAAGTAGTATAGCTCTCATATTAGCTTAGATTTGTATTAGGCATTTCATATAACTCATTCTTTGAGTTGTCATCCATTTACACGATATTATATGTTGTTGAGAGCAATAAATAGATCAAATGGGTTATTGAAGATAGAGGACCATGGGACAATTTTGACAAACTATTGGTTTGCATTTTCTTTTAATTGTATTTAGTTTCCAAGTTAATGTTTCATGGGTATGTTGGTTTGATTTTTGACTAACCCATAATACTGACATACAATATGTATTTTGTTTTAGTATATTTAGAAGGCTTAGGAGTCATATTCAAAAAGGAACTTCTATCACATTTGCATTAGTTATTGTAGACTCCTTCTACATCGCCTAAAAATACTTATCATGTTTACCCCCCGATCTTTAATCACGCGGAGCAGTTTGTAGTATTCAAAGTCCTGACATTGGCTGACATGTGTCAACCCATTGGAGTTTCTAATCCTTCATAGAGAATGAACTCCTCCAAAGTTCCACCAGCCCGCCACATGGCTCCAGACATTCTCGCTTCAACAGGGCTCACTGACGTATTTCAAGGAATATTCTTTCTTGGAAAGAACTCCATGACTAACAAATTTTCTAGATAATTGTTCTCTTTTCATTGCTCAGATTGACTTGTGCAATCATGGCATCTCTAATCAAGTCACCACTATTTTGCAGTTGAGCCTAGTTGACAAATATGCTGCAATAGACCAATCAGATTCAAACATTTTCTTGTGGCACAGAAAATTGAGTGATTCATGTCGGATTTCTTGACATGTCGATCGATTATAACCAAATTGTAATCATTCTAAGATCAATTTTTGACAAAGGGTTGTTCTATAAAGCCTCGATGATTTGTAAGTAAAAGAGGTTGGAATTTGGACTTCGGTTTACTAGGTGGGGAAATATATTGTATCATTTGCAGAGGTTTCTACTTTTCTGAGAACAAGACCCTGTGGCTTGTAATCTAGGGGTGTATACTATAACATGTTCTTTCTAGGGCATTCTCTCTCACCTTGGCATTTTTTCTCTCAATAAATCATGGGGACTATGTACTCTGTGTCGTTTATCTTTTGTTAATCAATGTGTCATGTGTTGAACTCTTGTAAGCATGGTTTAGTTTGTTCATATTTTCTACAGTGTGCTCCTCGAGAAGATAGTTTTTAGGAAGTGTGGTCTTCTCTTTTGACCCTTATACAAACTATTTATGTCTGAATCGGCATAGAGTCACATACCATTTCCCTTGTTGAGGAGAATTGCACTTTCTTTAGGAGTGAAGTGCCTTAATTCAGACCCTTGCAATGCCTCCCATGGAAGGATATGAATGTGTGAGCCCTATGTCTAGGACTTTGGCTTCTCATTCTTCTACCAACAGTGAAGGGAATGTGGTGCACCATGTTGTGAGTGAATGATGACATAAATCTCTTACTAGAGAGGTCAAACCCCACAAATACCACTTGAAAAATTCTTAGTCGGCCCAAAAAAATTTGATTTGGTGTTTTGCCTCCCCTTAGCTTAGGTCATTTGATTAAAGGTGGTCCTCCTCTATTTTCCCCAAACACCAACCACGAAGAGTCATCTTCTAAAATCCCAAAGGTTATGTTATAGGGCGCAACCCATCCCACCATTGCAACACTTCCAAAATTGCCCCTAGATAATCGACATGAGTCATAAATCAGGGAATCAACAATTTTTCCTTGCACGCGTGGTGGGAAAGAGCTAAATGTAGTCACCAAAGTCAGTGTATAATTTAGAGTTTTTAGCTTGATGTAGCAAGTGAGTGCATGTAAAAAACATTGGTTGGGGTCCAATTAGGGCTTGGACCCAAATTACTACAACTATGTTGATTGGGTTGCTCCTCAACCTTGTCATGAAAACCTAGTGCCTAGTGCCTGAGAGATGTTGCTCAATTTTTAGTGCTAGTTGAGGATTATTGTGTTGATATTTTGGCCTTTACGGTAAATATCCAGTGACTTGGGATTTACGATAGGAATAAATAATAATATTAAATATTGTTATTTAATATTTATTATTTATTTAAGTAAATTGATTTATGGGCCCAAGTCGGCCAACTTGAGAGGCCAGGAGTTTATCTTAATAAAATCATATATAAGAGTGACTTGGTGGAAGGTAGAACACTACGTTATGTTTTTGGTGTATTCTCACTTTCACCAAGTCGCTCTTATATATGAGTTTATTAAGATAAACTCCTGGCCTCTCAAGTTGGCCGACTTGGGCCCATAAATCAATTTACTTAAATAAATAATAAATATTAAATAACAATATTTAATATTATCATTTATTTCTATTGTAAATCCCAAGTCACTGGATATTTTCCGTAAAGGCCAAAATATCGACACTCCCTCTTGGACTTGAGGCAAAGATCCACTCATGGATTTTTCACCACAAAACATAACCAAAATGGATTTCATATATCTCTCATCTATGAAGGTAGATCTCCATTCTACCAATTTTGATAAGAACACACATGTTCATTATCATTTTCAACCATAGATTTTATATCCATATGAAAATCATCTTTTCATGGTAAATTAAATTTCAAGATGTTTACCAACCGGATGTGGATTTCCTAAATCCACGAGTCACCGAGACTCAAAGCATAAAACATAACAAAAATGGATTCCTAATCCAATGAAGCCATAGATCTCTCATCTATAATAGTAGATCTCTATCTACAAGATATAATGAGAACACAATTATTCTTCATAAACCATACATCTCATATTCATATGAGAAACATCATATCATATGATGCTTACCATCCAAATGTGGATCTCCTAGATCCTCTGGTCTTCATGACCCAGGATTATTAGTCCATGATATTCATGATAACATCAAGTCCATGATGCTTATCAACCATAAGTGATATCAAGTCCATGATATTAGATATTTCCAATTAATTTGTGAATTTCCTAAATCCACTAGTCACCTTAACTCTTTTGAATATCAAATACATGATATTCATGGTATCATCAAATCCATGATATATACCAACCAATCTGTGGATAACTAAATCCACAAGTCACCAAGATGCAATAAATGTCAAGTCCATGAAATCATACCAACATCAAGACCATGATGTTAAGAGCATTGGTCTAACAAATATCAAGTCCATGATATTCACCAAGTGCTTGGAGTAATGGCCTATCGACATCAAGTCCATGATGTCTACCAATTACTCAGATATGGATCCTTGATCCACAAGATATCAAATCCATGATATCCTCGACTCTTGGTCTAATGAATATCAAATCCATGATATTCACCAAGTACTCAGAGCAATGACCTCTGGACATCAAATCCATGATGTCCACCATATGCTAAGAAGTGGATCCCTGATCCACCAAATATCAAATCCATGATATCCTCGAGTCTTGGTCTCATGAATATCAAATCCATGATATTCACCAAGTACTCAGAGCAATGGCCTCCAAACATCAAATCCATGATGTCCACCATATGCCAAGAAGTGGATCCATGATCCACCAGATATCAAATCCATGATATCCTTGAGCATTGGTCTAACGAATATCAAATCCATGATATTCACCAAGTGCTTGGATGTGGATCCCTAATATCTTGTATGTGGATCCTTGATATGATGTCCACCATATGCTAATAAGGTAAACAAGAAAGGATAGAAGATACCTGGAAATCAACCAAGTATACTCCAGTCAATGTGCCTTCCTTCATTGTCAAACTAGCTTTCAAATACTCATATTGACTTTGATCTATATGACATCCAATTAGTCCTCTCTTCATCCCTAAAGATGTGCCTCCAAACTGTACTAACAATGGTGCTGAGAAGAACTCCCGATTTGTACTTTCAATGTTAGTACATCCACATTTATGAAGAAGCATCCAACCCTAATAGAGGCTTCCAACCTTAACCAAATCACAGTCTATATTAACATTGCCAATACAATTGAGCATGGTTCACACTCTTATCACAGCTTGTATAGATCAGATTATCACACCATAATCTGATCTTAATTCACGCTTAGACCTGCTCTCATCTACTAGCCTAAATTGCTTATATTTCGCACCAATATATGTTCGTTGATTTGTGGTTGCAGTTCACACCAATTAGAATAAAAATTACTTCTTAGCATATGGTATTAGGGATTTGATATCTGGTGGATTGGGGATCCACTTCTTAGAATATGGTGGACATCATGGATTTGATGTCTAGACGCCATTGCTCTACGTACTTGGTGAATATCGTGGATTTGATATTCGTTAGACCAAGACTCGAGGATATCATGGATTTGATATCTAGTGGATCAAGAATCCACTTCTTAGCATATGGTGGACATCATGGATTTTATGTCTGGAGGCCATTGATCTAAGTACTTGGTGAATATCATAGATTTGATATTCGTTAAACCAAGACTCGAGGATATCATGGATTTGATATCTTGTGGATCAGGGATCCACATCTGAGTAATTGGTAGACATCATGGACTTGATGTCGATAGGCCATTACTCCAAGCACTTGGTGAATATCATGGACTTGATATTCATTAGACCAATGCTCTTAACATCATGGACTTGATGTTGGTATGATGTCATGGACTTGAAATTTCTTGCATCTTGGTGACTCGTGGATTTAGTTATCCACAAATTGGTTGGTATATATCATAGATTTTATGATACCAAGAATATCATGGATTTGATATTCAAAAGAGTTAAGGTGACTAGTGGATTTAGGAAATTCACAAATTAATTGGAAATATCTGATATCATGGACCTGATATCACTTATGGTTGATAAGCATCATGGACTTGATGTTATCATGAATATCATGGACTGATATTCTTGGGTCATGAAGACCAGAGGATCTAGGAGATCCACATTTGGATGGTAAGCATCATATGATATGATATTTCTCATATGAATATGAGATGTATGGTTTATGAAGAATAGTTGTGTTCTCATTATATCTTGTAGATAGAGATCTACTATCATAGATGAGAGATCTGTGGCTTCATTGGATTAGGAATCCATTTTTGTTATGTTTTATGCTTTGAGTCTCGGAGACTCATGGATTTAGGAAATCCACATCCAGTTGGTAAACATCTTGAGATTTGATTTACCATGAAAAGATGATTTTCATATGGATATACAATCTATGGTTGAAAATGATAATGAACATGTGTGTTCTTATCAAAATTGGTAGAATGGAGATCTACCTTCATAGATGAGAGATCTATGAAATCCATTTTGGTTATGTTTTGTGGTGAAAAATCCATGAGTGGATCTTTGCCTCAAGTCCAAGAGGGAGTGTTGATATTGATGCAAGAGAAGGACTAGAGGGGCCAGAAATGGCACACCCTAACTAGATCCACATTGCAAAACAACATGCGGAAGCAACAACACAAAATAGTGAGAGAGAGAATGCAAAAACTTTCATATATTATCTTCAATTTGATTCATACATGCCGGGTTGTAAGGCCTTCCCGGTTTCAACTAGATATTACAATCAAGTATAGAAGTCCTCAAACATGCGAGGATCTATGAACAATCTCTAAACTTCTATCTTCTAGCTTCTATCCCAAAACTAACTCCCTAAACTCTAACCCAACAACTACATTTATACAAGAGGCTACCGAGCCAAGTCGCCCTTCAGATCCATAATCAATGGAAGGGATGACTAGATCTAGGTCCACACACTTCCCAATGATGGATACCAACATTAAATCTGTGACCCAAATTAAATGCACAAGTCAACCTCCAAAGAAATCCAAAAAATAAACAACTTGGTAAGCAAGGAAACCGAGCACCAGACAAGCATCACCGAGCACTAGGGAAATTCATCGAGCACCAGAGAGATAACCGACCAACACTGGCTAACAAAGGAAACTGAGCAACACCGAACCAACTCAGTCAAAGAAGGAACCGAGCAACACAAACAAACTCAAATATGTTTTTGGTGACACAGGATTGCTAAGGATCTGAGATGCTCCTGCATCAGACACCTGGGGTTATTTGAAATGATTCTCTGAATCATGAAACAAGTATGATCTGAGCTGCATCCAACTCAGACTGTGAAATCCAAGAACTGTCTTCAATTGGTCTATTCTTCCACTTTACCAGATATTCCTTATATTATTTTCCTCTTGTACTTCTGCCAATTCTTTGCTCCAAAATCTTTTCAACTTCTTCATTATGCTTCTTAGGACAATCCATTGGTATTGTCATGTCTTCATCAGGTTCATGAAACTCATATAATTAGTGATGTTGAATATAGGTGATATATCCATGTCGTCAGGTAACGCAATATCATACGTATTTCCACTATCAAATTTTCTCAAAATCTTGCAAGGTCCAAACTTCTTCATCTTCAACTTCCCATATGTTCCAACAAGAAATCTACCTCTCTTCAAATGAACCATCACTTCATCACCAAAATCAAAAGTCTTATGTCTTCTTGATCTATCAGCTCTATCTTTGTATTTCTTTTCCATCTTAAGCTTCACATCTTCATGCAATGTCTTCATGTACTCAGCAAATTTTACTCCTTCAACATTTCTCTTTCTTTCATTAGCAATGTCTCTTAAGTCTGATATACCTCTTGGTTGTATACCATTCACAATCTCAAAAGGTGTTTTTCTAGTACTCCTATTCACTGAATTATTGTATGTAAACTCTGCTTGTGCCAACATAGAACCCCAATTACTCGGTGTGTCTCCAACTAAACATCTCAAAAGATTACCCAAACTTATATTCACAACTTCTGTCTGTCCATTGGTTTGTGGGTGAAATGTAGAACTATATTTCAACTCAGTACCCAACTTTCTCCAAAGAGTCTTCCAAAAGTATCCAACAAATTTATTGTCTCGGTCAGAGATAATACTCCTCGGTAATCCATGCAATCTGAAAATTTCCTTAAAGAAAAGATATGCTACATGTACTGCATTTGATGTCTTTCTACAAGGTATACAATGTGCCATTTTAGAAAATCTATCCACAACAAAAAATATAGAATCATTACCTCTTACTATCTTTGGTAAGCCAAGAACAAAATCTATACTAATGTCAATCCAAGGTTTCTCAGGTACAACAATTAGTGTATACAATCCATTATTCTGACTAACTCGTTTTGCAACTTAACAAACTCCACAACTTTTCACAAATTTCTGAACATATTTTTACAATTGAGGCCAAAATTATTTCTCCTTAAGAAAATTCAATGTCTTATCAACACCAAAATGTCCAGCCAAACCACTACTATGTTTCTCTTTTATCAAATTTGTTCTCATTGCTCCTCTTGGTATACATAACTGAATACCTTTAAACAACATACCTCCTTGCATAAAATATTCATCACATTTAGTACTTTGTTGATCTTGAATAGGTGCTCTGCACTTTCTCCATGGCTCAAAAAAATTAGGATCAAATTCATAAGAATCTCTCATGTCATCAAAGCCTAGAACTCCAATTTTCATCTCGGTCATCAAAGATCTTCTTCTACTTAATGCATCAACAACTCGGTTAGTGACTCCACTCTTATGCTTTATCAAAAATGTATAACTCTGTAATACTCAACCTATTTCATATGTCTCTGATTCAACTTATTATGACTACCCAAATACTATAAAGCCTTATGATCGGTATACAACACAAATTCAATCGACATCAAATAATGTCTCCATTTCTTCAGTGCTTGAACAATAGCATAGAATTCTTGATCATACACATAATATTTCCTTTTTGCATCATTCAACTTTTCACTAAAGAAAGCAATAGGTTTACCTTCTTGAATCAACACAACTCCAATTGCACTTCCACTTGCATTACATTCCACTTGAAATACCTTATTGAAAATGGGCAATGCCAGAACAGGCAATTCAGCAACCTTATGCTTTAGAGTCTCAAAATTTTTATCAGCTCCATGTGTCCACTTGAATTCTCTTTTGTCTCCTCTCATAGTTTCAGTCATAGCATTACAAATTAAATTGAAATTCCCAATGAATTTTCGATAAAAACTTGCCAAACCATGAAATGATCTTACTTCACTAACACAGTGTAGGCCAATGCAAAATAGCTTCAACCTTTTCAAGATCCATTTTCAAACCATCAGCCAAAATCACAAATCCCAAATACACAATCTCCTCTTTCATGAATGAACACTTTTTCAAATTTATCAGCAACTTTTCTTCTTTCAATATCTACAAAAATTGTCTAACATGCAACAAATGTTCTTCTCTGGTCTTACTGAATATCAAAATATCATCAAGATATACAATCACAAACTTACCCAAGAATTTCTTCAAAACTTCATTCATCAACCTCATAAAAGTACTCGGTGCATTAGTTAAACCAAAAGGCATAACCAACCACTCATACAAACCTTCTTTTATCTTGAAAGCAGTCTTCCATTCATCACCTTCTCTGATTCTGATATGATGATACCCACTTTTTAAATTGATTTTAGTAAAATAATTTGCTCCAGTCAAACTATCCATTATATCATCCATTCTCGGTATAGGAAACCTATACTTCACTGTTATTTTGTTGATTGCTCTGGAATTAGTACACATTCACCATTCTCCATTCTTCTTAGGTGCCAATACCGCAGGTACTGCACAAGGGCTCAAACTTTCTCTGATCAAACCTTTCTGTAACAATTCTTGAATCTATCGGTTCAATTCTAGATTCTCGGTAGGTGTCAACCGATGAGGTGCCTTATTCGGTAAACTAGCTCCAGGAATAAGATCCATGCAATGATCAATGCTTCTCTTTGGTGGCAAACCATCAGGTACATTATTAGAAATAATTTCATTGTACTTGGTGAGTAACTTATCAATCTCCTCAGGGACATTATCCTCTATTTTCTTACTCAGTTTGTTAGGAATCACAACAAAACATACATCATTTTTATTTAAATCCTTAACAAACTTTCTTCCTTCCATCAAGCAAACTTTCATAGATGTGCAGACATTACTAACAGGTTCTTCCATCAAAGGTAACAAGATTTGTCTTCTTCCATCAGCCCAAATAGTATACTTATGCAATCTCCCATCATATATAGCATGTCTATCATATTTCCAAGGTCTACCTAACAAAATATGACAACAATCCATAGGCATGATATCACATAACACCTTATCATAGTACTTTCCAATTTTCAAATGTACATAACATTGTTCACTTACCAAGAGTGTATGCTCATCTTTGATCCATGAAATCTTATAGGGCTTTGGATGTTCCATCCTTTTTAACTGTAACTTTGTGACCATCTCCTCAGATGCCAAATTCTCTGAGCTACCACTTTCAATGATTGCCTTCCAAAATTTGTCAGAACTCTACATCTGGTCTTGAACTAACTTTTCCTTACGAGATCTTCCTTTTTACCTTCATTCCAAAGTGCTCTTCTTACCATCAAGTTATTTTCCTTCTTACGTTCATTTGGTGACTCTTCTTGCACCAAAGCATTTTTACTACTACCAGCCTTCTTACTTGCATGTGTACACTCAAATGATCTATGTCCTTCTTCTCCACAATTGCAACAAGTTCCTAGGAAACCACCTTTGTTATAACCACCTCAGTAGTTACTGCCTCTACCTCTAGATGAACTTTCAACTTTCCACTCGGTCTTGCCTTTATCCAGAGTTGTCTTTTCTGGTTCAGATCTACTATTTTCACCATGGGATCTACCCCTTCCTCTAGGGAATCTACCACCTCTTCCTCTTTTTCTTTGCTTATGTCTCTTATTCAATTTTTCCTCAGCTTTCAATGCGAATTGATAAGCCTCTTCAATGTTCTCCAATTTGACCAAACTGATTTCTTCTTGGATGGAAACTCTCAAACCATTTAGGTATCTAGAAATTATTTCCACATCATCTTCATCATGTCCATATCTAATATCTAATCTATAGAATTCCTCAGTACATTCCTTTACCGAGCTATCTTTCTGCTTTAAACTTTGCATTCGCCTAACTAGGTTAATATGATAATCACAAGGTAAGAACTTTCCTTTCAATTTATTCACCATTTTACTTCATACCTTGATTTTGTCTTTGCCTTTCCTCTTTCTGTCCAGCTGCAGATGTTCCCACCATAACGATGCATGACTTTTCAACTTTGTGCTTGCAATTTTCACCTTCTTTTCCTCAGGTATATTTTCATACTCAAAGTACTTTTCTATCTCAATGATCCAATCCACCAATTCATTAGAATCCAACTTTCCACCATACTCAGGAGGATTAAAATGTGGTGTAGACTTCAGACTTGTCAAAGCCTTCAAGAATATTTCCTCACCCTGATCCATAACAGGTGCAGG
Source organism: Chamaecyparis obtusa (assembly GCA_027943335.1). NCBI lineage: Eukaryota > Viridiplantae > Streptophyta > Pinopsida > Cupressales > Cupressaceae > Chamaecyparis > Chamaecyparis obtusa. The sequence continues at coordinate 24,171 of BSBK01000317.1, read as the reverse complement.
TTCTACATCACCTTGTTCTACCTCAATTTCATCATCACTAACATCTTCAAGATGTCTTCCTCTTCTCTGGGCTGTTTCAACAGCTTCTAATCTAGCAGCAAGTTATCTCAACATGTCTGCCAATCCTAGATTTGCATCTCACCTCCCAGGAACCATCTTGAAAACCCTCTGCAATTACAGGTCATATCACAATCTGCTACCCCACAATAATTCAACTAGGGCTTCACAAGAAGGAACCTTCAAATCTAGATTTGCAAACCTAGATCCAGATCTTACCTCGCTCTGATACCACCTGACGCAAGAGAAGGATTGGAGGGGTTAGAAATGGCATGAACCAAGCAACACAAACAAACTCAAATATGTTTTTGGTGACACAGGATTGCCAAGGACCCGAGATGCTCTTGCATCAGATATTTTGGCCTTTACGGTAAATATCCAGTGACTTAGGATTTACGATAGGAATAAATAATAATATTAAATATTATTATTTAATATTTATTGTTTATTTAAGTAGATTGATTTATGGGCCCAAGTCAGCCAACTTGAGAGGCCAGGAGTTTATCTTAATAAACTCATATATAAGAGCGACTTGGTGAAAGTGAGAATACACCAAAAACATAACGTGGTGTTCTACCTTCACCAAGAGCATTGAAGGAGTGAAATACTTAGTGATTGTTATTCTAATTGGTGTGAACTACAACCACATATTAGCAAACATATATTGGTGCAAAATATAGGCAATGTCAGCTAGTAGATGAGAGTAGGTCTGAGCGTGAATTAAGATCATATTATGGTGTGATAATCTGATCTAAACAAGAAACGGTATGAGTGTGAACCATGCTCAATTGTATTGGCAATGTTAATATAGACTATGATTTGGTTAAGGCTAGAAGCCTCTGTTAGGGCTGGACGCTTCTTCATAAATGCTGATGTACTAACATTGAAAGTACAAATTAGGAGTTCTTCTCACCACCATTGTTAGTATAGTTTGGAGGCACATCTTATGGGCTGAAGAGAGGACTAATTGGATGTCATACAAATCAAAGTCAATTAGAGTATTTCAAAGCTATTTTGACAATGAAGGAAGGCACATGTTGACTGGAGTATACTTGGTTGATTTTCGGGTATCTTCTATCCTTTCTTGTTTACCTTATTTCTTATCATGTGCTTAGCTTTGTTAGATCTCTATAGATTGAATATTCCTTGTGATAATCTGAAATAAACTAACATATTGAGCTTGAAAAGAAGCAGAGTATCCTCTATAATTCCTTATCAATGTTAGAGACCTCCTCTAAGGAATTGTATCTAGCAAAAGAGCATGTTTAGAGGATCATGCCATGCACAAATAGGTTCCAAAAGTTTCATTTCCAATGAGTGATGAACCTATTTGGAGTGATTTTTTAAAGTTCTCTTTCAATTCCCTAATGTCGAATATGATTTTACTGTTCAAGGGAAGTTTGGTGGTTTTGAGCTCAAAATAGAAAAGTGAGCAAAGTCAGCAAGAACAATAGCTGACACAATCTAGTGAAGAAGATAGCCTTCCCCTACTACATCTAAAGGTGAATGATCATAGTTTTCTCTTTTTCGAGATTCCCTATTTCGTAGAAGATGATGAGATTCGGACTCCAAATTTTTGGAGGTTGCAGAGACTCTTTTGGAGGAAGCATCATTATAGGAATCTTTCCCTAAGCCACGTAGTGAGAAAAGAGAAGCAGATAACTACGACATGTGATTTTGGGATGAGCTGGAAGGCCTTTGCACTTCACTCAATGAATGGACTCCAACCGTTCAGACAAAGTTATTCCCTATGCCCTAGAAGGCATAACCACTAGTTTCCAAGCTCTAGGAGCACATTAATGCATCTTCTGCTGCAACTTATTTGATAAAGGCCAGTGGGTGCCCAATCAGCTATCATTCGAAACCATTTGCTTGTTAATTTATTAATGTCATGCTCACATCAGAGTAGGATAACTTTAAGAAACCCCCCTCTTAAAAAAGATATAAAATCTTGGCGAATCTTTCATTTTCTTGAAAAAAAATTAATTTCTATTAGTGAATCTCTCAAATTTTTTGAAAATAAAAGTATTCTTTTTGGCGATTATTTTTGAATAACAATTTTTTTGTAGAAAATATTGGTGAATCTCAAACAATAAAAAGAAATTAATTAATAACCATGGTGAATACTTCTATTTAAAAAAATAGAATTCTTATAGAAAATTAATAGGCTTAATGTGGAAACCTTTGATGGGTTTAAGGAATAGATATATTAATCTTTGATCCCTACAGTAACTAATAATCATGATATATTGTTGGATAATTAATTTAAATTTCTACAATAAACTATAAAATTATAGGGAATCAAACCTAATCATGTATCAAATATTGTCGTAAATTTTTGAGTTCAAGTTTTTTATAAAATAAATTATTTTGCGATTTAAATATTTCTAAATCAAAATTTTGTAAGAATGTGGCAATTTAGGTTGCCTTAAATCTTGAATTATTAGCCAAATTTGGATTCTCAAATTTCAAAAATTAGCCAATTGGCGAATATTAGCCACGAAAAATTATTATGTTAGAGCATGAAGAGAGTCTTGTCAGAGATCTTGAGACGTTAGCTCATGTGATATCAAAGGAAGTACCCAATTTGATTCATGACATTGTCACCTATGATGTATCACACCTAAGAAGGGTAAGACCCACGTTAACTTTATTTTGCCACAATTTTTTGGAGCCATTGATTAAAAATAAAAAGCTAAGCCGAAAGGGTGGCTACTTCACAAACCTAGTAAATGGCTTCTTGTAAAATTTTTAAGCTATTAGTTAGTGTAAATAGTTAGGTTTTATTTTTTTGGTGTGTTTTCCATTTTAATAAGCGCAACTACACAGGGCGACACATTTTGGGTGTCTTGTGTATAGTCACCAGTCCCTTGTTAGTTGCAATGGGTCTTTCACAATTGTCATCATCGTTGTCCAAGTTCCTAATTTTAAAATAGTGATATTATTATTTACTGCACTAACCCTTTTGTTTTTTAAGAGCAAGTGTGTCAACACAATAGGGTTTATGTGCACCTTCTTAGAAAGGTATTTTTCTACCTTACCATCATCCTATGTGTGATGGTAAGGCCCTTACTTATGATATTTAAATTCTTTACAACAAGACATTATGAGTTCATATTTAGATTTAAAGAATTGAGCACTCTAGGAACAACAAATGACAAGGAAATTGTATGTAGATACTAAGTTAAATAAGAAAAATTCATATTTATATTTATTGGCAATATCTATGTACATTACAAAATTTACAAAAATCTAATAGGATTTTCTTTGTCATTTACATGCTACATATCATAATATTTTCTTTTCAGAAAGAAAAATATGAATTTTTCAAGGCAAGGGTCAGGCATCTCCAGAGCTAGGTCCATCATCTCCTCAATCATCTTTTCCATTCCCCACACTCTTTTCCAATTCATAATATTCCCTTTCACTTGACTAAGTGGGTGTATGTTACAAGTAGTGGTTGTTGTTGCACCAAAAGATCGACCTGTTAATGTCTGATACAACCACTAGACTTATAGAAGACAAAGGAGGTGGTTAAGCCATGTCACGAATCTCAAGGGGAGTGCTGACCATTTTGCCAACAATCTCCCCCTCAGCGTTACCCTAGGGGATTCAAACCTATGACCAAGCTTTGATACCACTTGTTACAAGTAGTGGTTGCCGTTGCACCAAAAGATCGACTTGTTAATGCCCAAAACAACCACTAGACTTATAGAAGACACAGGAGGCGGTTAATCCATGTCATGAATCTCGAGGGGAGCACTGACCATTTTTCCAATACTGTATCCTAGACTCACTCAAAAAGAACTCTCAAGTAGAATTCTTTTATCTCCTCCTTGGTCATTTCCACATTTGGTTCCAGATATTTCTTCAAAAATTAAACCCCATGCCATGTATAGCAACGATGGATGTCAAGGGGCTAGTAGAGGAAATTCCTAATGAAAGGAACAAATGTCACATCTTCTTTGATCTCTAGATAAATATTCAAGTTAGTTACCAATGGCAACTCGACGCCGTCCTGAGTTATAACAAGTATGGTCTCAAGCCTACCACACATAATTCTTCCAAAAATTCCCACTGTGAGGAAAATAATTACATCCATAGACTCTCCCAAGTCTAGCAAGTAGCCTACGAACCTAGATGAGATGTTTGTGTTTAGCCTATAGTGGTCCTCACTTTGTAGAAAGCCTTCACCTAGCACCCATTTAGGGCAGTGAGAACCAATTTTTCATCTATCCTAACCAATGTGGCTAACCTATCATCATCTATTAATCCTAAGAAGGGATCTTTAGGCAATGGGAAGGTCAATCTCACTGGAGTATCCATACTTCTAGGCTAAATTGGAAATCCTTCACTCTCGACTCTCAAGGTCTGTAAAATATTATGCCACCTTTCAAATGCATTTCCCTTTTATAGAGTAGTTGACAACCTCTATAGATATTTTGCATTTACTCTGCATTAAGAGAGAATGCCACATCAGCTTGTGAGAATACTTTTCTCATTTTCCAAGGGTTGTCATTTGTCTATTTTTGGATCTATGAGCATGGTTTTTAGCTGCTGATAGTGCTGATGGAGGAGATTTGTATGCCTCAAACACCAAAAAGGGTAACTACATTTACTCCAGGCTTCAAATGAAAGATTATTTTTTATATATTTGCATACTAACATGGTTTTTGCATTATTTTAGTATTAGTGTCTATCATTTCATGAAAAATAGTGATATCTAGTTGGATTTCACATGCTTCTCACTTAAATACATGTACTAATGACATCGAGATGTCTTTCCTCTATTCGCTAGGTGAAAAATCATAGTGTTTTGCTACCACCTTAATAGTAAACTTGGAAGAATGATGTCATAATCATTTATTGCATACTAAATCCAAGAGGCAAAATAGAATTAAAAAAAATAAAAATAAAAATGCAAAATCAGGTCATGTTAGCAACTCTATCGCAGCTATGGATGTCGAGTTGGTAGTAGAGAAATGTTAATGACTATCAAGGAGATAACCTCATTGGGGCTATGGACATATGACTAGTAGTGAGGCTCTATCTGGTTGGCTATGGAACATATCTCACCTACGTAGTCTAGCAGATGGGAAAAAACCATTTCATCATCTTAGGAAGGGAATGATTAACCTCCTTTCACACACACAAATCCCTAGGTGATCTAATTTCATGTTTCAACATGTTAATATAATGCTCATTTAACTTTGTTGTCATTGTGAAGTATCAAACATAAAGTTTCATTATGAATCCAAGATCAAATGTAGTCACTTGCTTTCCATTCTTAGTGTTCCCCTTTCCTCTATGGATATTGGTTGGCCATTCCAACTGGTTTATTTTAGAAGTTTTATTCTGACATTATTTGGCTAACATTGCTCATTTTCTTATCTTTGGTTTATCTCTTAATGTTTTCTCCTTACAGTCAGCATTACATCTTGAGTCCTCTAGTTTGACCTTTGCCTTGACTAACTGTTTTTGCTTTCTTTTTAAAGGAAAATCTTTGATCTTCTCTCTTTTTCATGCAGGTTTCATTGTTTTGAGCAATAGTTCAAATAAATCATAGAGATAACCGATTTGAGAAATCCAAACTGAGTTAAATCGTAGCCCAATGGATATGGACCTATCTATGCAACCAAAGTTTCTGAGGTTCACTCCCGATAGGAAGAGATTTCCCGAAAGTCACCCAAATATAGACTCCTTCTACATTGCCTAAAAAACACTTTCCATGTTTACCCCTCGATCTTCGATCATGCAGAACGGTTTGCATTATTCAAAGTCCCGATGCCAGTTGACATGCATCAATTTTTTGGAGTTTCTAATCCTCTATAGAGAATGGATTCCTCCAAAGTTCTGCCAGTCCTCCATGTGTCCTCAAACACTCGCTTCAACAAGGCTCACCAACACATTTCAAGGAAAATTCTTTCCTAGAAATAACTCTATAACTAACAATGTTTCTAGACAACTATTCTCTTTTCAGTGCTTGGATTGACCCAAGCAATCATGGCATCTCTGATCATGCTGCCATAGTTTTGCGATTGATCCTAGTTGGCAAGCATGCTACAATAGACAAATCAGATTCAAACATTTACTTGTGACATCGAAAATTAAGCAATATGTGATAGATTTCTTAGCAAGCTAATCGATTATAACTAAATTTTAATCATTTTAAGATTGTTTTTCGATCAAGGGTTGTTCTATAAAGCCCTGCCAATTTGTAAATAAAAGAGGTTGGAATATTGGACATTGGTTTAGTAGGAGAGGAAACATATTGTATCATTTGCAAAGGTTTCTAATTTTCTAAGAACAAGATCCTATGGCTTGTACTTCAGGGGTGCATACTGTAACACATTCTTTATGGGGAATTCTCTCTTTCCTTGGCATGTTTTCACTTAATAAATCATGGGGATTGTGTACTCGGTGCCTTTTCCTTTTTTTTAATCAACGTGTCATGTGTTGAACTCTCATAGGTGTGGTCCAGGTTATTCATGTTTTCTATAGTGTGCTCATCAGGAAGGCAATGTTTAGGAAGCGTGGCCTTCTCTTTTGACCCTTATATGAACTATTTATGTTTTCCTTGGTATAGAGTCATATACCATGTCCTTTGTTGAGGAGAATTGTACTTTATTTAGGAGTGATGTTCCTTAATTAGGACCCTTGCAGTGCCTCCCATGATAGGATATGAATGCGTAAGCCCTGTGTTGAGAACATTGGATTCTCGTTCTCCCACAAACAATGAAGGGAATGTGGTGCACTTTATCACGAGTGAATGATGACATAAAGCTCTAACAAGAGAGGTCGAGCCCCCACAAATACTGCTTGAAAATCTCTTAGCCCATCCAATAAAAGCTTTGATTTGACATTTTGCCTCCCCTTATCTTAGGTCATTTGATTAAAGGTGTTCTTCATCCTTTTTCCCCAAACACCAACCATGAAGAGTCAGCTTCTAAAATATTAGAGGTCATGTTGTAGGGTGCACCCTGTCCCACCACTGCAACACTTCCAGAAATGCCCCTTGATAATCAAGGTGAGCCACAAATTAGGGGGTCAATGATTATCATGATCATAGAAGTAGTTAAAAAAATCTAAATATGAAACTCTCTAAAACAACTAATTTATAATATATAAGGCCTAAGAACAAATTTACAAAATAGTAGTTTATCAAACTTCTAAGGGATAAGAAAAATTACATAGGTCCATGTGTGCCCTCCATATCATTATATTTACATTTACAATAATATAATATTAAAGCACAATGTCAACAAACATTACTAGAAGCAATAATTTTGTTAACATCATAAGAGTGTTTATTATGACAACAATTAAAAAACATTCCACTACATCCTTCAAGAGCACCACCTTGAGACTTCTTGCAATTTTCTTTGTAAACCATTAAAGAAATCTTCCTTTACCTTGCCACATGAAAGTGGCTAATAATATAGTAAACATAAACCTTGAATGATGGGTCATCTCCTTAATTCCTTAATATATGAGATATGAGCCAATCATTGAAGATAACATAGAAGGCCTAATTATATCATGGGTCTCATTGAACCCATTTCCTCTCCCCCCCAAATGTCATAGATCAAGAAACAAATTTAACATGACATCATTAATATTGACATTCTAAGTGTTGGAAATCAAATTGAAAAAACTGCATTATTAAAAATTTGATAGAATGTATGAACACCTCAAAATGATTTCTAATCCAAGACTATCCACAAAGATTGTGTCATGAGACTATCAACAATAACATGTGAAGAAATAAATTTATTATGTGTGACATAAAATTTACATGGAGAAACCCTTTATGAAAGAATCCAAACCCAAAAGGATCCAAAAGCTTATATTTAACTTATAATGAGTTTATAATAGTACAACTTTTCTCTCAAAAATTTGGCAAAATTTGTTACTTTAAAAAATTGTAAAACATCTTATCTTCTACTAACACAAATCTCCAATCCATAAAAGAGCTAGGATTAGAAAACCATTGTGGTATCTCAAAATAAAGATCAAATCCATTAGTAAAAACTAGATGCTCCATATCTTTAAAATCATGTAAATTTAGTAATAACATAATTAATGAGCTCATGTCCTTCCCATGAGCACCTAAGGTATAGCCAATCAAATTTATTCAACATTGAGTGTTATGTTACTCATTGATGGTTCCAACAACCAACATGTACAATATGCAAACTTCAATGTCCATTCAAGATAACATGAAAAGTAAATATGTCAACATATACGAGTCCAAGTGCTATTTGCTACCTAAGTGGGTTCCTAGAACATAAATGTTGGTTTTAACACACCCTATTAACATTTTTGTAAGTTGGATTACTAAATTGGCAATCCAAATCACAAAAAATGTTTGGATTGTATATTAAAACCAACTTTGTAATGTATTTTCAAGACTATTAGGAAAGGGCTTACATCATAAACTCATTCCAATTAGTTGTATAATTATATTGTGAAGCATGAAAGGATGAATAAATGAATAAGAATTGATATTTTTTGGAGGATGCAAATATTTATCAAAATAATTCATCTCCTATTGAGAGGTATTTCTAGTAAGGGCATACTCTTTCACTAGGTTATCCTCATGAGTATGACAAGTTTTTTTTTTTTGTTTTTTTTTGGGGGCGGGGGGAGTGTCTTTATTTTCATCTTGACTTAATGTAATGTGAGCTGATCTATCATTAAGGAATTTCATGACATCCTCATACAAGAGAGGAATGAGCAACTTTCTCCCTTAATGTGTTAATATTTGGATTGTCAATGTCTAAAACATGTTGCTCTTGTACTAGAGTATCCTTATGAGGGAGGTAAGTTTTCTTCAATGCTTAATATCTATAAGAGAGGTCATTGAGAAAAATGTTAATGATTTCATCCTCTTGTGGAAAAATATTCTCATGAATAAGAGAAACTTTAGAAAAGCAACAAACATGGTTTATCTCATCATTATCTATAGGAGTACTAAAGGTACAAAATGAAACATCTACTAAAGCTTTTAGATTTAAGAAAAATATGCCAAAAACATATTTGAAATTCTTGTTATGTAATAAATGAAGATGTAATGGATCAATGTAAGTAGTATGAAATGAAAATTGTAAATTTTTAACAAATGAATTTGGCAAGTGCAACTATTTAATAAAATAATCAAATGTAAGAAAATATGATTGTGCATAATGCAAGAATTAAATTATAAGACAGACAATTATAAGACATGTTGGGTTTGAACCAAAATGATATGTAGGGAAATGGGATCCTAGGCCTAAGAATTCAAACTAAGATACCAAAATCTTTTACATAACATAGGTTCAACTACAATCTATTATGATCATGTAATGTCCCATTCCCAGTAGTGGGCCATTTAGATGCCTGATTAGTCTATCTATCCATCTGGATAGGCTAATGACTTCATTTTGGAGGATGCCAGCTAGTCACAGGTTTGCATGGGCAAATATTTATTATTTGGGTGCTATTTCTAAAGTCATAATACTTTATTTTATAAAGTGTTGTTATAAAGTCACTTTAAGCCTTATTATAAAGTCACTTTATATTTTAAAGTTACTTTATCTTATAAAAGTGACTTAAGTGAGCTTTTATCCCACATGGCTTAGATTTGTGTGCTTGCACTCACTTCGAGGTTATAAAAGAGAAAAGTACACCTTAGAAAAAGCACCATGAGAAAGATAAAACAAAGAAAAGAAAGAAATCTGGTTACTTCGTGACTGGTCATTTCTAAGGATGCAAACCCTTAGGAATTTGAGAAGAGGATTAGACATAGCCCCAACTCTCTTCAAGGTGGAAGCATTCAATTTTCACATTGAGCTTCATTGGATTGGTAAGAGAACATCTCATCTCCAACATTTTCAAAAGTAGAAAGGATTAGTTGAATATCAACATTGTCGTACCTCACCTTCAGCAAGTGAAAAGGCATTAGTGATGCTCCAGAAGTTGTTGGACTCAAACTCTAAATAATAACACCTATGTACTAGCTTGTTGTAAGTGAATAATAGAAGTATCAAATCTTGTGACACTATCAGTAAGCCCAATAAGCGTACAGTAGTAAGATGATTACTTAGCAAGTGGGTGATCACCACAAGGATACCCAGCCAGAAACAATCACTGCAATCAAGTATGTACAGTCTTATGTGACAAGAGGAACCTGCCAGAATGACCTAGACAAGAGTACCACTAGTCGCGTCTCGGTTAAGCGACTGAACACACCCAAGTCAGGGGCAAGGAAATGAATTAGGTATCGAGTTGAGGATATTAACTCATGCTAGGTTTGTAGCATAACATGTGAGTCTTCATGCAATCATACTGGTATCAAGTGAGGAAGGTTCACTATCACCCACACGAGTAGCACCATGTGACAGTGATTGCATCACAACAACTGGTTCTTGTTAGCCTCAGCACCCAACCATTTGTGCAACTCCATAATGCATCATCAAGCTTGCAAACATAGACCAGTGCCAAAAAATACTCGCCTCTACTCGCGTCACATTCCAGGTTGGAGCATTTTAGCTGTCAAATCAGTTTATTTTCAGCAGTGTAATCTGTTACTAACAACAATGAAATAAATGAATTTTAGACTCCCAACTTGATTATTATTGAATATTGGATTTCTATTTTTAGTCCTATATTATGTGTTTGATATTTTATGTTAATTAAATATTTGGATAGTGCATACTACAAACGTATTACTTACCAGACAACAGTGAATGTTCTTGGTTCAGAAGTTGTGACCACATATCCATTTTCTAGCACCGTGTGAGGAAAGACAACCTTTATTGTGTTGATGGACAAAATCTAAATTATAAACTAAAACTAAACTCCCACACCCCAAATGAACAAGAAATTCATAGCAGAGATTGGTTGGGATACTACAGTGGTATCAGAATCAGTGGTCTTGCCAGCCTAGTGGACATTTATTTACAATTTGGGTAATGTTGTCCAGGCATGCGTAACAGACACAGGGAATAAAATTTTAGACATAACAAGGCTGAACAAGGATAGTCTGAACCATCAATATAGGTAGATATTGTACAGGTAGATATTGAGGATAGTCATATAGAGGTGGACGAGCATATTATTTTTGAACAGGGTACTCAAGGTACATGCATGGTAGAGGAGGATAGAGAGGTCAGAGAAACAATGAGGGCTCTTTGCGAGGGATATGACCACATTGCTGATGTGTTACACCAGCTCACAGGGGTTATGTAGCAGCTGAAAATGATAGCCAAGAGGCCTCAGAGTCACCACAGTGGTGGTAATAGTGTAGCAGGGTCACCTAGAGCTGCTAGAGTAGGCACTCGTACTACAGATAGGCCCCTTATGCCTACATTCATAAGGAACAATGCAGAAGAAGAGGTAGCCCAGCCTGAGGTAGCAGCCAAACTCTCAGATAATGTTGTAGCCGCAGACTATGAGTGGGATATGTTACCCGATAGGGTCAAGGTTGACTTGACCTTTGTTCAGTACATGGAATAGAGGAGGGATTTTGGAAGAGCATAGTAGGATAGGAGACCCAGGGGTCCGAACAGGGATCTAAAACATACCATGAATAAATTGACCCTTCCTAATTTTGATGGCAGCGGTAGGACTTTCGTAAGAGCTTGGATTCACAAGCTTGATACCTTCTTGAACCTTAAACACATGTCAGAGATGGAGGTGATTAAGTTTGCAACCATGCATTTAGAGGGTGCAACTTATGATTGGTGGCATCATGGCCTCATTACCCAGGATCATGAGTTGATTGCATCATACGAGATCTTCAGCACTAAGTTGATCACCTGCTTTGAAAGGAAGGACATTGAGGTCTAATATAGAGAGTTAGCCTAGTTGAGACAAAGTGGGTCATTGGACCACTACATAGATGAGTTTTAGAGGATATCCATCATGGTTTCAGATATGGCAGAAAAAAGGAAGGTAATGCTATTTATTGAGGGCCTACAGGATAGATTCAGAGGATTGGTTAGAGTCCTAAAGCCGGACACACTAGATGACAATATTAAGTTAGCACATGACTTGGATTCACCATCTTCCATCCTACAACCATCGAAGAAAACCTTTAAGGGGTCTTCTTCCTTTCAGAAAAATAAAAATTAGAATAAGAGAATGCCTCCTAGACTTGACTTTGAGACTCAGAATGAGTTGAGAAGAAAGAAATTGTGCTTCACATACAGAGAGCATTGGGATCCAGATCATAGGTGCCTTGGGAAAGGCAAGGTACAGTACATTGAGGTAGTATCTGATGATGATTATGAGAAGCATTCAATAGAGGGGAAGAAAATGGAGGTTCACCATGGGCAGCCCCCTATTACTTTAGCATCCCTCTTGGGTATTCCCACATGTCACTCCTTTCACCTCAAGGGAGTAGTTAGAGGACAACAAATCTTTTGTCTTCTAGACACAGGTGCAACACATAATTTCATCAACGCCGGTTTGGTTTCCAGGAGAGGACTTCTAATAGATATCATTTCAGAGTTTGAGGTAAAGGTAGTCGAGGGAGATTTGTTGAGTTGCACAGGGAGGATTTCAGGACTCCAGTTTCACGTTGGAGATTATATCCTAGAGGCATATTTCTATGTCATTGACTTGGATAGTCTTGACGCCATCCTAGGCATACAGTGGCTAAAGACTCTAGGGAGATATATCATCAATCATCAACTGAAACAGTTAGAGTTTATGCAGGGTGATTAGTTGGTTATGCTTAAGGCCATGACAGATAGTGGATCATGAGTGATTTCAGCTCACAAGATGGAGGCCATCATCCAGCATAACAATATGGAGTGGGAAGCCCAGTGCTTCATATCCTCCAGACCCTCATCAGATTTAGGGTGGCAGATTCACACAGACATACAGGATGTGCTTGATAATCACAAGTGGATTTTTGAGGGCATCCCTCCAGGTATACCTCCAGATAGGGGCTTCGAGCACATAATTGAGTTGGAGGAGGGGCCAAGCCCGTAATCACCACTCCTTATCATCATCCTAGGCATTATAAGGAGGAGATTGAGAAGACAATTATAGATCTTTTAGATATGGGGCACATTAGACCTAGTTCCAGCCCTTTTGCTTCTTTTATAGTTTTGGTGAAGAAGAAGGATGGCACTCTTCACATGTGTATTGATTATTATGCACTGAATAAGAGAACCATCAAGAACAGGTACCCCATCCCTAGGATTGATGAGATTCTAGATGAATTGCATGGGGCAGTTTATTTCTTGAAGATTGATCTTCGATCTGGGTACCATTAGATGTCCGAGATGAGGATGTCCATAAGATAACTTTCAGATGCCACTAAGGACACTATGAGTTTCTAGTGATGCCTTTTGGGCTCAGTAGCACACCTACCACATTTTAGTCTTGCATGAATCACATTTTTAAAATGCAATTGCACAAGAGTGTCCTAGTGTTCTTCGATGACATCTTGGTCTTCAACAGGATATGGGCATAGCACTTACAACACTTGGATGAGGTTTTGAGCATCATGGAGAGTCAATCTCTATTTGCGAAAGAATCCAAGTACGAATTTAGATTGACGGAGATTCTCTATCTGGGGCATGTGATAGGGGCGGATGGATTTATGGTGCACCAAGAGAAAATTCAGGCAATTCAAGATTTGCCACCACCATAGAATGTATCATATTTGAGAGGATTCCTCAAGCTATGTTCTTACGATAGGAGGTTTGTTAAGGGATTTTATTAGACAGTGACTCCCCTCACCGATCTTACTCGGAAAAGAGCCTTCAGGTGGATAGATGAGGCTAAGGCAGTCTTCGACAAGCTCAAGACCATCATGAACACTTGTCCAGTTTTGGCTCTTTTAGATTTTTCTCGCTCCTTTGTCCTAGAGTATGATGCTTTGAGGAATGGGATTGGTGCAGTAATGATGCAGGACAAGCACCCCATAGCATTCGAGAGCAGAAAGCTCAAGGATACTGAGAGGATTTATTCCACTTATGACAAGGAGATGCTTGCCATTATGCACGCCTTGGATAAATTCAAACAGTATCTAGTGGCTGGAAAGTTTAGAATCAAAATAGACCGCAATAGCTTATGCTACTTCCAGGAGCAAAAGGAGTTGAATGAGATACAACAAAAGTGGGTCACTAAGATTTAGGCATATGATTTTGACATCGATTATGTCAAGGGGAAGAATAATGTCATGGCTAACACACTCTCCAAGAGACCCTCAGTAGAAGTTTATTGTGTATTGTCAGAGATTTCCACTAATTGGAAATCACTTTTGCTAGTTGAGTATTCTAAGAATACTCAAGCTTGTCAGGTTTTGGACGGTTAGTTTCCAGATAGCAGGCACAGGGTGGTTGATGACATTATCCTTTATAAGGACATGATCTACCTAGTGCTGAGCTCTAAGCTTAAGGTTAAGATATTGAGCATTGTTCATGATGTGCCCATAGTAGGAAATATGAGATTCTTCAAAACTTATAGGAAGGTCAGAGAGATGTTCTCTTGGAAGGGCCTCAAGGATGACGTACTCCAACATGTCAGAGAGTGCCAGACTTGTTAGCAAAACAAGTCAGAGCATGAGCATCCAGTAGGGTTATTGCAGCCCCTTCCCATTTCGGCTCAAAAGTGGGAGGGTATATCGATGGATTTCATCACTAGTTTGTTGAGAGTGCAGGGCAGGGACAACATTTATGTGGTGGTCGACAGACTCATCAAGTTCGCTCACTTCTTTTCTATCACCGCGGATTGGTCAACTTCATAAGTAGCTGAGTTATTTTTTCATGAGGTATTTAGATTGCATGGCCTCCCTAAGACCATTGTGAGCGATAGGGACAACAAGTTCCTTAGCACCTTTTGGTAGGAGTTATTCAGGTTGGCAGGCACTGAGTTGACTCATAGTACCAGTTACCACCCGTAGACAGATGGTCAGACAAAGATTGTAAACAGATGGGTGGAAGGCTACCTTCAGAGTTATGTAGCGGGGTAGTAGAGAGCATGGGTTCAATGGTTGTACCTAGGGGAGTTTTTCTACAACTCCACATACCACATGACTATTGGCATGTTTCCATTTCAAGCCCTCTATGGTAGTGAGCCACTTTCTTTCATAGATTTTTCTCTACAAGACAACAGGGCCCTGATTGCGAGAGATTGGTTACAAGATCACTAGGACATACTCAGATCTCTCAGAGAGAACATTTAGAGGGCACCAAATCAACAAAAGATGTATGTTGATCGACACAGGATAAAATAAAGTTTTGAGATATGAGACATGGTTTACCTTCACCTACATCCCTACAGATAGAGCTCGCTAAAGCAAAGTGGGTCAAAGAAGCTCAGGCCTAGATTCTATGGTCCTTTTCACATCTCGAGGAGAGTTGGTGAGGTGGCTTATGAGTTAGAGCTTCCATCAGATAGTAAGATCCACATTGTCTTTTAAGTTTCCTTCCTTAAGAAGGTAGTTAGATAGTAGATAGTGGTTTTAGATGGATTACCCCCCTGGATGAGGAAGGTAAACTAGTTTTGGTTCCAACAGAGGTCATTGAGGTCAGGGAGAGGAAATTGTGGAACAAGGTTATCCATGAGTACTTGATTTGGTGTAGGGACTTACCTTACGAGGATGCCACTTGGGAGGGTGAGTCAATTCTGTAGCACCCGCCATTGAAATTACTTGAGGGAAAGCAATCCCGGGAAGGGAGGACTATAATGTCCCCTTCTCAGAAGTAGGCCATTTAGATGCCTGATTAGTCTCTCTATCCATCTAGATAGGCTAATGGCTTCATTTCGAAGGATGTCATCCAGTCATAGGTTTGCATGAGCAAATATTTATTATTTAGGCACTGTTTCTAAAGTCAAAACATTTTATTTTATAAAGTGTTGTTATAAAGTCACTTTAAGCCTTATTATAAAGTCACTTTATATTTTAAAGTTACTTTATCTTATAAAAGTGACTTAAATGAGCTTTTATCCCACATGGCTTAGATTTGTGTGCTTGCTGTAATGTCCCCTTTCTAGAGCATAATTTAATGATAATAGAAATTAAATATAAGGTTAAATAATTAAATAATTAAATAATTAAATAATTAAGTAATGAGAAAATATATAATTAAATTATGTTAATGAAATAAAATAAATAATAGTACATTATAATATATAATTAATTAAATTACTATTATGGAAGAATGTATTATTAATAAATAAAAATAAAATATAATTATAATTATAAAATATATAATTATAATTACGCTGATAAAATCAAATTATAAAAATTAATACTTTAATATATATATATATATATATAGAATTTCAAATATATATAAATATATGAATAAGAATTTAATATTATTACATTTTAATAAATATCCCAATAATCATATTAAAATATAAATAGTAAATGATAATCATTATAAAAAATTAACAATTAAAATAATAAAAATTAATAATAAAAATCTTTATTAGTAGTCGTGACTTTAATATTGCAAAAGTCAAGCGACGCCTTATATGGGTTCATCGGATATAAAAAAAGAGAACTACAGAGAAAACGGGGATCATCAGAGAATGGAGATAATAACATGGACGGAAGAATACAATCGGAAGAAGCGGCACAGTTAGAATTAGCAGAGGAGATCACAGTCAGCAAATATGGTCAGCGTGAATCATCGGTACATAAAAAAGAAACAATATACAAGCGACGATAAGAACCAATCCAAGGAAAATCGACAGGCAGAGAGATATTCAAAAATATAATTATCATTCGCAGACTTAAGATGGAAGTGGATGAAGAGATAGGGGATCCCAAATGAAAATCATTCGAACCTTCAGTCTATCGTTGAGAAAATATCTGGAGACGTGAGTTGTATTAACCTTACAATGGATTGCGACAATAATAATAAATAATTGGGTAACAATCAATTTGTGTTAATACATTAAGAAGCATGAGACGAATAACAAATAGCATCTATTTTTAAGACTGGCAACCACAAACTTAGCCATCGATACTTAACAATATCACCGTCTGTTTTATGGTTGTACAAGAAGGATCGAACTATTAATCATTGATCTCCATACAATATCGATATTGATACAGCAAAGGTATTGGAGATAATTTAGGATAATAGAAGCATCTCAAATCATTGAATAAAGAGTGAAGACAGCTGTGCATGAACAATGCATAAGCAATATCATCTCAGAAATAGTAAATAAATTAATAGTGTAATCTGTTGGAGTTTAGGATGATCTCTATCTGATAGAAAAGTACTATTATCAATTTGAGAATCATATTAATGATTGACTGTGAAAACCCTCGATTAATATCAAAGTAACATTGATTTGAATTCTCCATTTGTCCCATTCAACCAACTAAGAGTATTGGAACATACTCATTTCCAAACCATATTTGATGTGTATCCTTGAAACAAATAAAGAATCACATAAGTTTTAATAGAAATAAGTCTTTGAAATTGAAGTTCAGAAAGCAATCACAAATTTGGGAAAGGGTTCTTAAAGGGAACATTACACTTGCACCCACTTCGAGGTTATAAAAAAGAAAAGTACACCTTGAAAAAAGTACTATGAGAAAGATAAAACAAAGAAAATAAAAAAATCTGGTTACTTCATGATGATCATTTCTAAGGATGCAAACCCTTAAAAATTTGAGAAGAGGATTGGACGTAGCCCCAACTTTCTTCAAGGTAGAAGCATTCAATTTTCACATTGAGTTTCATTAGATTGGTAAGAGAACATCTCATCACCAGTAGAAAGGATAAGTGGAATATCAGTATTGTCGCACCTCACCTTCAGCAAGTGAAAAGGTATTAGTGACACTCCAGAAGTTGTTGGACTCAAACTCTAAATAATAACACCTGTGTACTAGCTTGCTGTAAGTGAATACTAGAAGTATCAAATCTTGTGGCACTATTAGTACCCAGTAAGCGTACAGTAGTAAGATGATTTCTTAGCAAGTGGGTGATCACCACAGGGATACCCAGTCGAAAACAATCACTGCAATCAGGCATGCACAGTCTTATTTGACAAGAGGAACCTGCCGGAATGACCCGGACAAGAGTACCACTAGTCGCGTCTTGGTTAAGCGACTGAACACATCCAAGTCAGGGGCTAGGAAATGAATCAGGTATCAGGATGAGGATATTAAATCACGCCAGGTCTACAACATAACATGTGATTCCTCACGCAGTCATACTGGTATTGAGTGAGGAAGGCTCACTATCACCCACGCGAGTAGCACTGTGCGACAGGGATTACATCGCAGCAGCCAGTTCTTGTTAGCCTCAACACCCAACCATTTGCGCGAATCCATAACATGTCGTCAAGCCTACAAACACATACCAGTGCCAACAAATACTCGCCTCTACCCGCGTCACATTCTAGGTTGGAGCATTTTGGCTCTCAACTTAGTTTCTTTTCAGCGGTGTAATCTATTACTAACAACAATGAAATAAATGAATTTTAGACTCCCAACTTGATTATTATTGAATATCAGATTGCTATTGTAGTCCTATATTATGTGTTTAAGATTTCATGTTAATTAAATATTTGGGGATTGCATACTGCAAACGTATTACTTCCCAGACAACAGTGAATGTTCTTGGTTCGGAAGTCGTGACCACATATCCATTTTCTAGCACTGTGTGATGAAAGACAACCTTTATTGTGTCGATAGACAAAATCTAAATTATAAACTAAAACTGAACTCCCACACCCCAACCGAACAAGAAATTCATAGCAGAGATTGGTTGGGATACTACAGATCCTAATATATCGTATTAGGATAATAACGCATTCATGATAAAAGAGTTGAAGAGTGGGATAACGTTCCTTTATTTTAATGGAATTGAGATTGTGAAGTGTCTTTGTATGTGATAAAGAGAAAGGTATAGGGTTAATAATATAAAATTAATTGATTTCATCAATAAACAATATAAATATATAAAGAGTAACTAAAACAACAAGCCATATTTGGGATAGAGATATAGAGAGGAACTTAGACATGAAACTAGGAGCAAGAAGTGTTGGATACGGGTGCTAGGTTCCGTAGTATGAAGGTTTTCAGAACTAAATAAGGTGAGTAGGAACATAATTAGAAGGCTCTAAAATATCATCTCCCACAAATATAGCCAAAAATATAGGACATGGGTATCTAGTAAACTAGTTTAGGGTGTTTCACTTCTTCAAAGTTTATCATAACTTACAACTATATGGTGTACACTCTTGTAACACTTAAACTAATGGATCTAAACCAATGCATATTGAAAATAGGGAAGAAGGATTATGTTAGTAGGTGCTTACCTAATTCAAACCCTATCTTTGTGTTCTCACTTCCACATTAGCTATGATGATGAAAAGAATGTGTGCCCCTATAAAGATAAAGGTAAAATCAGTGAAGAAATGTTGAATGAAAAGATTACCTTAGGTATGAAACCCTCTCATGGAGTTCCACATAAAGGAAGTGATGCAATGGAATTTTTGGAAGTCCTACAAGCATTAATGTGCTATTTAACATGAAAACAATAAATGACAAACATGAACCCATAATCAAATGTGGAATAGTTTTTTTCTTTATATGTTGATAACTCAAAATTTTATTTGATTATAATATGACTTAGCTTTATTAGGCATTATAAATTATAGAATTTGTTCTTTATATAGGGTCCCTAAGATATTTTTGAATGTAGGCTAAAACTATTGATCAAACATAAATATTTATATCTGACCACAAATTACAGAGGCTAACACTTGTAAAAATTCAAATTTTAGCCCCTTTGGAGGGATTGGTGTTGGGAACCCTTATCCACTCAAAGGAGCTAGAAAAGGACAAGACAATGTGTTGGGGCCAATGTGAAACAGAATGATAACTTTTCTAACTTAAAATTACTATCACATAAAAAAGAGAGATTATTTCTTATGGTTTTTGGCATTTATAATTTCAACAATTAATGTACAGATATTTGAGTCATGTTTTATACTCTTCCAATCATCTATAATGGTTTAAGATTTAGGGTTATACCATTCCATTTGGTGAGTGAAAGCACATGGCATGACTATTTAGTGAGATAATAGGAACATCTCCCACAAGCCTTAGTAGGTTCTTCTCATGGAAAGATTTGTATATTTTCCACTATGTCTATTTGAATTTTGCATTCTATTCTTTTTCCAAAAATGAAGATTTTGTGGCATTCTATGCTCAAGCTTTTGGGGTTGTGTGTTCCTTGTTATTTCAAAAGGGAAACTCAAAGGGTTTTAAAATCTTTGGTACATCACCTTAGTTTAGTCATTTTTATGTTTTATCTTCCTTCCCCTTTTCCAAAACCAATGTAATGAAGAGTCGACTTCCAAAATCTGAGAGGTTGTTTCATAGGGTGCAATTTATTCCACTCTTCTGGAACTTCCTATCTACCCTTATTTAGGTGTGAGCCTCTTATGGATCAATAATATCTACATGAAAATAGAAATCTGAAGTTCAGTGCTTTGGTCCATTGATATCTATTTTTTTTGGTGCATTGAAACACAACTTAACTTGATCCTGTAAAGGCTTAGTGCATGAAAACCAAGCCAAAGGAGGGATAAAAATAAATAAAACTTTTCTATGTATCAATTTGATACCTCCTTCCATCTCTAGTAATATGTTCCTGCCACTTTAAAGAACTATGTAAATGATAATTTAGTGGTTCTATAGAAGCTCCTTGAAGAAATATGAATAAAATTGTATTTCATAAAAATAACAATATGTCTAGTAAGTTGACACTATTGACAAGTCCCCTTAACTACATACCCCAGAACTTAAAAAGGGAAAGGAAAATGAACCTACTAGTGGCATGTTGATGTTGCTTGAGGATTGAGAATACCTAGTTACCATTAGCTCCCTAGGATCATTAATGTTGTTTCTGGTGGTATATCTATCTCTTGCATTTCTTGGCTCATCTTGAGAGAGAGAGAGAGAGAGAGAGAGAGAGAGAGAGAGAGAGAGAGAGAGGAGAGAGAGAGAGAGAGAGAGTATTTGAATATATCTTTAATCTTTCAAAACCATTGCAAAGACAAATGATTAATTTTTTTGAAATTGGGCATAATTGAAATATTAGCTCAACATTATTATCATTCATCTAACAACACTACTCCTTCTATGGTTTCTTTCATGACCAATGAGAGAGGGATTGAGAAGACCTAATGCAGACAAAGAAATTAGGAAACAGAAAAATGTATGATAATCACACCATTAAAACCATTAATAAAAAGTGCATAAAACATGGAAAATAAACCAAACAAAGTACTCCCTTAATGAAGCTTCAATGTTATTTCTTTCTTCTCCAAATTGATGTTGCTCTCATATTAACAAAATGCACCTACAATGAAATAAATTATTGATAGGGTGATAATGAGAATACTCAAAATACGTGGTTCTTGAGATTGAGGAAAACGAGTCCAATTTATAAATTTTTGGAACTTGAATCGATGGTTAGAATCAAGGACAAACTGATGGTTAAGATTGCATTTGAAGACTCAAAATTGGAAAATGAAAAACTTATGAAAAAGTTGAATTACATTTGGAAAAATGACAAGATTATGACAAATTGAATTGCAATTTTGAAATGAGAAATCAAATACACAAATTAAGGGAATAAATTAGGGGGACATGCATAAGGGAAGGTGTAAGGAGTGAAAGGTGCAAATGGAGGCTAAATTAGTGGGTGGAAGAAAAATTAGTGGAAATGAAGAAATGGAGGGAATAAAAAATTCAAAATTATTAATTACCTACATTTGGGAAAATTAGTTATTTAATTAATTATGTTGAAGGCGTCTCTTATATGAGATGCACCGACTGAATTTTGAATTCAATGGTTAACAGTTCACACCAATCCCTGCAAGAGAATTGAAGCAGTCCTAGTCATTGATTTTCTTGTGTAGGTTGCAGGGTATGCGTCACCAACAGATGAATTTTTGCAGATGGCTTAGACAATGACATGTATCGTACACGTCGTGTCTCTTTCTACGTTGAAACATTTTTACTTGTATGCTGAAACATCTCTGCGCAGGAGTAGCTCATTGTTAGGAGAATTTACCTTTTATAGCACGCAGTTGTGTGTCTCAGAGCTTTTGGGGTAGACCGTCACCGCATGAGTACACACAGATCTCGCTTGCTGACACAAAAATGTAACCCTCCACCTGCAAATGTAAAAAAAATATCAAATCAAATTTAACAGATTATGTGATGTGTGTAAATTAGTGCTTCTCTGTTATCAACATGGCTTGCACGGACCTCGCCTGGCTTACTAAAAATGAAGAAGAGGTGCAGGATGGATTTGGCAGCTTAACACATTTGACTTTCACTCCATGAAGAAAAAAATACCAATACCAAGGTCTCTCTGATTATGTCAAGGGTGGCTTCACATGACGTGTTTCGTTAGTGCAAAGATAAGCATTGCTTACTGTGATTTGGTTGACATCAGTCTTCGCTTGCGTAGTATCCATATCTATATGTTATCTATATCTATAATATTTTCTCCTAAAAAGAACTTAAAGATAAGATATTGTTGGAACTTGAAACTGAAATAACCATTTGAGAGGTGCTCTAAAAGTATGGGAAAATGGGAAATTTCTTTTTTTAGGTTTTTAGGGAGTATTTAGATTGGACTAAATTTTTTAAATAGTTGTATAAATTTATCATTCTTTTTATATATAATTAAAATTTGAGTTTCTTTGATATCTAAGATTATTAACAAGAAAGTATAAATATCGTCTAAATTTTTTTAGGACTTGTAATATTTTTTCTTAATAAGAACTTAAAAATATTGTTGGAACTTGAAACTAAAATAATTATTTGAGAGGTGCTTAAGCTACTATAAAAGTACGGAAAAATGGGAAACTTCTACTTTGTTGGTGTTTGAGGCAGTATTTAGATTGGGCTAAAATTTCCAAGTAGTTGTGTAAATTTATCATTCTTTTTTATATATAATAAAAAATTTCAGTTTCTTATATATCGAAGATGTTGGTTGATGTATGATGTTATTTAAATAATTAAAACCTCACTTATGTTTTATTTATTATATAATCACATGTTTGTTTATAATTTACTAATATTTTTCCAACCTAAATTTTCTTTATAAATATGTAAAATATTATTTTATAAATAATATTAAAAGTATCTATTTAAAATTTTTAAATTAAATAAAATAATATATTTTTCATTAAATCAAAAAATTACAAAATTAAAAAAGTTACAATAAACCATTCCACCTTTAAAGAGTAAATAATTAACTAGAAGAAACATATGTTGTTAATTTAATAATTATTTCCAAGTTTTGAGACTATTATTGTAATGTCATATTTTGACATACTTTTTCCCTTGTCTTGCTATTTATACTCTCTTATTATTGACTCCTATCAGGAAATGACTTCACATAAAGATATAAATGAAATCATACAAGTTTCTAGTGGTCGAACATAAAAAATCCTCCAAAGCCCCTTAAAGTTAGTATAAGTGTCAATTAAAGAACCAAAAACATGTTTCTCTGTGAACATGCCAGACTGCCTTGAAACCAACGTCGAATGTCTTGCATCAATAATATCAGCCAGTTGCCATGACATTGTACAAAAATTCAAACTCCTATGTCCCACAACTACTCTTGTTGCACAAATGGATGTTGAAAAAATTCAAGCAACATTGTCAACATTCCAAGCCAATTGCACTAAATTAGAGGCATTTTGCACCTTCCTTAAAGAGATCTATTCTGATAAGCTCTATAAGAATGAATCATTTGATTTCATAATCAATGCATTTGAGATGTATTTGCATTATATGTAGTCATATTTACCATTTCTCAACCTATCACTCACCCACACTTATTTGTTTAGTTTTAATGCTATAATCAGAGAGGCTTCTATTTTGCTACTTTGTAACCTCTCTATAGATACGAAAGTAAAGTTTGAATCCAATAAATATTCATTTTTATGAGTACTACCTTTGGTACTAAATATAAAACTTATTATGACAAGTCTTTAATTTAATATTAAAATTTAGTTAAACTATACTATATTATAACATATGTAATACATATAATTATTATAGGAATTGTAATAGTATTAGTATTTGATATTACATATTCATACTAAGTTTTCCAAATC